>CM047809.1:125433049-125772175 GCA_026214975.1 Gentiana macrophylla | reverse complement strand
AAAGATAAAACACAAATTTCTACTGCTATAAAGGGAAAACACAAATTTCCGGCGATGTCCACTGCTATCGAGAAAAACCTTTTTTTCTTCAAGGACAACTCGTTACAGAGAAAAACACGAATTTGAACTCGTTAATATGAAGAAAACATGAATTCGAACTCATACCAAAGATAAAACACAAATTTCTACTCGCTATAAAGGAAAACACAAATTTTCCGCGATGTCCACTGCTATCGAGAAAAACCTTTTTTCTTCAAGGACAACTCGTTACCAGAGAAAAACACGAATTTGAACTCGTTAATATGAAGAAAACATGAATTCGAACTCGTTACCAAAGATAAAACACAAATTTCTACTGCATATAAAAGGAAAACACAAATTTTCGCGATGTCCACTGCTATCGAGAAAAACCTTTTTTCTTCAAGGACAACTCGTTACCAGAGAAAAACACGAATTTGAACTCGTTAATATGAAGAAAACATGAATTCGAACTCGCTACCAAAGATAAAACACAAATTTCTACTCTATATATAAAGGAAAACACAAATTTCCGGCGATGTCCACTGCTATCGTGAGAAAAACCCTTTTTTTTCTTCAAGGACAACTCGCTACAGAGAAAAACACGAATTTGAACTCGTTAATATGAAGAAAACATGAATTTGAACTCGCTACCAAAGATAAAACACAAATTTCTACTGCTATAAAGGAAAACACAAATTTCCGCGATGTCCACTGCTATCGAGAAAAACCTTTTTTCTTCAAGGACAACTCGTTACTGCAGAGAAAAACACGAATTTGAACTCGTTAATATGAAGAAAACATGAATTCGAACTCTACCAAAGATAAAACACAAATTTCTACTGCTATAAAGGGAAAACACAAATTTTCCGCGATGTCCACTGCTATCGAGAAAAACCTTTTTTCTTCAAGGACAACTCGCTACAGCAGAAAAACACGAATTTGAACTCGTTAATATGAAGAAAACATGAATTTGAAACTCGCTACCAAAGATAAAACACAAATTTCTACTGCTATAAAGTGGAAAACACAAATTTCCGCGATGTCCACTGCTATCGAGAAAAACCTTTTTTTTTCTTCAAGGACAACTCGTTACCAGAGAAAAACACGAATTTGAACTCGTTAATATGAAGAAAACATGAATTCGAACTCGTTACCAAAGATAAAACACAAATTTCTACTGCTATAAAGGGAAAACACAAATTTCCGCGATGTCCACTGCTATCGAGAAAAACCTTTTTTCTTCAAGGACAACTCGCTACTGTGAGAAAAACACGAATTTGAACTCGTTAATATGAAGAAAACATGAATTCGAACTCATACCAAAGATAAAACACAAATTTCTACTCGCTATAAAGGAAAACACAAATTTCCGGCGATGTCCACTGCTATCGAGAGAAAAACTTTTTTTTTCTTCAAGGACAACTCGCTACCAGAGAAAAACACGAATTTGAACTCGTTAATATGAAGAAAACATGAATTCGAACTCGCTACCAAAGATAAAACACAAATTTCTACTCGCTATAAAGTGGAAAACACAAATTTCCGGCGATGTCCACTGCTATCGAGAAAAACTTTTTTTTTTTTTTCTTCAAGGACAACTCGCTACAGAGAAAACACGAATTTGAACTCGTTAATATGAAGAAAACATGAATTCGAACTCGCTACCAAAGATAAAACACAAATTTCTACTGCTATAAAGGAAAACACAAATTTCCGCGATGTCCACTGCTATCGAGAAAAACTTTTTTTTTCTTCAAGGACAACTCGTTACAGAGAAAAACACGAATTTGAACTCGTTAATATGAAGAAAACATGAATTCGAACTCGCTACCAAAGATAAAACACAAATTTCTACTGCTATAAAGGGAAAACACAAATTTCCGCGATGTCCACTGCTATCGAGAAAAACCTTTTTTCTTCAAGGACAACTCGTTACTGTGAGAAAAACACGAATTTGAACTCGTTAATATGAAGAAAACATGAATTCGAACTCGCTACCAAAGATAAAACACAAATTTCTACTGCTATATAAGGGAAAACACAAATTTCCGCGATGTCCACTGCTATCGAGAAAAACCTTTTTTCTTCAAGGACAACTCGCTACCAGAGAAAAACACGAATTTGAACTCGTTAATATGAAGAAAACATGAATTCGAACTCATACCAAAGATAAAACACAAATTTCTACTGCTATAAAGGGAAAACACAAATTTCCCGCGATGTCCACTGCTATCGTGAGAAAACCTTTTTTTTTCTTCAAGGACAACTCTGTTACTGAGAAAAACACGAATTTGAACTCGTTAATATGAAGAAAACATGAATTCGAACTCTACCAAAGATAAAACACAAATTTCTACTCGTATATAAAGGAAAACACAAATTTCCGCGATGTCCACTGCTATCGAGAAAAACCTTTTTTCTTCAAGGACAACTCGTTACCAGAAAAACACGAATTTGAACTCGTTAATATGAAGAAAACATGAATTCGAACTCGTTACCAAAGATAAAACACAAATTTCTACTGCTATAAAGGAAAACACAAATTTCCGCGATGTCCACTGCTATCGAGAAAAACTTTTTTTTCTTCAAGGACAACTCGCTACCAGAGAAAAACACGAATTTGAACTCGTTAATATGAAGAAAACATGAATTCGAACTCGTTACCAAAGATAAAACACAAATTTCTACTCTATAAAGGGAAAACACAAATTTTCCGCGATGTCCACTGCTATCGAGAAAACCTTTTTTTTTTCTTCAAGGACAACTCGCTACTGTGAGAAAAACACGAATTTGAACTCGTTAATATGAAGAAAACATGAATTCGAACTCGCTACCAAAGATAAAACACAAATTTCTACTGCTATAAAGGGAAAACACAAATTTTCGGCGATGTCCACTGCTATCGAGAAAAACTTTTTTTTCTTCAAGGACAACTCGTTACCAGAGAAAAACACGAATTTGAACTCGTTAATATGAAGAAGAAAACATGAATTCGAACTCGCTACCAAAGATAAAACACAAATTTCTACTGCTATAAAGGGAAAACACAAATTTTCCGCGATGTCCACTGCTATCGAGAAAAACCTTTTTTCTTCAAGGACAACTCGTTACTGAGAAAAACACGAATTTGAACTCGTTAATATGAAGAAAACATGAATTCGAACTCATACCAAAGATAAAACACAAATTTCTACTGCTATAAAGGGAAAACACAAATTTTCGGCGATGTCCACTGCTATCGTGAGAAAAAACTTTTTTCTTCAAGGACAACTCGTTACTGTGAGAGAAAAAAACACTAATTTGAACTCGTTAATATGAAGAAAACATGAATTCGAACTCGTTACCAAAGATAAAACACAAATTTCTACTGCTATATAAAGGGAAAACACAAATTTCCGCGATGTCCACTGCTATCGTGAGAAAAACTTTTTTTTCTTCAAGGACAACTCGCTACTGTGAGAAAAACACGAATTTGACTCGTTAATATGAAGAAAACATGAATTCGAACTCTACCAAAGATAAAACACAAATTTCTACTGCTATAAAGGAAAACACAAATTTCTCGCGAGCGATGTCCACTGCTATCGAGAAAAACTTTTTTTTCTTCAAGGACAACTCGTTACCAGAGAAAAACACGAATTTGAACTCGTTAATATGAAGAAAACATGAATTCGAACTCGTTACCAAAGATAAAACACAAATTTCTACTGCTATAAAGGAAAACACAAATTTCCGCGATGTCCACTGCTATCGAGAAAAACCTTTTTTTTCTTCAAGGACAACTCGTTACAGAGAAAAACACGAATTTGAACTCGTTAATATGAAGAAAACATGAATTCGAACTCTACCAAAGATAAAACACAAATTTCTACTCGCTATAAAGGAAAACACAAATTTCCGCGATGTCCACTGCTATATAGAGAAAAACCTTTTTTCTTCAAGGACAACTCGCTACAGAGAAAAACACGAATTTGAACTCGTTAATATGAAGAAAACATGAATTCGAACTCGCTACCAAAGATAAAACACAAATTTCTACTGCTATAAAGGGAAAACACAAATTTCCGGCGATGTCCACTGCTATCGAGAAAAACTTTTTTTTTTCTTCAAGGACAACTCGTTACCAGAGAAAAACACGAATTTGAACTCGTTAATATGAAGAAAACATGAATTCGAACTCTCGCTACCAAAGATAAAACACAAATTTCTACTGCTATAAAGGAAAACACAAATTTCCGGCGATGTCCACTGCTATCGTGAGAAAAACCTTTTTTTTCTTCAAGGACAACTCGCTACAGAGAAAAACACGAATTTGAACTCGTTAATATGAAGAAAACATGAATTCGAACTCGTTACCAAAGATAAAACACAAATTTCTACTGCTATAAAGGGAAAACACAAATTTTCGGCGATGTCCACTGCTATCGAGAAAAACCTTTTTTTTCTTCAAGGACAACTCGTTACCAGAGAAAAACACGAATTTGAACTCGTTAATATGAAGAAAACATGAATTCGAACTCGTTACCAAAGATAAAACACAAATTTCTACTCAATATAAAGGGAAAACACAAATTTCCGGCGATGTCCACTGCTATCGAGAGAAAACCTTTTTTTCTTCAAGGACAACTCGCTACCAGAGAAAAACACGAATTTGAACTCGTTAATATGAAGAAAACATGAATTCGAACTCATACCAAAGATAAAACACAAATTTCTACTCGTTATAAAGGGAAAACACAAATTTCCGGCGATGTCCACTGCTATCGAGAAAAACTTTTTTTTCTTCAAGGACAACTCGCTACTGAGAAAAACACGAATTTGAACTCGTTAATATGAAGAAAACATGAATTCGAACTCGTTACCAAAGATAAAACACAAATTTCTACTGCTATAAAGGGAAAACACAAATTTCCGGCGATGTCCACTGCTATCGAGAAAACCTTTTTTTTCTTCAAGGACAACTCGCACTGAGAAAACACGAATTTGAACTCGTTAATATGAAGAAAACATGAATTCGAACTCATATACCAAAGATAAAACACAAATTTCTACTGCTATAAAGGGAAAACACAAATTTCCGGCGATGTCCACTGCTATCGAGAAAACCTTTTTTTTTCTTCAAGGACAACTCGTTACTGAGAGAAAACACGAATTTGAACTCGTTAATATGAAGAAAACATGAATTCGAACTCTACCAAAGATAAAACACAAATTTCTACTCGCTATAAAGTGGAAAAACATTTTTTTCCGCGATGTCCACTGCTATCGAGAAAAACCTTTTTTTTTCTTCAAGGACAACTCTCACTACAGAGAAAAACACGAATTTGAACTCGTTAATATGAAGAAAACATGAATTCGAACTCGCTACCAAAGATAAAACACAAATTTCTACTCGCTATAAAGTGGAAAACACAAATTTCCGGCGATGTCCACTGCTATCGAGAAAAACCTTTTTTTTTTCTTCAAGGACAACTCGTTACAGAGAAAAACACGAATTTGAACTCGTTAATATGAAGAAAACATGAATTCGAACTCGCTACCAAAGATAAAACACAAATTTCTACTCGTTATAGTGGAAAACACAAATTTTCCGCGATGTCCACTGCTATCGAGAAAAACATTTTTTTTTTCTTCAAGGACAACTCGTTACTGAGAGAAAACACGAATTTGAACTTAATATGAAGAAAACATGAATTCGAACTCATACCAAAGAAAAAACACAAATTTCTACTCGCTATAAAAAGGAAAACACAAATTTCCGCGATGTCCACTGCTATCGAGAAAAACCTTTTTTCTTCAAGGACAACTCGTTACAGAGAAAAACATTAATTTGAACTCGTTAATATGAAGAAAACATGAATTCGAACTCGTTACCAAAGATAAAACACAAATTTCTACTGCTATAAAGGGAAAACACAAATTTCCGGCGATGTCCACTGCTATCGAGAAAAACTTTTTTTTCTTCAAGGACAACTCGCTACAGAGAGAAACACGAATTTGAACTCGTTAATATGAAGAAAACATGAATTCGAACTCGTTACCAAAGATAAAACACAAATTTCTACTCGCTATAAAGGGAAAACACAAATTTTCCGCGATGTCCACTGCTATCGAGAAAAACTTTTTTTTTTCTTCAAGGACAACTCGTTACAGAGAAAAACACTAATTTGAACTCGTTAATATGAAGAAAACATGAATTCGAACTCTACCAAAGATAAAACACAAATTTCTACTCTATAAAAGGGAAAACACAAATTTCCGCGATGTCCACTGCTATCGAGAAAAACCTTTTTTCTTCAAGGACAACTCGTTACAGAGAAAACACGAATTTGAACTCGTTAATATGAAGAAAACATGAATTCGAACTCGTTACCAAAGATAAAACACAAATTTCTACTCGCTATAAAGGAAAAAACAAATTTCCGCGATGTCCACTGCTATCGTGAGAAAAACCTTTTTTTTCTTCAAGGACAACTCGTTACTACAGAGAAAAACACGAATTTGAACTCGTTAATATGAAGAAAACATGAATTCGAACTCGCTACCAAAGATAAAACACAAATTTCTACTGCTATAAAGGGAAAACACAAATTTCCGCGATGTCCACTGCTATCGAGAAAAACTTTTTTTTCTTCAAGGACAACTCTACCAGAGAAAAACACGAATTTGAACTCGTTAATATGAAGAAAACATGAATTCGAACTCATACCAAAGATAAAACACAAATTTCTACTGCTATAAAGGGAAAACACAAATTTTCCGCGATGTCCACTGCTATCGAGAAAAACCTTTTTTTTCTTCAAGGACAACTCGTTACAGAGAAAACACGAATTTGAACTCGTTAATATGAAGAAAACATGAATTGAACTCGTTACCAAAGATAAAACACAAATTTCTACTACTGCTATAAAGGAAAACACAAATTTCCGGCGATGTCCACTGCTATCGTGAGAAAAACCTTTTTTTTCTTCAAGGACAACTCGTTACAGAGAAAAAACACGAATTTGAACTCGTTAATATGAAGAAAACATGAATTCGAACTCGTTACAAAGATAAAACACAAATTTCTACTCGCTATAAAGGAAAACACAAATTTTCCGCGATGTCCACTGCTATCGAGAAAAACCTTTTTTTTCTTCAAGGACAACTCGTTACCACAGAAAACACACGAATTTGAACTCGTTAATATGAAGAAAACATGAATTCGAACTCGCTACCAAAGATAAAACACAAATTTCTACTGCTATAAAGGGAAAACACAAATTTTCGCGATGTCCACTGCTATCGAGAAAAACCTTTTTTCTTCAAGGACAACTCGTTACCAGAGAAAAACACGAATTTGAACTCGTTAATATGAAGAAAACATGAATTCGAACGTTACCAAAGATAAAACACAAATTTCTACTCATATAAAGGAAAACACAAATTTCCGCGATGTCCACTGCTATCGAGAAAAAACTTTTTTTTCTTCAAGGACAACTCGTTACTGAGAGAAAAACACGAATTTGAACTCGTTAATATGAAGAAAACATGAATTCGAACTCTCGTTACCAAAGATAAAACACAAATTTCTACTGCTATAAAGTGGAAAACACAAATTTTTCCGCGATGTCCACTGCTATCGAGAAAAACCTTTTTTTTTTCTTCAAGGACAACTCGTTACCAGAGAAAAACACGAATTTGAACTCGTTAATATGAAGAAAACATGAATTCGAACTCGCTACCAAAGATAAAACACAAATTTCTACTGCTATAAAGTGGAAAACACAAATTTCCGCGATGTCCACTGCTATCGAGAGAAAACTTTTTTTTTCTTCAAGGACAACTGCTACAGAGAAAACACGAATTTGAACTCGTTAATATGAAGAAAACATGAATTCGAAACTCGCTACCAAAGATAAAACACAAATTTCTACTGCTATAAAAAGGAAAACACAATTTTTCCGCGATGTCCACTCTATCGTATCGAGAAAACCTTTTTTTTCTTCAAGGACAACTCTGCTACAGAGAAAAACACGAATTCGAACTCGTTAATATGAAGAAACATGAATTCGAACTCGTTACCAAAGATAAAACACAAATTTCTACTACTGCTATAAAGGGAAAACACAAATTTTCCGCGATGTCCACTGCTATTATCGAGAAAAACTTTTTTTTTCTTCAAGGACAACTCGTTACCAGAGAAAAACAAGAATTTGAACTCGTTAATATGAAGAAAACATGAATTCGAACTCGTTACCAAAGATAAAACACAAATTTCTACTCTGCTATAAAGGGAAAACACAAATTTCCGCGATGTCCACTGCTATCGAGAAAAACTTTTTTTTTCTTCAAGGACAAACTCGCTACGTGAGAAAAACACGAATTTGAACTCGTTAATATGAAGAAAACATGAATTCGAACTCGTTACCAAAGATAAAACACAAATTTCTACTGCTATAAAGGAAAACACAAATTTTTCGCGCGATGTCCACTGCTATCGAGAGAAAAACTTTTTTTCTTCAAGGACAACTCGTTACAGAGAAAAACACGAATTTGAACTCGTTAATATGAAGAAAACATGAATTCGAACTCGTTACCAAAGATAAAACACAAATTTCTACTGCTATAAAGGAAAACACAAATTTCCGGCGATGTCCACTGCTATCGAGAAAAACTTTTTTTTCTTCAAGGACAACTCGTCTACCAGAGAAAAACACGAATTTGAACTCGTTAATATGAAGAAAACATGAATTCGAACTCATACCAAAGATAAAACACAAATTTCTACTGCTATAAAGTGGAAAACACAAATTTTCCGGCGATGTCCACTGCTATCGTGAGAAAACCTTTTTTTTTTCTTCAAGGACAACTCGTTACAGAGAAAAACACGAATTTGAACTCGTTAATATGAAGAAAACATGAATTCGAACTCATACCAAAGATAAAACACAAATTTCTACTCTATATAAAGGAAAACACAAATTTCCGCGATGTCCACTGCTATCGAGAAAAACCTTTTTTTTTTCTTCAAGGACAACTCGTTACAGAGAAAAACACGAATTTGAACTCGTTAATATGAAGAAAACATGAATTCGAACTCGCTACCAAAGATAAAACACAAATTTCTACTGCTATAAAGGAAAACACAAATTTCCGCGATGTCCACTGCTATCGAGAGAAAACTTTTTTTTTCTTCAAGGACAACTCGTTACCAGAGAAAAACACGAATTTGAACTCGTTAATATGAAGAAAACATGAATTCGAACTCGCTACCAAAGATAAAACACAAATTTCTACTGCTATAAAGGGAAAACACAAATTTCCGCGATGTCCACTGCTATCGAAGAGAAAAACCTTTTTTTTTTCTTCAAGGACAACTCGTTACAGAGAAAACACGAATTTGAACTCGTTAATATGAAGAAAACATGAATTCGAACTCATACCAAAGATAAAACACAAATTTCTACTCGCTATAAAGGGAAAACACAAATTTCCGGCGATGTCCACTGCTATCGAGAAAACCTTTTTTTTCTTCAAGGACAACTCGTTACTACAGAGAAAAACACGAATTTGAACTCGTTAATATGAAGAAAACATGAATTCGAACTCTACCAAAGATAAAACACAAATTTCTACTCGCTATAAAGGGAAAACACAAATTTTCCGCGATGTCCACTGCTATCGAGAAAAACTTTTTTTTTCTTCAAGGACAACTCGTTACTACTGAGAAAAACACGAATTTGAACTCGTTAATATGAAGAAAACATGAATTCGAACTCGTTACCAAAGATAAAACACAAATTTCTACTCGCTATAAAGGGAAAACACAAATTTCCGGCGATGTCCACTGCTATCGAGAGAAAAACCTTTTTTCTTCAAGGACAACTCGCTACCAGAGAAAAACACGAATTTGAACTCGTTAATATGAAGAAAACATGAATTCGAACTCGTTACCAAAGATAAAACACAAATTTCTACTCGCTATAAAGGAAAACACAAATTTCCGCGCGATGTCCACTGCTATCGAGAAAAACCTTTTTTTTCTTCAAGGACAACTCGTTACAGAGAAAAACACGAATTTGAACTCGTTAATATGAAGAAAACATGAATTCGAACTCGCTACCAAAGATAAAACACAAATTTCTACTCGCTATAAAGGGAAAACACAAATTTCCGGCGATGTCCACTGCTATCGAGAAAAACCTTTTTTTTCTTCAAGACAACAACTCTACAGAGAAAAACACGAATTTGAACTCGTTAATATGAAGAAAACATGAATTCGAACTCTACCAAAGATAAAACACAAATTTCTACTGCTATAAAGGAAAACACAAATTTCCGCGATGTCCACTGCTATCGAGAAAAACTTTTTTTTCTTCAAGGACAACTCGCTACAGAGAAAAACACGAATTTGAACTCGTTAATATGAAGAAAACATGAATTGAAACTCATACCAAAGATAAAACACAAATTTCTACTGCTATAAAGGGAAAACACAAATTTTCCGCGATGTCCACTGCTATCGAGAAAAACTTTTTTCTTCAAGGACAACTCGCTACCAGAGAAAAACACGAATTTGAACTCGTTAATATGAAGAAAACATGAATTCGAACTCGTTACCAAAGATAAAACACAAATTTCTACTGCTATATAAAAGGAAAACACAAATTTCCGGCGATGTCCACTGCTATCGAGAGAAAAACTTTTTTTTCTTCAAGGACAACTCGTTACCAGAGAAAAACACGAATTTGAACTCGTTAATATGAAGAAAACATGAATTGAACTCAAAGTTACCAAAGATAAAACACAAATTTCTACTGCTATAAAGGGAAAACACAAATTTCCGCGATGTCCACTGCTATCGAGAGAAAACCTTTTTTCTTCAAGGACAACTCGTTACTACAGAGAAAAACACGAATTTGAACTCGTTAATATGAAGAAAAACATGAATTCGAACTCTACCAAAGATAAAACACAAATTTCTACTCGCTATAAAGGAAAACACAAATTTCCGGCGATGTCCACTGCTATATCGTGAGAAAAACCTTTTTTTTTCTTCAAGGACAACTCTACTAGAGAGAAAACACGAATTTGAACTCGTTAATATGAAGAAAACATGAATTTGAACTCGTTACCAAAGATAAAACACAAATTTCTACTGCTATAAAGGGAAAACACAAATTTCCGCGATGTCCACTGCTATCGAGAAAAACCTTTTTTTTCTTCAAGGACAACTCGTTACAGTGAGAAAAACACGAATTTGAACTCGTTAATATGAAGAAAACATGAATTCGAACTCATACCAAAGATAAAACACAAATTTCTACTCGCTATAAAGGGAAAACACAAATTTCCGCGATGTCCACTGCTATCGAGAAAAACTTTTTTTTTTCTTCAAGGACAACTCGTTACAGAGAAAAACACGAATTTGAACTCGTTAATATGAAGAAAACATGAATTCGAACTCGCTACTAAAGATAAAACACAAATTTCTACTGCTATAAGTGGAAAACACAATTTTTCCGCGATGTCCACTGCTATCGAGAAAAACCTTTTTTTCTTCAAGGACAACTCGTTACCGAGAAAAACACGAATTTGAACTCGTTAATATGAAGAAAACATGAATTCGAACTCGTTACCAAAGATAAAACACAAATTTCTACTCGCTATAAAAGGAAAACACAAATTTTCCGCGATGTCCACTGCTATCGAGAGAAAAACTTTTTTTTCTTCAAGGACAACTCGTTACCAGAGAAAACACGAATTTGAACTCGTTAATATGAAGAAAACATGAATTCGAACTCGCTACCAAAGATAAAACACAAATTTCTACTGCTATAAAGGGAAAACACAAATTTTCGGCGATGTCCACTGCTATCGAGAAAAACTTTTTTTCTTCAAGGACAACTCGTTACCAGAGAAAAACACGAATTTGAACTCGTTAATATGAAGAAAACATGAATTTGAACTCGCTACCAAAGATAAAACACAAATTTCTACTATATAAAAGGAAAAACACAAATTTCCGCGATGTCCACTGCTATCGTGAGAAAAAAATTTTTTTTTTTTCTTCAAGGACAACTCGCTACAGAGAAAAACACGAATTTGAACTCGTTAATATGAAGAAAACATGAATTCGAACTCGCTACCAAAGATAAAACACAAATTTCTACTCGCTATAAAGGAAAACACAATTTTTTCGGCGATGTCCACTGCTATCGAGAAAAACTTTTTTTCTTCAAGGACAACTCGTTACCTACAGAGAAAACACGAATTTGAACTCGTTAATATGAAGAAAACATGAATTCAAACTCGCTACCAAAGATAAAACACAAATTTCTACTCGCTATAAAGGAAAACACAAATTTTCCGCGATGTCCACTGCTATCGAGAGAAAAACTTTTTTTTTCTTCAAGGACAACTCGTTACTACAGAGAGAAAACACGAATTTGAACTCGTTAATATGAAGAAAACATGAATTCGAACTCTCTACTACCAAAGATAAAACACAAATTTCTACTCGCTATAAAGGAAAACACAAATTTCCGCGATGTCCACTGCTATCGAGAAAACTTTTTTTTTTTTCTTCAAGGACAACTACTCTACAGAGAAAAACACGAATTTGAACTCGTTAATATGAAGAAAACATGAATTCGAACTCATACTTACAAAGATAAAACACAAATTTCTACTGCATATAAAGGGAAAACACAAATTTCGCGCGATGTCCACTGCTATCGTGAGAAAAACCTTTTTTTTTTCTTCAAGGACAACTCGCTACTGAGAGAAAACACGAATTTGAACTCGTTAATATGAAGAAAACATGAATTCGAACTCGCTACCAAAGATAAAACACAAATTTCTACTGCTATAAAGGAAAACACAAATTTCCGCGATGTCCACTGCTATCGAGAAAAACCTTTTTTTCTTCAAGGACAACTCGTTACTGTGAGAAAAACACGAATTTGAACTCGTTAATATGAAGAAAACATGAATTCGAACTCATACCAAAGATAAAACACAAATTTCTACTGCTATAAAGTGGAAAACACAAATTTTTCGCGCGATGTCCACTGCTATCGAGAAAAACCTTTTTTCTTTCAAGGACAACTCGTTACCAGAGAAAAACACGAATTTGAACTCGTTAATATGAAGAAAACATGAATTCGAACTCGCTACCAAAGATAAAACACAAATTTCTACTGCTATATAAAGGGAAAACACAATTTTCCGCGATGTCCACTGCTATCGTGAGAAAAACTTTTTTTCTTCAAGGACAACTCGTTACAGAGAAAAACACGAATTTGAACTCGTTAATATGAAGAAAACATGAATTCGAACTCGTTACCAAAGATAAAACACAAATTTCTACTGCTATAAAGGGAAAACACAAACTTTTTTTTTTCGGCGATGTCCACTGCTATCGAGAAAAACCACTACCAAAGATTTTTTTTTCAAGGACAACTCGTTACAGAGAGAAAACACGAATTTGAACTCGTTAATATGAAGAAAACATGAATTCGAAATCGTTACCAAAGATAAAACACAAATTTCTACTCGTTATAAAGGGAAAACACAAATTTCCGGCGATGTCCACTGCTATCGAGAAAAACCTTTTTTTTCTTCAAGGACAACTCGTTACCAGAGAAAAACACGAATTTGAACTCGTTAATATGAAGAAAACATGAATTGAACTCGAATTGAACTCATACCAAAGATAAAACACAAATTTCTACTCGCTATAAAGGAAAACACAAATTTTCCGCGATGTCCACTGCTATCGTGAGAAAAACCTTTTTTTTCTTCAAGGACAACTCGCGTTACCAGAGAAAAACACGAATTTGAACTCGTTAATATGAAGAAAACATGAATTCGAACTCGTTACCAAAGATAAAACACAAATTTCTACTCGCTATAAAGGAAAACACAAATTTCCGCGATGTCCACTGCTATCGTGAGAAAAACTTTTTTTTTTCTTCAAGGACAACTCGTTACAGAGAGAAAACACGAATTTGAACTCGTAAATATGAAGAAAACATGAATTCGAACTCATACCAAAGATAAAACACAAATTTCTACTGCTATAAAGGAAAACACAAATTTCCGCGATGTCCACTGCTATCGTGAGAAAAACCTTTTTTTTTCTTCAAGGACAACTCGTTACAGAGAAAAACACGAATTTGAACTCGTTAATATGAAGAAAACATGAATTCGAACTCGCTACCAAAGATAAAACACAAATTTCTACTAAGTGCTATAAAGGAAAACACAAATTTCCGGCGATGTCCACTGCTATCGAGAAAACTTTTTTTTCTTCAAGGACAACTCGTTACAGAGAAAAACACGAATTTGAACTCGTTAATATGAAGAAAACATGAATTCGAACTCGCATACTCAAAGATAAAACACAAATTTCTACTCGCTATAAAGGAAAACACAAATTTTCCGCGATGTCCACTGCTATCGAGAAAAACTTTTTTTTTTTCTTCAAGGACAACTCGCTACAGAGAAAAACACGAATTTGAACTCGTTAATATGAAGAAAACATGAATTCGAACTCGTTACCAAAGATAAAACACAAATTTCTACTGCTATATAAAAGGAAAACACAAATTTCCGCGATGTCCACTGCTATCGAGAAAAAAACCTTTTTTCTTCAAGGACAACTCGTTACCAGAGAAAAACACGAATTTGAACTCGTTAATATGAAGAAAACATGAATTCGAACTCTACCAAAGATAAAACACAAATTTCTACTCGCTATAAAGGAAAACACAAATTTCCGCGATGTCCACTGCTATCGAGAAAAACCTTTTTTTTCTTCAAGGACAACTCGTTACCAGAGAAAACACGAATTTGAACTCGTTAATATGAAGAAAACATGAATTCGAACTCATACCAAAGATAAAACACAAATTTCTACTGCTATAAAGTGGAAAACACAAATTTTCCGCGATGTCCACTGCTATCGAGAAAAACTTTTTTTTCTTCAAGGACAACTCGTTACAGAGAAAACACGAATTTGAACTCGCGTAATATGAAGAAAACATGAATTCGAACTCGCTACCAAAGATAAAACACAAATTTCTACTGCTATAAAGGAAAACACAAATTTTCCGGCGATGTCCACTGCTATCGAGAAAAACTTTTTTTTCTTCAAGGACAACTCGCTACTGAGAGAAAAACACGAATTTGAACTCGTTAATATGAAGAAAACATGAATTCGAACTCGCTACAAAGATAAAACACAAATTTCTACTGCTATAAAGGAAAACACAAATTTTCCGGCGATGTCCACTGCTATCGAGAGAAAACCTTTTTTCTTCAAGGACAACTCGCTACAGAGAGAAAAACACGAATTTGAACTCGTTAATATGAAGAAAACATGAATTCGAACTCGCTACCAAAGATAAAACACAAATTTCTACTGCTATAAAGGAAAACACAATTTTTCCGCGATGTCCACTGCTATCGTGAGAAAAACCTTTTTTTTCTTCAAGGACAACTCGTTACAGAGAAAAACACGAAATTTGAACTCGTTAATATGAAGAAAACATGAATTCGAACTCGCTACCAAAGATAAAACACAAATTTCTACTCTATATAAAGGAAAACACAAATTTCCGGCGATGTCCACTGCTATCGAGAGAAAACTTTTTTTTTTCTTCAAGGACAACTCGTTACTACAGAGAAAAACACGAATTTGAACTCGTTAATATGAAGAAAACATGAATTCGAACTCGCTACCAAAGATAAAACACAAATTTCTACTCGTTATAAAGGGAAAACACAAATTTTCCGCGATGTCCACTGCTATCGAGAAAAACTTTTTTTCTTCAAGGACAACTCGTTACAGAGAAAAACACGAATTTGAACTCGTTAATATGAAGAAAACATGAATTCGAACTCGCTACCAAAGATAAAACACAAATTTCTACTGCTATAAAGGGAAAACACAAATTTCCGCGATGTCCACTGCTATCGAGAAAAACTTTTTTTCTTCAAGGACAACTCGTTACCAGAGAAAAACACGAATTTGAACTCGTTAATATGAAGAAAACATGAATTCGAACTCGTTACCAAAGATAAAACACAAATTTCTACTGTATAAAAAGGAAAACACAATTTTTCCGCGATGTCCACTGCTATCGAGAAAAACTTTTTTTTTCTTCAAGGACAACTCGCTACCAGAGAAAAACACTAATTTGAACTCGTTAATATGAAGAAAACATGAATTCGAACTCGCTACCAAAGATAAAACACAAATTTCTACTGCATATAAAAGGAAAACACAAATTTCCGCGATGTCCACTGCTATCGTGAGAAAAACTTTTTTTTTCTTCAAGGACAACTCGTTACAGAGAAAAACACGAATTTGAACTCGTTAATATGAAGAAAACATGAATTCGAACTCGCTACCAAAGATAAAACACAAATTTCTACTGCTATAAAGGGAAAACACAATTTTTCCGCGATGTCCACTGCTATCGAGAAAAAACCTTTTTTTCTTCAAGGACAACTCGTTACAGAGAAAAACACGAATTTGAACTCGTTAATATGAAGAAAACATGAAATCGAACTCGCTACCAAAGATAAAACACAAATTTCTACTCGCTATAAAGGGAAAACACAAATTTCCGGCGATGTCCACTCTATCGAGAAAAACCTTTTTTTTCTTCAAGGACAACTCGTTACCAGAGAAAAACACGAATTTGAACTCGTTAATATGAAGAAAACATGAATTCGAACTCGCTACCAAAGATAAAACACAAATTTCTACTGCTATAAAGGAAAACACAATTTTTCCGGCGATGTCCACTGCTATCGAGAAAAACCTTTTTTCTTCAAGGACAACTCGTTACTACAGAGAAAAACACGAATTTGAACTCGTTAATATGAAGAAAACATGAATTCGAACTCGTTACCAAAGATAAAACACAAATTTCTACTGCTATAAAGGAAAACACAAATTTCCGGCGATGTCCACTGCTATCGAGAAAAACCTTTTTTCTTCAAGGACAACTCGTTACAGAGAAAAACACGAATTTGAACTCGTTAATATGAAGAAAACATGAATTCGAACTCGTTACCAAAGATAAAACACAAATTTCTACTCGCTATAAAGTGGAAAACACAAATTTCCGCGATGTCCACTGCTATCGTGAGAAAAACCTTTTTTTTTCTTCAAGGACAACTCGTTACTGTGAGAAAAACACGAATTTGAACTCGTTAATATGAAGAAAACATGAATTCGAACTCATACCAAAGATAAAACACAAATTTCTACTCTATATAAAGGGAAAACACAAATTTTTCCGCGATGTCCACTGCTATCGTGAGAAAAACCTTTTTTTTTCTTCAAGGACAACTCGTTACAGAGAAAAACACGAATTTGAACTCGTTAATATGAAGAAAACATGAATTCGAACTCGCTACCAAAGATAAAACACAAATTTCTACTGCTATAAAGGAAAACAAATTTTCCGGCGATGTCCACTGCTATCGTGAGAAAAACCTTTTTTCTTCAAGGACAACTCGTTACTACCAGAGAAAAACACGAATTTGAACTCGTTAATATGAAGAAAACATGAATTCGAACTCGCTACCAAAGATAAAACACAAATTTCTACTCGCTATAAAGGAAAACACAAATTTCCGCGATGTCCACTGCTATATCGTGAGAAAAACTTTTTTTTTTCTTCAAGGACAACTCGCTACAGAGAAAAACACGAATTTGAACTCGTTAATATGAAGAAAACATGAATTCGAACTCGTTACCAAAGATAAAACACAAATTTCTACTGCTATATAAAGGAAAACACAAATTTCCGCGATGTCCACTGCTATCGAGAAAAACTTTTTTTTTTCTTCAAGGACAACTCGTTACAGAGAAAAACACGAATTTGAACTCGTTAATATGAAGAAAACATGAATTCGAACTCGTTACCAAAGATAAAACACAAATTTCTACTGCTATAAAGGGAAAACACAATTTTTCCGCGATGTCCACTGCTATCGTGAGAAAAACCTTTTTTCTTCAAGGACAACTCGTTACCAGAGAAAAACACGAATTTGAACTCGTTAATATGAAGAAAACATGAATTCGAACTCGTTACCAAAGATAAAACACAAATTTCTACTCGTTATAAAGGAAAAACACAAATTTCCGCGATGTCCACTGCTATCGAGAAAAACCTTTTTTTCTTCAAGGACAACTCGTTACAGAGAAAAACACGAATTTGAACTCGTTAATATGAAGAAAACATGAATTCGAACTCGTTACCAAAGATAAAACACAAATTTCTACTGCTATAAAGGGAAAACACAAATTTCCGGCGATGTCCACTGCTATCGAGAAAAACTTTTTTTTCTTCAAGGACAACTCGTTACAGAGAAAAACACAGAGAATTTGAACTCGTTAATATGAAGAAAACATGAATTCGAACTCGCTACCAAAGATAAAACACAAATTTCTACTCGTTATAAAGGAAAACACAAATTTCCGCGATGTCCACTGCTATCGAGAAAAACCTTTTTTCTTCAAGGACAACTCGTTACCAGAGAAAAACACGAATTTGAACTCGTTAATATGAAGAAAACATGAATTCGAACTCGTTACCAAAGATAAAACACAAATTTCTACTGCTATAAAAAGGAAAACACAAATTTCGGCGATGTCCACTGCTATCGAGAAAAACCTTTTTTTTTCTTCAAGGACAACTCGTTACCAGAGAAAAACACGAATTTGAACTCGTTAATATGAAGAAAACATGAATTCGAACTCGTTACCAAAGATAAAACACAAATTTCTACTTATAAAGGAAAACACAAATTTCGGCGATGTCCACTGCTATCGAGAAAAACCTTTTTTCTTCAAGGACAACTCTACTACCAGAGAAAAACACGAATTTGAACTCGTTAATATGAAGAAAACATGAATTCGAACTCATACCAAAGATAAAACACAAATTTCTACTCGCTATAAAGGGAAAACACAAATTTCCGCGATGTCCACTGCTATCGAGAAAAACTTTTTTTTCTTCAAGGACAACTCGTTACCGTGAGAAAAACACGAATTTGAACTCGTTAATATGAAGAAAACATGAATTGAACTCGTTACCAAAGATAAAACACAAATTTCTACTCGTTATAAAGGAAAACACAAATTTCCGCGATGTCCACTGCTATCGAGAAAAACCTTTTTTTTCTTCAAGGACAACTCGTTACCAGAGAAAAACACGAATTTGAACTCGTTAATATGAAGAAAACATGAATTCGAACTCGTTACCAAAGATAAAACACAAATTTCTACTCGTTATATAGGGAAAACACAAATTTCCGGCGATGTCCACTGCTATCGTGAGAAAAACTTTTTTTTCTTCAAGGACAACTCGTTACTGAGAGAAAACACGAATTTGAACTCGTTAATATGAAGAAAACATGAATTCGAACTCGTTACCAAAGATAAAACACAAATTTCTACTCGCTATAAAGGGAAAACACAAATTTTTCCGGCGATGTCCACTGCTATCGAGAAAAACTTTTTTTTTTCTTCAAGGACAACTCGTTACCAGAGAAAAACACGAATTTGAACTCGTTAATATGAAGAAAACATGAATTCGAACTCGTTACCAAAGATAAAACACAAATTTCTACTGCTATAAAGTGGAAAACACAAATTTCCGCGATGTCCACTGCTATCGAGAAAAACCTTTTTTCTTCAAGGACAACTCGTTACAGAGAAAAAACACGAATTTGAACTCGTTAATATGAAGAAAACATGAATTCGAACTCGTTACCAAAGATAAAACACAAATTTCTACTCGTTATAAAAGGAAAACACAAATTTCCGGCGATGTCCACTGCTATCGAGAAAAACCTTTTTTTCTTCAAGGACAACTCGTTACAGAGAAAAACACGAATTTGAACTCGTTAATATGAAGAAAACATGAATTCGAACTCGTTACCAAAGATAAAACACAAATTTCTACTCGCTATAAAGGAAAACACAAATTTCCGCGATGTCCACTGCTATCGTATCGTAGAGAAAAACTTTTTTTTTCTTCAAGGACAACTCGTTACAGAGAAAAACACGAATTTGAACTCGTTAATATGAAGAAAACATGAATTCGAACTCGTTACCAAAGATAAAACACAAATTTCTACTGTTATAAAGGAAAACACAAATTTCCGGCGATGTCCACTCTATATCGAGAGAAAAACTTTTTTTTCTTCAAGGACAACTCGTTACTGAGAGAAAAACACGAATTTGAACTCGTTAATATGAAGAAAACATGAATTCGAACTCGTTACCAAAGATAAAACACAAATTTCTACTCGCTATAAAGGGAAAACACAAATTTTCCGCGATGTCCACTGCTATCGAGAAAAACCTTTTTTTTCTTCAAGGACAACTCGTTACCAGAGAAAAACACGAATTTGAACTCGTTAATATGAAGAAAACATGAATTCGAACTCGTTACCAAAGATAAAACACAAATTTCTACTCGCTATAAAGGAAAACACAAATTTTTCGGCGATGTCCACTGCTATCGAGAAAAACTTTTTTTTCTTCAAGGACAACTCGTTACAGAGAAAAACACGAATTTGAACTCGTTAATATGAAGAAAACATGAATTCGAACTCGTTACCAAAGATAAAACACAAATTTCTACTCGCTATAAAGTGGAAAACACAAATTTCCGGCGATGTCCACTGCTATCGAGAAAAACTTTTTTTTCTTCAAGGACAACTCGTTACAGAGAGAAAAACACGAATTTGAACTCGTTAATATGAAGAAAACATGAATTCGAACTCTACCAAAGATAAAACACAAATTTCTACTCGTTATAAAAGGAAAACACAAATTTTCCGCGATGTCCACTGCTATCGAGAAAAACTTTTTTTTCTTCAAGGACAACTCGTTACTGTGAGAAAAACATTTAATTTGAACTCGTTAATATGAAGAAAACATGAATTCGAACTCGCTACCAAAGATAAAACACAAATTTCTACTCGTTATAAAGGAAAAAACACAAATTTCCGCGATGTCCACTGCTATCGTGAGAAAAACCTTTTTTTCTTCAAGGACAACTCGTTACCAGAGAAAAACACGAATTTGAACTCGTTAATATGAAGAAAACATGAATTCGAACTCGCTACCAAAGATAAAACACAAATTTCTACTCGTTATAAAGGGAAAACACAAATTTTCGGCGATGTCCACTGCTATCGAGAAAAACCTTTTTTTTCTTCAAGGACAACTCGTTACAGAGAAAAACACGAATTTGAACTCGTTAATATGAAGAAAACATGAATTCGAACTCGTTACCAAAGATAAAACACAAATTTCTACTCGCATATAAAAGGAAAACACAAATTTCCGGCGATGTCCACTATTTATCGAGAAAAACCTTTTTTCTTCAAGGACAACTGTGTACGTTGAGAGAAAACACGAATTTGAACTCGTTAATATGAAGAAAACATGAATTCGAACTCATCGTTTTACCAAAGATAAAACACAAATTTCTTATTTTGATACAGTACATTTTTATGTTAGCATCATTGTGTGTATCCTACCCTTCTAAATGTAACTCTCATTCTCTCCCGATATGACACTTGAGTCATACATGTTGTCCTTCGATAAAAATGATTAACTTGTTAAATTTCTATCCTGTCACATTCCTCACAATGAGAAAGGCTTCTATTTTTCTAATGTGAGAATACAAACCGTTAGCTAGTTAATTTCTAAAGTCAAAGTATCTAATCATTCTTTTTGTTATCTACTCAAACTCAAAGTGTTGCTTGTTTATTCCTTTAGGGCAAGTCAAATGGTAGGTATCAAAATTAAAATTTAATACCTATATGAGGGTATTAGCATCTTCAATGAAAAGAATCGATAGATATCAAAATTAGATGTGGTATCAGAAAATATACCATATTTGAACTCTTGACTAATACTTCCCCTCCATCTCACGCACGCAAGTGATGGACTTCGGTGAAAAAAAAAGTTGTTGCCTGCACATGCACATGCACTTGTCCCCCCCCCCCCCCCACCCGTTCCCCCTATTTGATGATTGCTTTTTAAATTTTTTTTGATCAATGATTGGTTTATTAATATAAAAAAATTGATACAAATTCCAATGGCTACTGATTGAATTAACGGTTATATTTTTGTAAAATGCTATAAATATCACATATCACACTCAATATAATCATATTTTCTTTTTCACATCCATTCTTCTTTTCTAATTCTAATTCTCATTTTGTTTGTAGAAAGTTTCTATAATTCCATTTCCGTGAATTTTAATATGTATTTTATACACGATAGACATTGTATATAATTTTTCAAAATAATTATAATTACATAAAAAATTATTAAGTAACACAACAATAATATTTTATATAGTTATCAAATCATCAAAATAATTAATAAAAACAAAAAAAAATATTGATACTATGAATTTGAACCATCCTATTGGAGATGGATATTTGATACCCAAGTTAATAGCAGGGACGGACCCAGCATACAAGGGGGGGAGGTGTCCGGCCCCCACTGAGATCCGAAAATCGACATGTTTTTATAGGTAAAAAATGTAAAAACACTATTGATGCCCCCACTCGCCTTTCGAATTTGTTCCGGTGCCCCCACTGAGATTTTTTTCTGGGTCCGACACTGATAGTGTCCAAAGGTATCAAAATTTGATTTTGATACCTATATGGTTTGGTACCATGGGTTGGACTTATCCTTAGGAAAGAATAAAATGTGCATTTTTTTATATATATTCTTTTTAAACACAAGCACACTTTTATCTTCACTGAGATTCGAACCGAAACCTCCGAATTAATAACCACAGTACATACTTTTGGGTCAATGGTTTGTTGGCAAAATATGTGCAAATTTAACTAATTGTGGAAAAGTAAACCCTAGATCTAGAAAATGAGAAGAACAGGGGAGAGGCAAAAACGCTTCTTTTCACTTTTTTTTTTTTTTATGATTCTTACAAATGACAGCAGGGACAACCTTTTTTGTTTGTTTGTCTCCAGCTAATTACACATAAAATACTAAACTACCCTTTTACATGAAGGTAAAAAGAATTACATCAAGGTGATTGTACAAAATTGCCCTTTTTCTAATGACAGTAATAACTAACACCCCCCCTCAAGCTGGGCTAGCAAGCTGTCCAAGGGAAGAAATCTGAAGACGAGACACTAATGAATGAAATGTGGGAGCATCAAGAGCCTTGGTAAGAAGATCTGCAAGTTGGTGTTGGGACTGGACTGGTAGCAGCTTGATGAGGCCAGCTTGAACTTTCTCTCGAACCAAGTGACAGTCAATTTCCAAGTGTTTTGTGCGCTCATGAAACACCGGATTTTGGGCAATATGAATGGCGCTTTGGTTATCACAAAAGAGAGCTGTGGGAGAAGTTGGTGGCTGCTGCAAGTCTGCTAAAAGAAACCGAAGCCATAATATTTCACAAACAGCACTGGCCATGGCACGGTATTCAGCCTCGGCTGAGCTTCGAGCAACAATAGTTTGCTTTTTTGCCTTCCAAGAAACCAAGGAAGACCCTAGGAACATGCCAAAACCTGTAACAGATCGTCTAGTTGTCTTGCAACCCGCCCAGTCAGAATCTACAAAACCACTAAGAGTCAGGGATGTATCAAGAAAGATAAAAGAGGCCTTGAGAGGGTCTTTCTTGATGAACCGTAGAAGCCTGTGCGGTACTGAAGATGCAAGGCAGATTAGGGGCGATCAAGAAATTGAGACGAGTTGTTGAAGCAAACAAATGACAAATCAGTCAGTTATGGTGAGATAAAGAAGCTTCCCAACGAGGCTCCTATATCCTGTATTATATCAGTAACGATTCGAGAATCCCTCTTTGTAAGCACATTCTTGGAACACATAGGAGTGGAAACAGGCTTGGCAGCCAAGAAACCATATTGTTCTAACATATCGACAGCATACTTTCTTTGAGACAGACAGATCCCAGCAGAAGTTCTGTCCACTTCTATGCCCAAAAAGTACTTAAGATCACCAAGATCTTTGATCTGAAAAGTAGAGTGGAGGAAACCCTTGAGAGCAGAAATGGCATCAAGGTCCTCACCAGTTATGATGATATCCTCTACATACACTATAAGAGCCAAGAATGAGCTCCCTATACCCTTGAAGAACAGGCTATAATCATGCTTGGATTGGATAAAACCTTGAGATTGAAGAGCTGATGTGAGTTTGCTATTCCACTGCCTACTGGCCTGTTTCAAGCCATAGAGTGATTTTTTCAAATGGCAAACTGGATTAGGCTGTTGTGATTGAAAACCAGGGGGTAATTTCATGTACACTTCCTCCTCCAAGTCTCCATGGAGGAAGGCATTGTTGATATCTAGTTGCTTAAGGTGCCAACCTTTAACTGCAGCTATGGCTAGTAAAAGTCTTACAGTGGTGATCTTAGCCACAGGTGAGAAAGTTTCTTCATAGTCTACCCCATAAGTTTGTGTGTAACCTTTGGCTACAAGTCTAGCCTTGTACCTTTCTATTGACCCATCTGGTTTATATTTAATTTTGTAGACCCATTTACAGCCTACTGGTTTCTTTCCAGGTGGCAAAGATACAATGTCCCATGTGTGATTGGCTTCTAAGGCTGTGATCTCTTTTCCCATGGCTTCCTTCCATTGTGGGTGAAGAATAGCCTGGTTGTAACTGCTAGGTTCCTGTTCATTATCAATGTAGGAAGGTGAAGCATTGCTGGTTGGGGGGTGATAAGAGGCTTTATTGCTTACTTGGGCACACAGATACTCATCTAGATAAGCAGGGACATGTCTTGTTCTAGATGATCTTCTGACTGTTGGGACTGGTGGTGGATCTGTAGGTGATTGTGAACCAGGTCCTTGGGGCATTTCATCTACAAGAGGAAGTGGCTCATTCACAATAATGTCATCTGGATAGGTCAATGAAGCAGGAAGAGGGATTGTTGTGTGAGCAGGTTTTTGGGGTCTGTGATGGAAAGGAAAATAGGTTTCATGGAACACTGTATCTCTTGAGGTTCCCTAGATACACAGCTAACCTACTTCTGGGATCGAATTTGTGTCTGTTTTGTTTTAGGGTGCATGCGTACACTAAGCAACCAAAGACCCTGAAGTCTTCATATGTAGGAGGCTTCTTAAACATGATTTCATAGGGTGTCTTACCCTTTAGTGCAGGTGTTGGTAGGACATTTATAATATCTGTGGCATGTTGTAAACAGTAGCCCCAATAACTAATAGGCCCAAACCCATATAAGAGGAGGGACCTCATCCCCAAAACCTAGGTTGTGAGGTGAGGGAAGTCCATCTCTTAATATGGTGGGTGAAACAACCACAAGTTCCCAATGTGGGACACTTTAACACTAATGGCAATCATATGTGCTTTCAAATCTGCGAAATTGGCTATTATACATAATATTTTAAGATTTTATGTAAAATATTTGTGCATTGCATGTACCAGGAATTTTCGTGTCTTGGACGGCATAAAAGTCATAAGTTTAATTTATAGTATTTAATAACTGAGCCTCAATTCAAACGATCTTAATCGCTATACTCATAAAGTTATGTAGATAATGTAAGTGTGAAGTTACTATTTTAGGAAAAATTAGCTTTAAATCCACTTTATTGACCCTTATTAAGTTTTAATCCACATTCATTTTTTTAGTTGCGATAAGGACACAATAAATTTTTGCTATTGAAAACCAACGTCAGTGACACTGTTTTGCTATTGAAAACCAACGTCAAATATTCAAAAACAAACATCAGTGGCACCGACATTTACGTTATAAAAATGTCACAATTTAGAAACAACATTGCCACTGACTTTCGTTTTTAAATAGTAATGTCAGTGACACTGACGTTGATTTTCAATAGCAACAACAGTGCCACTGACGTTTTGTTCATCAGAAAAAATAATCAAAAAATGGGTGTCAATAGTAAAAAAAGGGTTTCAATAGAACCCCCCCCCCCCCTAAAATATTACACGTTACACTATTACCTCAAAGGAATATTGCACCTGATCGATGAGTCGTGAACCTCTTTCAGACCATATTCAAATCCTACCCGCGTCGGTTAATAAAAGCCAATTGTTTTCGGAGCTCCGCCTGAAAGTTAACCAATGGAACCAATTAACATCAGGTGGGTCGCCAAATAACTCTATGGCTGCTAGATTTGGCACGGGAAGAAATGATCACGGCAATCGCAGTTTTAACATGATGATGTGCTCCCCTTCTACTTTTTTCCTTTCAGCTGATATGTTCTTAAAACGATGAAGAGATCGAACCTTATAAAGGATAGAACCTTTTATTGTTTTTTAAACTATGTACATTCTTTAATGCATAAAATTTTCATTTGAATGTTGTGTCGTTCATACGGGTTTTTGAATTTCAGATTTTTTGTCCACAGTTGTAAAACTTCCTTGAAATTACGTTCTGAGGTGTTGGATTTCATTCATCTATTACTTATTTTTTCCATGAGTTTCAAATTCTAACAATATGTTTTCTTTAAATGTAATCTAGGGGTTTAAATCGGCTGTATTAGCCCTTTAATGTTTTTAGGTCTTGCAATGTCTAAGGTATATATCAGGGTCGATGTTATGTAAAATTATTAAACAACACAAACACTAACGGTGATACTTAGAGAAATATGCATAATCTCCACATAAAAAAGGAACACACATGCAACTTACTTCCTATCTTATTAATACAATATATTATTCATTACTCACCATAAAAAAACCTCGATACGCACATTTTTTCACTGCGAGTTTCAAATTTTAACAAAACGTATTTTTGAAAATATGTAGTCATTTTTGCTAAATATATATTTTCAAATGTTACGTCTTCCCGTGCATTGCACGGGTTTCCTACTAATATATATATATATATATTTTTTTTTTTTTTTTTTTGAGAAGAAGTATATATATATTTGAAAGCACAATTTAATCCGATTGCCCGCTATTCATCCGACTTCCACCTGTTTTCAAAACAGGCGGATCCTTTTTTTTTTTTTTTTTTTTTTTTTTTTTTTTGGTTTTTTTCCCTTGAGAACTTCCTGCTCTTTTTTTTCCTAAACCATTTTCAAATCTTTTTCCTTGTATCACCAAATCTCAAAGGATCAAAATCTCACCAAATCTCGATACCTTATGTCAAATGATCAAAATGATAACAATTAGTCACGAACCCTAATTGTTGTGAATCCAGCTCATGCTCTGCCGCCCCACCGATTATCCGAGTCTTCTGTGCCAAAAAATCATTACAACGTTTTCAGGTACTTCTCTTATCTTAATTCTCCGTTTTTATTTGATTATTTCGCTCCTTCCATGCAGCACCTTTGTGAGAGAAATATCGATGCCGCGCTTCCAAAAACACCATTTCTTCATTGATCTTCACTTCCCGGAGCGTACGGAGAGTGGATGTTCTCTTGGTGGTTCTCCTTGCCTTTCATTTGACTATTTTATTCGACTTTTACAATGCAGTACATGTTTTAATTCACTACGTAATTTTTTTTGATTCATGAAGGGAAATTGGCTGATACCGTGCTGGGATTTGACTCTTTTAATCCATCATTCGTGAGTTTCTTCTTGCCATCTGTTGCGATCGTTTTTTATGGCGTGTGGTTCTCCGTTTTTTTTTTTTTTTAAGGAGACCTTTTATTAATTAAACAGGTCAAAGCGACTAAAATCTTACAATCAGGAAATAATAGACGGAAGTAGCAGAATTTTTCACAGTAGACAAAATTTAATCTAAGTTTCTCGGCATTTTTGTGCTAAATCTTCATAGAAAATTAAGGTTGATGAGGTAGCTAGGAGTGTTGAGTCTCCCCACCCACTTCGAACAACGGATTCAGCCCAGATTTCACACCGGAAGTACCCTCGTTTGTGGGCATTTCACACCGGCGTCTAGTCCCAATTGTCCAAAGTGTCACTTAAACAATAGCATCCCATAACCACAAATTCTCCTTTTGATCTGTAGCAAACAAATGAAAATGCAAGAGAACTTTTAAAACTACTAGGCATCGGAGTTGAGATAGTACACCAACAAAAGAGAAATTGCCAAATCTGCAAAGCAAAGGGACATTGAAAAAAAATATGAATCTCATCTTCCTCACTTGCTTTACACAATGGACAACTCACATCGTGGACATCAACACCCCTTTTAGCAATATTAGAACGCGTAGGTAGCCTCCCGTGAAATGCCCCTCAACAAAAGACGTTACTTTTTTAAGGTATGACATTAATTATTCCAAACCGTGCACAATCTTGAGCTTCGAGAATCCTCCTCGGTCCTTGAGAGAATCCGCTTTAGCTATGCAACCGAGCATCTACCATTGGTGTTAAGACTCCAATATGGTTTATCCCCTGTTTCATCATTAAGAACGGAAGTAGACACAATGTTAAGTAAATCAAAGTATTCCCCACATTCCCTACCCCTTAAACCCCTTCTCCAATCCCACACCCACCCTCCAATGCCTCTCCTTTCTTTTACAGCACAATTTTTTGCACCAGCGAAGACATACAATCTAGGATAACATTTCTCTAAACAGAGTGAGTGTAATGTTAGGTTCTAATATGGGTCGTTGTGAGTACTTCAAAACACACCATACTTTGCTTAAACAAGTCCAAATCCATTACATGTGTTAGTTATCTTTACATGTGTTATATTTTGTATCCGTAAAACAATAAAAGTGTATTTAGTTTAATCAATCAAAGAGATCACTTAAATAGAAAATAATATCATATCACACCTTTTTTTTACTCGTGTGTATGTTGAAATACATACACATGTGAATTATATTATGTAAAGCCTCAAATCTAGGGCGTAGTAGTGTTGAATCATAATAAATATATGATTACTCAGGCTCCTCGTTTTCATTTAGGTAAAAATGGTGAATCCAAGTTACTAAATAAATTACGTATTTCTCTTATATGTTTGATACCTTTTCTAAGAGCATTATCGCCTATATTCTACCTCAGTTTCTAAATGTAACCCTCATCTTCTCTCCCGATATATGACACATGAGTCATACACGTTGCATGTCTTTACTTCAATAAATATGGTTAACTTAATAAGTTATTACATTTCTATCTTAAATCTTAATACATTTTCATCTATGGTTCTAATGTTCCGTAGGAAGTCAAAGCATCAAATTATTCTTCTCGTTATCGACTCAATCTCAAAGTGGTGCTTGTGTATTCATTCAGAAAAGAAAAGAAAAAAGTTTACCGTGCTATTTAACTAATGGCTTTTACATGTGCTTTCTATTCTGCAAATTTGACTATGATATATATAAAGATATATAATGTAGTAAAATAATGGTACATTGTTCCTGGCAATTTTATGCCTTGCACGGAATAAAAGTCATTAGTTTAATTTATGTTTAAAAAATTGAGCCGCAATCGAAAATGGCTTAACTGTTCCGATCATAAAGTCACGTATTCTAACGGGTGAATGTGTTAAGATTCATGTGTACGTCTCTAATTATTTAGATATATGATAATGATTTAGGCAAAGAATTGTGTATAGAAAAATACACAAAAAATGTAATCACATTGTAAGGTGTAGATGCATTTTTTGTGTATTTTTATATACAAAATTCTGTGCCTAAATTGTTATTCTTTAGATAAATCAATATCGAACTTCAAAGTACTCCTTCCGTTCCATATTAGCTGATGCAGTTGTCAAAATTATTTGTTCTATTTTATGTTAGGTAGTTACATTTCCAATGTAGTATTTATTGTATTTTTCCTTGTTATACCCTTATTTATTACAACATGAGAGATAACAAAGCTACATTAATTATACTCAAGAACTTTTTAGTCATTTCATTCTTAAAGTCAATACATTAATTTACTTTCTTAATATGTGTGTTTTTAACAATTGTATTAGATAAATTGAAACGGAGCGAGTAAGACTAATTGACTAGATACCCACTACCACTAGGAATATCGAACTTCAAAGCATCTTTAGATACCCACTAGGAATAAAATTAAAGCTGTTGGCAATAGCACCACCTATAGTAATCAGAGTGAAGAATCTATTCAATAATTTGTTGAAGTTGCTGGGACTCACAGTCACTGGCACAGCATCATTCATTCTTTCACTCAACTGCAAAAATGGTGAAAATGTTTCCTACCTGTTTTGACCATACTCTTCAACACCTCTCCGACCTGGAAAAGCATCCCCCTCTATCTGATTCTCTAGGTCGGCGTCGGAACAGGAGCTTTATCAGGCTGTGTTGAGATTCTTTAGGATGCTTTTATGGTGCTTTCCGGATTGTGATGCAAATCTGCTTGCCGATTTCAATTTCATTGCTACTTCCATTGCTGAACTATACAAACTTGAAGGAACTGATTCGTTCGCTCTTACAAATACTGAATATGATTCGTTGCTTATAAAAGTTAATGAGAAGCTTACCAAGTGTTACTGTTATGTCCAAGTCAACAAGGATCGCCAGCATTTGATATCGTCTAGTTCATTAAAAGCTGAACCATTTACAAGTAACGAGACCATGGACTTTCTTGATTCTGTCCATGTTAATTTAAATGATCTTCTCAAAATTGTGAGGGATGGGTTTCCAACTGGGAAGAGTCGGATTGAGACCCTAGGAGAATTAGTGTTCCTACTTAGGAATTTGGTTTACTATACACCTTTGGGTGGAGAATACTACGATGATGAATCGTTCTTTTCTCTAAGCTATTCTGATACATATCCACAAGCCAATTTGACTTTCCAATTCAATGTTCATGACTGGGCTAACAAGGCTGCTTGTTTTTCACTTTTGCTAAATGGAACTGAAGATGAAACAGTCAGAGGTATGTATATTGATTTGCAGCAGGAAGTTGACCCTGCAATCCTGACTTCATCAAGCTCTGTTTCGAAAACATTAAAGTTCCAAAGATGAAACGTGTGGATACACTCCTCTTCGGCTTAATTCGTCTCTCCAGGTTTGTTGATTTCTTTCTGGACAATCTGATGTTAATTTTAAATGATGATGTTCCAATGGTTCGAGAGGGATTGATATTCTTAATAACCTTCCTTGCTGATCCACCATCAAACATTGTGAATGATTCTGAGTTGCCTTTGATTCGAGAACAAATTTATGCAGTTTTGGATCAGGCTTCAGACACCATGTGCTTTTTTCGTGAAACAAACATGGACTTGGCCAGAGGGAACACGATTCTTGATGATTTTCTAAAGTCTATTGATGAAGTCAGGGGGGATATCGTAAACCTTTACGTCCACATTCCTCCTTCGTCGTGGTCTAATTTCCCTAGGATTGACAGGCTTGGATATTTTGAATGTCTACTAGAATACCTTGAAAACCTGAAGGAGACGATGAACACGAACAAGAAGCTTGTCCCTTTTTTAAAGCATCAGATTTTCACAATTCAGGAAGAGTTGTTGCCTCTAAGGTCGTTCCTGCAGGATACTTCGACGATGCAAAACGAGCACAACGGATTGAAAGTTATTTGGGAACAAATTATGAGTCTATTATACCAAGCTGATTTTGCTATCAAATCGTCTTTCTTCATCGATGACGCTATTTGGTACAATTTGACTTGTCTATCTTTTGTCGTAAGAAAGATCAAAGATATTCGATGTAAAGTCAGGAAAATTGATTTCGAGACTCACACCGAAGGAAGTCACATCAGCAGAACTGAATCTATCCCCCCTTTGATGAGTTCTATTGATGTGCCCAAGCCACCAACATCCACTTCCACTGTTGAAGTTGTGGTTGGCTTTCAGAAAGAGACAGAATTACTAATTGATCGTCTCAAATGGGGAAGTGAACAACTAGACATCGTTTCGATTGTCGGAATGGGTGGGATTGGTAAGACTACTCTTGCTAAAAAACTGTACAATGAACCATCAGTCAGAAATCACTTTCATAAACGTGCGTTCTGTAGTGTTTCTCAAGTGTACAGAAAAAGGAATGTGCTACTAGGCATTTTGAGTGATTTATCTCTGAATGATGTTGAAATTCGTCAAATGAGTGATGATGATTTAGCTAATCGGCTACGCCAAAGTCTTAAAGGTTTTAGATACCTTATTGTTGTAGATGATATTTGGGATATTAATGTCTGGTATGATTTAAGAGCTTCATTTCCAGATGACTATAATGGAAGCAGAGTAATTTTCACTACTCGTATCAATAGCATTTCATTGATAGCGAAACCAGATTCTACTCCTTGTCTACTTCCATATCTATCTGTTGATGAAAGTTGGGAGTTGTTACAACAAAAGATATTTCATAAGGATCCTTGTCCTCCACATCTATTGGAGGTGGGAAAGTTGATTGCAATGAATTGCAACGGGCTACCACTAGCTATTGTAGTAATTGCAGGTCTCCTTGCAAGAACAGAAAGAAGCTTACCTTCGTGGAATGAAGTAGCAAAAACTCTGAGTTCTTTTGCATCTAGCGAAGGGTGTAGAGATATTATAAAACTAAGCTACAAGCACTTGCCTGAAGCTTTAAAGTCTTGCCTTCTATATATGGGAGCATTCGGTGAGTATTATATTCTTGATGCAAAACCTTTGACATTGTTATGGGTTGCAGAAGGGTTTGTGTTGAAGTCCGGAAATAGTTGTTTACATAAAATTGCTATAAAGTACTTGAATGATTTAGGTGATAGGAACCTTGTAACCGTCACCAAAAGAAGCCATAATGGTGGGATCAAAAGTTTCTGTGTACACGATCTAATACACGATTTCTGTAGAACTGAAGCTCAAGAAGAGCACTATATGTGTTATGTAAATGCACATAATGAAAACTTCCCGATGTCCAGTGTGTTATATCAGCATCGCATTTGCATCGAAGTTGAATGGAGATCTTTTGTTGATGCAAAACCTAGAGGTCCTACGGTTCACTCTCTGCTCTATTGTCCGGACTATGCTCTCCCTTTTTCCAAGGGTTATTGCGAAAAAACCTCTTTACAATCCTTTTTGCAGAATTTTAAACTCGTTCAAGTGTTGGATCTTTCAGAGATCAAAATTGATGGAGAGTTTCCTATAACAGTGACAGAACTAGTCCACCTTAGACACTTAGCACTTTGGTTTTCTGGTTCTGTATACGTTCCACCGGACATAAGTAATCTTTGGAACCTCGAAACTTTTCTACTTTCTGGGTCTGAAATTTCGAGAATACGTGTTTCCCGAATTGGCGACTGGATAAAAAATTCGGGAGCACTGGATACCTTAATACTTTCAGAAAAAGTATACACGGTAAGATTTGCAAAGGATATTTGGAAGATGAAAAGATTGATGCATGTGAAAGCAATTTTTATGGCTTATGTTGATGTAGATGATGTACCAGGAGTTTTCTCTCTACTGCCTGGTTTAATAACTTTTGGTTTCTTGTACATTCCTTCGGGAGAAGATGGAGAGGAGCTATTAAGAAGGCTATCAAATGTCCGGAATTTCAGTTGTATTTGTTGGGGATGGTGGGATCCACATCGTGAATGCTACCAGCTACCAAAACTTGAAATTCTCACAAAGCTCGAGTCGTTATTTATGGGTCACATTGGAGAAGCTCAGTCCCCGTTCATGTTTAGCTTCCCCTCAACAATCAGAAAATTGAGCCTGGCAATGTTCAAACTACCTTGGAGTGAGTTGTCTGCTATAATTGCGATGCTGCCATGTCTTGAAGTTCTGGTGCTACATAAAGATTCATTCAGTGGGAAAAGATGGGATGTGGAACAAGATGAGGAATTTCCAAACATTAAATCCCTGACACTCAAACGTCTGGATATTGAAGAGTGGAATGCATCAATTGATTCATTCCCTTCTCTGGAGAAACTCGTTGTATCTCAGTGCTATAAACTCATCGAGATTCCTCCCTGTTTTAGTGATGCTGCTACTTTGAAGTATATTAAGGTTTATTATTGTGCAAAGAGTGTGGCTGATTCAGCAATTCATATTCAGAAAGATCAGTTCGATTCGGGGAATGAGAGTTTTGAAGTCGACATCGAAGCATAGTTTAGTGGGAAGGATCGATGCAACAAAAAAGTAGACAGATCCATTTTCACTGCCTTGTTCACAGAGTTGTATGCTCTTACTGATTTGTGGTAAAGAAGATCATACTTGTTGTTTATATGAAATAATTCGAAATACATCTGTTGTATGCGAGAAAAAGTATTGTAAACTATTTTGTTTGATTTAAGTTCCTTTTGGAAGCACCTCTCATTCTCAAGCTTCAGTTTCATGCTCTTTTTTGTGGGTATGAATATGATCTTCTAAATACCTCACTGATTCTGTCACTCCTATTAATCCGGCTCATGTTGTGTGGGTTCGTCAACATCAACTTATTATTTTTAAGTGCTCTCGTTGCTTCTCTGTCGTCTTCTTATGACATTGTTTCGTTTATTGCTAAACCGGCCTCTCGTGAAGCATAGGAAAATTCTTGTGGACACGACACATATGCTAAACCATCTCGTGGTCGTATTGATTAAACAATTAACAACGTATCTTAAAAGCTAGCACTATTAAAGGGCCTCTTTCTATTTTTGAATATGCTTAGTTACTTTGCATATGTACAACCTTTACAATTTTGTGTCTGGCACACAGAGCATTCATTCATTTTTTTTTTGGTATGGTCCCAGTTGAGGCCACATTCAAAGTAGATTTTATGTGATTACTAGGAAAGTTGTCTCAACCACACACCACTTATCAATAATTGGAAAGAATATACATTGAATAATTTCTTGAGTTTGCTGGGAGTATTGGCACTGGCAGTGGCACTGGATCATTAATTCTCAGCAAAAATGGTTAAAATGTTTCATACCTGGATCATTAATGCTTGCCGGTTTGAATTTCATTGCCACTTCCATTCCAGAATAATTATACAAAGTTGAAGGAATAACTTTGTTAGCTGATACAAATACTGAATATGATTCGATGTTTGCAACAGTGGACGATAAGATTCCCAAGTATCTCCAGCATTTGATATCATTGTGTTCATTAAAAGTTGAGCCATTTACAAGTAACGAGACCATAGAATTTCTTGATTCTGTCCATGTTACTGTAAGTGATGTTCTCAAATATCAACAGCATGAGTTTCTACCTATGATCAGTCAGGTTGAAACACTTGAAGAAACAGTGTTCCTCCTGAGGAATTTCGTTTACTATACACCTATGGGTGATCTGGAAATCTACGATATATCGTTCCTTTCTCTAAGCAATTCTGATACAAATCCACAAACCAATTTGATTTTCCAATTCATTGTTCATGACTGGGCTAACCAGGCAGCTGAAAAGGAGGATAAAGAAAATGGAGAACAAATCAAACGCTTGCATATTCATTTGCAGCAGGAAGTTGACCCCTGCAATCCTGACTTCATCAAGCTATGTTTTGAAGTCATTAAAGTTCCAATGATGAAACGTGTGGATACACTCATTCATCGTGGTCTAATTTCCCAAGGATTGACAGACTTGGATATATTGAATGTCTATTAGTATACCTTGAAAACCTTAAGGAGACCTTGAACAAGAACAACAAGCTTGTCCTTTTATAAAGCATCAGATTTTCACAATTCAGGAAGAGTTTTTTCCTCTAAGGTTGTTTCTGCAAGATACTTCGACGATGCTAAACGAGCACAACGGATTCAAAGATATTTGGGAGCAAATTATGAGTCTATTCTACCAAGCAGATTTTGCTATCAAATCATATTTCTTCATTGATAATGCTATTTGGTACAATATGATTTGTCCATCTTTTATCATTAGAAAGATCAAAGATATTCGATATAAGGTCAGGAACATTGAATTTGAGACTCAAACCAAAGGAAGTAACATCTGCAGAACTGAATCTATCCTCCCTTTGATGAGTTCTAGTGATGTGCCCAAGCCACCAACATCCACTTCCATTGTTGAAGTTGTGGTTGGCTTTGAGAAAGAGACAGACTACTAATTGATCGTCTCGAATGTGGAAGTGCACAACTAGACATCGTTTCAATTGTCATAATGGGCGGGATTGGTAAGACTACTATCGCCAAAAAACTGCACAATTAACCGTCAGTCAAACATCACTTTCATAAACGTGTGTTCTGTAGTGTGTCTCAAGTGTACGGAAAAAGAAATGTCCTACTAGACATTTTGAGTGATATATCTGTGATTGATGACGAAATTCGTCAAATGAGTGTTGAGGATTTACCACATAGGCTATACCAATGTCTTAAAGGTTTAGATACCTTATTGTTGTAGATGACATATGGGATATTAATGCCTGGCATGATTTGAAAGCTTCATCTCTAGAAGACTATAATGGAAGCAGAGTAATTTTCACAACTGGTATCAATAGCATTTCATTGATAGGGAAACAAAATTCTACTCCTTGTCTACTTCCATATCTATCTGTTGATGAAAGTTGGGAGTTGTAACAACAAAATATATTCCATAAGGATCCTTGTCCTCGACATCTATTGAAGGTGGGAAAGTTTATTGCAGAGAATTGCAAAGGGCTGCCACTAGCTATTGTAGTAATTGCAGGTCTCCTTGCAAGAACAGAAAGAAACTTACCTCAGTGGAATGAAGTAGCAGAAACTCTGAGTTCTTTTGCATCTAGCGAAGGGTGTAGAGACATTATAAAACTAAGTTACAAGCATTTGCCTGAAGCTTTAAAGTCTTGCTTTCTATATTTTGGAACATTCAGTGAGGATTATACTCTTGATGCAAAAACTTTGACATTGTTATGGGTTGCAGAAGGGTTTGTGTTGAAGTCCGGAAATAGTTGTTTACATAAAATTGCTATAAAGTACTTGGATGATTTAGGTGATAGAAACCTTGTAACCGTCAGCAATAGAAGTTGTAATGGCAGGATCAAAGTATACCGTGTACACGATCTAATACTCGATTTCTGTAGAACTGAAGGTTCATACTTTGTTTGTATGAAATGATTTGAATGTCATCTTGTCTGTGAGAAAAAAAAGAAGAAGATATTTAAACTAAATTATTTGTTGTATGTGAGGCCCTAGCCGCCATATATAATGCCATAAATGTCTTTGCGATATCCTGGGGATATTTCAATGTAAAATGTTTGAAGGTGATTCTTACATTGTCGATTAGAGGTTGAACTCGGATTCTATTGACCCTTCTCATATTGGAGCAATGTAATATATCTGTTGAGGATTTCTGGTTGTGGTGTAAAGCAAGTTATACATGATGAACAGCTACTGTCTCTTGAATTAAAAAAGTCGAATGTATGTTTCAGATGGATGGTGGTGTTATTTGATTCCATTAATTTCTAGCTTCAATTAATATGATGATATATATGCAGTTACACACACACAACCTGAACCATGGGCAGCTCCAGGAATGTCGTGATACGGGTTGAGAAATGTCAAAAGTTTCCCTCCTTTAAACCTTTATCAAACTGTTTATTCAAATGAATTGGGCAACATCTTTCCTCATGTTTATTCATCTCTAGTTCGAGTTCTATATAGGATTCAGATTGGTTTATTAAGATAGCAATAATAAAGGCATATCCATGGGAAAAAAAAATGTGTCGCCTCACAGAGCATTCATCCATTTTTTTATTTTTTATTTTATTTTTTTGGGTTTGATCCCAGTTAAGGCCACATTCAAAGTCTAAGTAACAATTAATCCAATATTGCCTTGAAGTCCACCTTGAAGGCTTGAAGAGGACAAGAAAATTCAACACAAATTATAAAGGAGAAGAAGAAATTTTAGTGAAGACTTTTTGTGATTAATAGGAAAGGACATACATTGAATAATTTGTTGAGATTGCTGGGGCCACTACTGGCAGTACTACTGGATCGTTCATTCTCTCAGCAAAAAATGGTGAAAATGTTTCCTACCTGTTTTGACGATACTCTCAAACACCTCTCCGTCGTGGAAAAACATCCCCGTCTATCTATTAGTCTGCTTCGGAATCAGAACATGAGGCATTGTCAGGCTCATTTGATCACAACACACCAAAAAATATTGCATGAACATTGAACCATAAATGACAAAAGTGAAATAAGTAAATGCAAAAACTTATGAACCGAGACGAGTGTACCACTCTATCTTTATGATGAATTTGCGCTCAATTCGTTCTCATGATTTTCACAATCGTCTCTCAAGATACAACAATCATTTCCTTCCGTTCAAAGTAGCACTTCAATCGAGTAGAAGTGACGAACTCGAAAGTCAGGTCAGTAATATCTTTTAATTTTGAAAATATTGTGCAGTGTTTATGATTGTATGTTTTCGTAGAGGTTTTGTATGGCTTTGGTGTGAAAAAATCATGTTAATTTTCATTCAAGATTGAAGAATTTATAGCGCGGAGGACTGTGGAAGTCTAAACAGATGACCGGATCATTTATTACTCATTTAGCGCCGCCAGACCCAAGTTCTCGGACGTTACAGTCGTGATACGGGTTGAGAAATGTCAGAAGTTTCCCTCCTCTAAACCTTTATGAAACTGTTTATTCAAATTACACGAGGAAAAAAACGCATGGTTTTCAGATCGGTTGAGAAAAAAACACATCAAAATAGATTTGAAAAACGAGAATGTCACATCAAAATGATAGATACATGCGTATGGTTTCTTGTCCATGGAAGTTTTTCATTTATAGATCTGTAAGGATGTTGTCGGTGGAGCACCCTTCATGAAACCCCCGGTATTCGGGACTAAGTGACCCGATTATATGGTTACACTATACTATATACTTGTAGGAGCATCCGTGTTTCTCTGCATGGTTATGGCCCTTCAATATTTTTCTGGGATGGATTGATTTCATTCAGAGAGAAACAATAGAAATATTGTATGTTTGCTCATTTCATTTACAAGACACCTAGTTTATTACAACCATAATTGTGTTCTTGTCCTGATGTGTAATAGTGACTTAAACTATGCTACTGAGTCTGGTCTGCTGAGTGTGGCATTCAGCAGAGTTTGTGGAAACTGTGATGGTCAGCAGAGCATGAAGCATCTGCTGAATATGGTGTTCGTTTGGGGCAGCATCAGAGTTGATCGATCATTTGAAGTTGTGTCTCATTGGTGCATGCACCGGCCAGAGTGGAATCTGGCTGGTTACGGTGAGCGGTGGAGTAAAGTCTGCTGATTCACAGCAGACTTAAGGAACACATCTGCATGGTTTTCTAATTCGGTGAAGTTACTTCTGGGGTATTCGGTCATTTGCTGGGATGACTGATTAGTCGGTTAGGGTTGGATTCCCAAGGCTATAAAAACCGTTTGTAATACATGTAATTGTAACTTTCTGGTGATAATAAAATATCCTCGTTTGTCCGTGGAGTAGTCGGCACATTGCCGGAAACCACGATAAATCTGTGATAGGAACCAACTTTACTGTACATTTCTGTTCAGTTTAACCCACGGTTATCATGTTTCTAGCATGTTTAGGGTGAGTTTAGACCCTATAATGAGTGTTAATGAGGTTTTCTTTGCACGGCGAGTAACTGTCGGTTTTTCCGTAAACTCGGCCTACTTTTAGCATGTTATACTCATTTCCCGAGCACCCGTAGTTTGCGGGGTTATGCGTTTGCTTGTTGTTTCCATGTTTGTGCAGGATTTGGGTGAGTCGAGAGCCCGGAAAGCGATGATTTGTGAGTTTAGACGTGTCCGAGGCGAGAAACGAAAGCTAAGTATGGAAAAAGTGAAGTTTTTTTAAGTGAAAGCATCTATCCGTACGGACAAAAGTCTGTCCGTACGGACAACCCTCAGCCAGAATCAAGATTTTAAACAGAGATATATCCGTACGGATAGTCAATTTATCCGTACGGACAGACTGGTGCAATAGAGGTCCATCCGGACGGATAGAAATATATCCGTACGGACAGACACTGGGAACACAAAACAGAAGGTTTGATCAGAGATATATCCGTACGGACAACCTTCCAGCCGTACGGACAACCTGGAGAATCAAGAACCATCCGTACGGATAGCCTGTTATCCGTACGATAAGCTGAATTTTGCCCTAGCCTATAAAAGGGCAGCTCAAACGTTTTATTTAGCAGACTTTTACGAACTTAGATAGTTGTAGCCTCTTTTGGGCGATTTCCTTCGTCCGGAAGCGTAGAATTAAGTACCATATATCATTGTTCTCGTCTTTCGATCCTCCATTACATTAGATACATTACAACAGCAATCCGTTACGTTTTGATTGTCAAGATTTGATCTTTGTGAGCACAACTTTGTCACTTCATCAATTTTCAATAAAGTGGGTATGGTTTATTGTTCTTTTATCATTTCTATCATGAATTACTTTACCGTTTATTGTTTCAATTCGATAATGAGTAGCTAAATCTTTCGTACGGCCGAATTATGTGAAAGCGGATGAAACGCCATTAGGGAGATGAACCGGGAGGTAGTGTAGCACGTAATGAAATGTTCTAATCGATAATTCATATCAAGCCTTCCTTAATCGTCGAATTGAGCTAGCTTGATCACCTAGTTTACCATCACACACACCTAGCTTATAAATGTATGTTGCGGCGAAGTGTGGGAACCGGGGTTTCGGGACCGTAGACGTTTTGGCTTAAAAGGTAGTTTGACACCTACCTGTGCACTAGATTGACACTCCAGTCATTAAGTCCATTCCAATACGGGGTTTTTATCGTTTAGGCAAGGAAGGTAGATCACACTCCCGGGGTAGTTTGTTTGAGGGTAGAGTAATCCGCTGGATCGTAGTTCGGCTGTACCTCTTTTAATCGTTAAGAAATCCGATTAGTATAATCTTCCTTTTACGCAATAGTATAGCGTCATATTTTTCTGGTTGACCTGAACTGAGTGCTAAGTCAGCTGTGGTACTCAAATCCAATCTCTGTGGGTTCGACCTCGGACTCCTCAAGCACTACCTACAATTGATCCGGTCCACTGCCGGTTAGAAAGTAGATTTTGCTAAGGTTTCGAGTTTTTACTTGATTAACCGGATCGCAGAAATCCTCTTATCAAGTTGGCGCCGTTGCCGGGGATTGGCAATATTTTGATATCACAAAAGTTGACCGAAAGCTTGGGCTTAGGTCGGTTTTTATTGTTTTCTTGTTGTTTTGTTTTGACTTGCAGCTGAAGAGTCACACGACCTATTGTTGTAACGGTGGTGACGAGATACAGTGAGTGTGTTGTTGTTGTCTCCTAAGATCTTGCATTTTGAGCCTAAATGGATGGATTCTCCAATCAATACTACTCACCTGAACAACAATTCCCCAACCAACCACAGGCAGCTGAACAATATTATCAACAACAGTATGTGCCTCAGCCTCAGTATCAACAACAGAGTAACCAGGATTCTTGGGCCTATCAGTGCCCTAGTGCATACCAGGATCAGAATTGTGGTTATTCGAGTAATGAGCCACAACAGTATGAGGGTTATCAGAACCCCGGTGCTTATCATGATTTTGGTTCTCACGCTGGGCATGTTGACAACTTTGCACAGATTCAGCCATTTGATCAGAATCCATCTTGGCAAGTAGCCTGCTACCCGCCTCCGATAAATCAAAGTCAATATGATCAGTTTGCTCCCGTGCCACAAGAGAGTCTCACCGACAGTCAAATGGAGCTACTAGAGCGACTTAAACAGAGGCTGCAGGAGCAACTGCTGGACATACAAGAGTTCAAGATAAGTCCCGACGCCACCATCAGAAACCTTCAAGACCGGGCGGGGCAGTTGATTGAAATGATGGTGCTCGAGCAGAAAGAGGAGGCATGTGCCATAGAAGTGGTTATGGCTGATGAGGTTGGCACTGAAGAAGTTCAGGTGGAGAGTGAGGTTGATGATTCGGGTTACCATGATGAGCTATCGGACCCAGAGAAGCAAGAGCTTGAGTTAGGATCCCATTTTCCATCATCACCGATTGAAGAGATGAAAGTTGATACTTTGGTGGAGTGCGCAGGGGAACCGACCATTGTTATAAGTGAACAAGAAGTCTTTGGTAATAAAACGCTCTGGGATGAAGAGGAGCTGCAGGACTTGGGGACAACAGAGGTGCAACTTATGTCTATTACACAGCCTCCCGATGAACCAAAAAATAATGACGTGGAGGGGTGTGTGATAGATTTGAGCGCACTCTTTGATGAGACAGAGTTAGAAGAGCGAGAGATTGATATGGGATCGTCCATTTCTCTATCACTCCCAATTGGAGATTTCCATAAGGAGTGTATGAGGAAACCTGATGAGATTGATAGGCCATCTTTGGTAGAGCCACCGGGAAAGTTGGGAATATTTGATATGTCGGTCCCGGATTACTACTCTCGTCCACTATGTGTGGATTAATTTTATGCGGTCCCGGTGGATGAACTTTATGGAATTGCGAAAAAAGGGAAACGACTATGGAGTGGTGATTTTCAGAAGAAGATGGATCAAAAGGCCGATAAAAGAAGATTCTTCGGCTGGGAGGAGGTAGCATCGAGGACCAAAGGAGGTACGTTTCTAGTCAATTCAATTTCGATGGTTCTTGCATTGTTCACTTTTCTTAAGCTATTGGTCTTCTTGAGTTTAGATTTTGGTTGATGGTTTTTGGTGTTACTTGTTTGAAATAAATGGTTAAAAGTGATGTTTTGAGTCTTAAGTGATTTGAGTCTGTTTAAGTGCCATATGGTCGAGCCAACGACTTAAAACACAGGCGCTTGTGGGAGGCAACCCACCTTTTTGCTTTATTTGTTTATGAAGGATGCAGGTTCTTAGATCTAAACGAATTAGATCTACGCGCAACGGATGGATCACGATTTATATATCAAAACACATAATTAAAGGACTTAAACTACTACAAGGGGTTAAGATCATGTTACCAATAGTAGGAAGAGAAGCCAAGATCTTCCGATGTGTTTTCCAAACGGCGGTTGGTGGACACCCTTCTTGATACACGAACCTCCTCGATATGCAACACCAAGAAAAACTCCAAGTTTTTCTTCCTCTAAAACCCTAGACAAGAAAAATAATCTTTTCTCTCTTTTATGATGATGGTGGTCGAAATTTTTGCCATGTCTAAGGCTTGGGAGAACTCTCTTTATATAGGAGAGTAATCCTTGTCCTCCAAGGATTAAATAATTAAGAGATAATTATTACATTAATCCTTTTTCCAAATAAAAGATAAATAAAATAATTATCCCAAACAAATTAGGATAAATCATATTATTATCTATTATTCCATGAATTATCATTTAACAAATAAAAGATAAATCACATGTCAAATAATTATCCAAGAAAACTAATTTCTCTCTAATTATTCAACATTATTGGCGCCACCTTTAGGGTCAAAAAGCCCACATAAAATGTCTTTTATGTGTATTATATTATTTAGCCCAACTAAATAATATACATGCATATCAATTAATTAGCTTGACCAATTAATTATCAATGAGGCCCAAATAACAAGATTATTAGTCCAATTCTGAAGCCACATCGGGGACCATGGACCTATAACCAGTAGCTCCAATAATTAATTATTCACCAAACAGAATATAATTATTAATTTCGGGATTACGCCACCATAAACCCGAAACTGAACTCTACCGATTATAGATGTATACTTATACTCAACCCATAGAGTGAATAAGCGTCCATTGATATAATCACTACATACGGATTAACCCTCCATAGACTGTCCATTCTGAGTGGGATATCTCCGTAAACCCGACACAGAATATCTTATCCTTATTTACCATTAACCCCCCGATGATCAATTAGTTCACATATCCGACTAGTGATCAATTAGTCTAATATGAACTCCGGGATCGATCACTTTCTTAGGGCTAACAAATAAGGGATCTCTCTACTTCCCTTGAGGAAGGAATGGATTCCATGTCTGTGAAAATCGAACTACTCACTCATCCGGAGATAGTGCCAATGAGAAGTGGCTTGGAACACATATTTAAGTGAACCGTAATTCAACACATCAAACACTACCCGGGACAAGCAAAGACCCGTGATCACCTCAGATTAAGGTTGATCCATATATGATCATCTAATGATTTAATAAGATTCCTCGATTCACGGAATTATATCGAGAAATTCAGATTAAATCGGTCCGATCTATATGAATGCCATCATATATAAATGCCCCACGTAGTACCCTCTACCGACAGTCCGGATAAGACTATCACACCTAAGGTGTTCAGGCGCATTATTGGTGTTTTAATCAAGAGACCCTAAACTCGATTAAGTTCACCACGGACTAATGATTAAGCATATCTCCACTAACTCAATCCTCACGTGTAATCCATACACCGAGTTAAGTGGTTACATGAGATATACTTAGGGTTTGCAAAGCAGTGTATTACTTTACAAGCACAAAGCAAGTAACTAAGGTGAGATAAATTCTGTCATCCATTATTAAAAACAATTACACAAATTGTCTTTCGGGCACTACACCTAACAGTTTAGATCTTATTGGGACCCTAAGAGAATATTTTACACCCGATCTTTTTTTTGACATGCATGCTATAGCCGATATTTTCTTTATATATACATCTCCATGTTTGTGTTACCTACACTTAAGGTCTCGGCCTTTCGTTGTAGAGAATTCTTTGTGTTTACTTTGTAGCACAGGCACCCTGGGAGACACAGTTGCGGTTGTTGCATTGCCTTGGATGAGCTTTGCCGGGCTACTAAGCTAAGTCTCTTTTTCCTTTTCGTTCACACACAGAGGACGGTGTTTCACTAAAGTGGGGGGGTGGGACGACTTAGCTTATTCGCATGTTTTCATAGTTTACTATGCCGTTATGTGATGAACTTAGTTTTTACTCGGTTGCGAGTTGATTTTTAGGCACTTTCAAATTTTTCCAAGGTTTTAACACCGCGATATATGCATGTTTTTCATGGTGGAGTTAGTATACGGTTTTTAGCCTTGTGAATGTCTTGCAGTGAGTCCATTCTATCACGATACGGAATACTTTTAGTACACGTTTGACGACGGTTATACTTAGTACGATTGCTTTACACACCTGTACCCCTAGTTTTGAGGCGAAATAGAAAGGATTCACCCTGGGTAGGTTCGGGATGACGGGAAAGCATTTCTTTGAAGCGACCAGAGCCAAAAGCCAACATCCCAACATTATCCCTCTAAACCCTCCTAAGCCTTGATAGGAACGGTCTGACCACCGTCCGAAATTTGAGCCATTTTTGGTTACTTAGCTTATAATTCCTAGTCCTGAGCCGATAATTTGGTCACATTCCTTTTTGACTACCCTACGAGTGGACTTAGTTTTTCCTTTAGACACACTTGCCAAGGCAAGTGTGGGGTGGGAGAGATGTATGTGAAATGATATGAGGAGGGATTTTTGAGCTAACATATAGAAGGGGAGGAGCTCGAGGAAATCTTCGATGTGGCCTTTGGTTCGAAAGGAAAGTTTGTTCAAAAAAAAAAAGTGAATAAAGTCGAACCAAAGAAAGCCGGAAAAGGAGAATGCGTATTAGCTAATATGATGTTGAGTTTGGATGTTGTCCTAATGGAAATTCGAAAGAAGTTTGGTGGTCTTCCATGTTCGAGTTGAGGGAGTATACGCAATGATTAGGTTCACTCGTACCTTCTTTTCTCCAGTCCCAAATTATCCTTCGATAACCCCCGTCCGAGCCTAACGTTATAACCTTTCAAGTCTTACCTGACTGGATCTTTGGCCCTGGTGAACCTCGATTAGTGGAGACTCTAGGAAGGGCAGGATTGTGTACAGTCGTTTGTCCGGTATTCCAAGCCGGTAACCGTATTGAGTATAAGTCGTCGTCATTCACCACACACTCACTCCGTTTCGTGATTTCGTGGAGTCAAGGTATTACTTTCACTTGTCTAAGTTCCTTTTACTTTGATATTTTGAAACGCATGCATGTACCGTAAAGTTGATTCCTTGGCATTGTTTGATCGCCTGATTTACTCGAGGAAGAGTAAAGGCTAAGTGTGGGGTGGTGATAGGAACCAACTTTACTGTACATTTCTGTTCAGTTTAACCCACGGTTATCATGTTTCTAGCATTTTTCGGGTGAGTTTAGACCCTATAATGAGTGTTAATGAGGTTTTCTTTGCACGGCGAGTAACTGTCGGTTTTTTCGTAAACTCGGCCTACTTTTAGCATGTTATACTCATTTCCCGAGCACCCGTAGTTTGCGGGGTTATGCGTTTGCTTGTTTTTTCCATGTTTGTGCAGGATTTGGGTGAGTCGAGAGCCCGGAAAGCGATGATTTGTGAGTTTAGACGTGTCCGAGGCGAGAAACGAAAGCTAAGTATGGAAAAAGTGAAGTTTTTTGAAGTGAAGGCATCTATCCGTACGGACAAAAGTCCGTATGTACGGACAACCCTCAGCCAGAATCAAGATTTTAAACAGAGATATATCCGTACGGATAGTCAATTTATCCGTACGGACAGACTGGTGCAGTAGAGGTCCATCCGGACGGATAAAAATATATCCGTACGGACAGACACTGGGAACACAAAACAGAAGGTTTGATCAGAGATATATCCGTGTTAGGAAATCTACGCGGGAACGCAGCGGAATTTAAAATTTTATTTCCTTCTAACCAGGATCGACTTCGTTTAAGCAATAAACAAATAAGCTAAAGACGGTGGTTACCTTGGTTGATCTATAAGATCGACGCTTTGACCGTCTAAGGAGAGTAGTTCTGCATAGAGCCGCCTAAGTGTTCGGCCTCTACCGCTAGTCCACACGAACGACCCGCGGAATCCCATCATGGATTGCTATTGGAAAACTCCGGTTGCTAGACCGGTCTTTTTCCCCTCTCCCAACTCTCTAAAGGGTGCTCTCTATTTTACACAAGAACTATTAGTTCTTGGAATTATGATGTTACAAAAGAGCTTGACACCCACCTCTTATTTATAGTGTAGGTGGCGCCATCTTCTAGAGTGGAGGAGAAGAAAACATTTTCCCAACAAAATAAGGAAAATATATTTGATTGATTTATCTCATTTAATTTAATATCTTATATTAAATAAATATAGGATATTGTCAATATCTCATATTGAATATTCCAAGATATTGTCAAAATCTAATATTGACTATATTTATTATATTACCATAAATCAATTTACACATGTGTATATATCATATATATAATACACAAATAAATCTATATACAAATATAGTTATTACACAAGTGCACATGCATATCACATATATGCATGGTACACGCATGTACACAGATACATGTATATATATTAATATCTAATATTAATATATGGTAATACCATTAATTAAATTGCACAATCCAAGTTATACACTTCAATGTGGCGCCCTATATAGCCAAATATTTGCTTTCGGAATATTCTTTAATTAATATAATATTATTAATATCTTGTATTTAATTTATTCATAATAAATAAATACCACCATATTAATTTACCACTATAACCTTTATAGTCTCGAGATAAACTTTCCTTATTTGGTTATCATCTATAACCACATTTTAATCCGGCTAGATGTTCTTATGTGTGTGACCTGATAGACTTCCGAATATGTTGGCCGTAGACACAAAGTGCAAATTACGAAAATGCCCTTCATACCTAATGATCACGGGATAGCGTCTAGCAACACACCGTGACCCCAATCATCGGAAGAGTCAAATGCAATGACTACTACCTTTCATGTGAAAGCGATTACCGTGTAACTTACAATCCTATCATTTGTAATAATATCCATACGGTCGTGACGTCGAAAGTGTCAAACATTAACGACCGTATCTTATAATCTGGATATCATGCTCTCTCGAAGTAACTCATTTACTCCCACTTTGCAAAGATTCACGAGAGTAAGACATTCCTTATAAGAAGGCCATTTCGGATATTCGATCCCAATCATAAGATACGCGATTCCCGGACGACCAATCATGTATACTCCGCGATGCTTGAAGATCACACCCAATCACTACCGCATGATCGCCCCATGGCTAGGGGAAACCTCAATAGTGTCAAAGCATGACAATCCACACCGTGATGCCATGAAGACTCCGGTCTTAAGGATAATTACACAACCGTCACATAGTGTGACACTTATCCGTGTAAGTGGGTCAGTCTAACGTACGCATTCTCTAATACACGTCCACGTACAGTCCAAGTGTCTCTACACTTCGATAGACGAGATCTATCCCTGCCCTTAAAGACAGAAGACATCTAATACGTGCTAGCCTGTTCATACTATCAATGCCCTGTTTAATAGTACATCAGCCTAGAGACATTTAAGTATCAAACTTGTTAAAGTGATTAGAGATCTCATCAACCATAATCGCCTATCATGGTTTCTCTATCACAGTTTAATACTAAGGACGTTATCATATAACAATTCATAATTGGTTCTTTAAAAGAACATATATATGACAACAGAAAAGCCATTTAATCTATGTATAAACATAAAGAAATAGTAGAAATGATCCGACCCGGTCGGATCCGGTCCAACCCGATTGGGTTTAGGACACTATTCCAACAATCCGTACGGACAACCTTCCTGCCGTACGGACAACCTGGAGAATCAAGAACCCTCCGTATGGATAGCCTGTTATCCGTACGGATAAGCTGAATTTTGTCCTAGCCTATAAAAGGGCAGCTCAAACGTTTTATTTAGCAGACTTTTACGAACTTAGATAGTTGTAGCCTCTTTTGGGCGATTTCCTTCGTCCGGAAGCGTAGAATTAAGTACCATATATCATTGTTCTCGTCTTTCGATCCTCCATTACATTTGATACATTACAACAGCAATCCGTTACGTTTCGATTGTCAAGATTTGATCTTTGTGAGCACAACTTTGTCACTTCATCAATTTTCAATAAAGTGGGTATGGTTTATTGTTCTTTTATCATTTCTATCATGAATTAATTTACCGTTTATTGTTTCAATTCGATAATGAGTAGCTAAATCTTTCGTACGGCCGAATTATGTGAAAGCGGATGAAACGCCATTAGGGAGATGAACCGGGAGGTAGTGTAGCACGTAATGAAATGTTCTAATCGATAATTCATATCACGAAGCCTGCTTTAATCGTAATTGAGCTAGCTTGATCACCTAGTTTACCATCACACACACCTAGCTTATAAATGTATGTTGCGGCGAAGTGTGGGAACCGGGGTTTCAGGACCGTAGACGTTTTGGCTTAAAAGGTAGTTTGACACCTACCTGTGCACTAGATTGACACTCCAGTCATTAAGTCCATTCCAATACGGGGTTTTTATCGTTTAGGCAAGGAAGGTAGATCACACTCCCGGGGCAGTTTGTTTGAGGGTAGAGTAATCCGCTGGATTGTAGTTCGGTTGTACCTCTTTTAATCGTTAAGAAATCCGATTAGTATAATCTTCCTTTTACGAAATAGTATAGCGTCATATTTTTCTGGTTGATCTGAACTGAGTGCTAAGTCAGCTGTGGTACTCAAAGCCAATCTCTGTGGGTTCGACCTCGGACTCCTCAAGCACTACCTACAATTGATCCGGTCCACTGCCGGTTAGAAAGTAGATTTTGCTAAGGTTTCGAGTTTTTACTTGATTAACCGGATCGCAGAAATCCTCTTATCAATCTGTGTTTTTCTTGTTTTTGTGTTTGTTGCTTGTTTATCTTTTATCTTTACTCACAATCATCCGTCATAACAAACTGGTATCAGAGCGTCCAGGTTCATCAAAAAATCTGTTTATCTGTTGAAGCAAGGTAGATCAGCACCAAGGTCATAATTGACGCTATGATTTGGGATCTATGCAAGCTTTTCTGGTGAGAAAGATGTTTGCTTTAAATGTTCAGATTGACAAGTTTACAGGAAGGAACAGTTTTAGTCTGTGGCAGATCAAGATACGTGCTTTGTTGAAGCAGCAGGGATTATGGGGGCCCTTGTCTAAATCAACAGAAGGAAGTGCTGCTGAGAGAGCCAGTCTGGAGGAGAAAGCACATTCAACAATTATGTTGTGTGATCGATACTTCTAGGTGTCCAATCTAACCGGCAGTGTACCGGCTCAAATTGTAGTCTAGTCTAGTGAACAAGGTCATCTCCTCAGGGAACGCAATACAAAGTGTGGTTAAACACCAATTAGCTATTATTATCTTGATCTAAGTCGCAGTTTAACATAAAAGTAATGATTTTACGTCACTAATAAAATTAACGATTAATGATAAAGATACTAACCAAGGCAATTTCATTGAACAACAGTCTCTTTTAGTTTTATGGATGTGATCAATCGGCCTATTAAGGGTGTCCAAGTGTGTGAAACAGTGTACTCATATTCTACAATTTCCCCTCATATGAGTGTACGAAATTGTTCTATGCCTCCTCCTTGGTTTAAGAGCCCTAAACCTAATGATTCGACATGATAAGTTCACGAGTACAAACTAGTTCATTCCCCGGATAAGAAATTGAACTCCGATAACGGTCAACATTACCTTCCGGTTTTTCTACCTCGTTCTCACACCTAATATCTCCGTTCGGTATCAATTAAGTGTGTGTATGCTAGTATTGGTTAATTACTCTAATACAAACAAGCAATCAATACAAGTAGAAAAAGCTTCAACACAATTGAAAATAAAACATACATAACATAATCATCATCCGATCAACCAAAAGAGATCAAATTAGTCAATTACATGCCTTGGCTAGTTACAAGTCTAGCTACCCATTACTACAAATACTAACATGTTGAAATTAGTATTCATAGCAATAAGATCAACAAAACAAAATAAAGCTAGAATATTACCGATCACAACCGATAAGTTGCAGGGGTAAGCTTGCTTTCACCTCCGGCGAGCATCCATAGAGGTTGCACCAAGTGTTGGGCTTGCTCCAATCAACTACTCAACAGATTAAGCTAACTATTCTAGGATTAAATTTGTGATGAACTTAGCTAAATAATGGAACTAAATATTTTTGGCTCTAGAAGCCTTTTAATGGTGGTGCCTGCAAGCTCAAGAAGATGAAGAACTTCGCTCTCTTCTGATATGTATATTCTTCCAGCCTCAGAATGTAAAATGCTTATATAAAGGGCTGAACGAATCTTTTTCCGGCTTAAGCCGGTATTTTCCCGGTCTGAGCTGAATCAAGGCAGTTACTGGATGTCATGTTCAATAAATGCTCAATTAATGCTCAATAAATGCCCGATCCTGATAAATCCTTGGCATCCGGCTTAAGCCCGGATTCTTCCGGTCCGAGCCAAATCATCTCCTAGTCTATGTAACGAAAGTTTATAAAGATTGTTAATTATATTTCTGCATCCGTCGAGCTTTACGTCACGACCCCAAGGCTTTACCACATGGTATCTATAACAAAACAAAACGAGAAAAACCACGGGTAATTCTGATAACAAAAGCAGGCTGATAAGCTTCAAAATAAGTCAAAATAGTGAGATTATATGATATCTACTATATACAAAAACAAACCGTATCATCACAATATTTACTAGAATTGATACGAAAATGATGCTAAAAACTCAAGAAATGGGAATTAAAATACAGCAAAATACATTATCTGGTTGACATACATCAACCACTCCCCACTTAGCGTTTGATCGTCCTCGACCAAAAGAAGCGACAAAACAATTAAAGCCACAACCGATAGTTATGCAATGTCAAGAAATGAAGGTTCAACAAGATGATGCAACCAATCAGAATTAAAGCTTACATGTTATCCAGCTATCTAAGAGAGTATTGTGGTGTGTGTGCGAACGTTCCTCAACTTTTGTTACTTTGCAATCAATTGTGAATTTATGCATGCATAACTTAATAAATGCGAACCATAAGCTTAAGAGTGATACCAATCTCCACTAATCGAGGTACTTGGAGTCAAGAAGATAGGTCGGGTAGGACTTGCAAGTTTGTAATGTTAGGCTCGGGTATTGGCTAATCGAAGGGATAAAAGAGGATATATCAAAAAGAACATATGCACGATAGCAAAAATCTATACCTTCCATTCCAATGATTTAAGGGTGTACTAATCATCAGTGCCCGAAATGTTTCTTCCACATCTAGGTCACCCTTGCAATTGGATGTTACTTCTTGCATCCAAGAAGAGGATATTGTTCTCACAACACAGAGTGGTCCTTAAACATGACTTTGCATGTACAAGGCATTATCCAGTACATATTCACTTCTCTTTTTGTACACAATAGTGAAATCCAACCCAAGTAACTTGGTCACCCCTTTTTCTTGTAGTGCAGTAGTAGCCCTCTGATCCAGAATGAACTTCACACTCCGTTGACCAGTTTTGATGACAAAAGGACTGCCTTGAATATGTGGCTTCCATTTAGTTATTCCATTTAGTCTTGCTTAGATAAGTCACAAGTTTCTTGTTTTGTTGTAAAACAGCTCCTAAGCCTTTTCCACATGCACCTGTTTCAATGCAAAAAGCAAAATGGAATTCCAAAATATAGCAAGAAAAGTATTGGTGATTTGCATATGGTATCCTTGAGTTTCTAGAATGCTTTCGAGGCACTTTGGGACCAACAAAGCCCGTCTTTCTTGAGTAGGTCATTCAAGGGCTTAGCAATAATCCCACAGTCACATTATAGGGCTGGAGCCAATCCGACATGGCTTAAATCTTTCTTGGGTCAGCACGCACTTCACTCTCATGTATGATATGGCCTAAGTATTCCACCTTGGTTTGTCCAAAAGAGCATATGGACAATTTAGCATAGTATTGGTTCTTCTTCAAAACTTCTAGAACCGCTTTAAGATGTATGTGGGAAGCCATGTTAGGGCTGAAGATTAAGATATCATAAAAAATAGCACAAACTTCCTCAATCAAGGTTTCAGCATGTCATTCTTACTTTTTTGGAATGTGGCTGGGATTTATGAGCCCAAATGGCATCACTTTGAATTCTAACCGGCCATGATGAGTTACAAAAGCGAGTCTTATGAACATAATCTTCCGTCATCGAATCGATGGAATCAAACCTCAAGTCTATTCTTGAAAATGCCCTAGCACTCCTAACTCATCCAATAATTCAACAATTAGAGGAATATGGTAGCTATCTTTTTGTGATCAAGTCATTCAACTTTCTATAATCACACAACATCTCCAGGTTCCATTTTCTTTTTCATAAGGAGCAAGAGTGATGAAAATGGACTACTATTGTGTTGTATAATACCCTGTTGTAGTATTTGATCCACCAACTACTGTATTTTATCCTTTTGACAGTGAGCATACCTATAAAGTTTTAGTTTCACAGGTCCAACACATTCTTTCAAAGTTATGGGATGCTCATAGTCCTTCTTCGATGGCAATCCTTAGGAATTTGCAAACACGCCGTGATACTCTTCCAAAATATGAGTAAGTTCAATAGGCACAAGATTCGAGGCATGTTTTGTATCAAATTGAAGCACCCGAGAGTCCATAGTTCCTTTTACCGCAACTCCTTTGTAATGATTACAATCGATAATCTTAAGTTAAGCTTTATGTGTAACTTCGAGCTTAATTTGTTCTTTCTTGTTAGTGAAAACCATATATGTTTTGTTGAAGTTAAGACCATTGGATTTTACCATTTCATCCAATCCACCCTTAATACCATGTCACATCCTCTCAACTTGATCAATCTCACATCTTATTGGAACTTAACCCCTTGCATGATCCATGGCAAGTTAGGACATAAATTCACTCACCATTCTGTTTTACATCTACTCGTGATTATTAACATGTGGTGAGTCGGTTATATCACACTTACACCTCTTGGCAATCTGTTGGTCTAGGAAAGTGTGAGTGCACCACTGTCTATAAGGATGGTAATTGTATTATCTTGATTACCTTCACGATTGATTCCATTATACTAAAAAATTGTACTAAATTATACTAAAAAACATTTAGTACAATTTTTTAGTATAATTTAAATCGTTATTCAATGTGTAATAATGGAATCAATCGTGAAGGTAATCAAGATAATGCAATTACCATCCTTATAGATAATTGGTGCACTCACACTTTCCTAGACCAACAGATTGCAAGGAGGTGTAAGTAGTGTGACATAACCGACTCACCACATGTTAATAATCACGAGAGTAGATGTAAACGTAATGGTGAGTGAATTTAAGTGTCCTAACTTGCCATGGATCATGCAAGGGGTTAAGTTCCAATAAGATATGAGATTGATCAAGTTGAGAGGATGTGACATGGTATTAAGGGTGGATTGGATGAAATGGTAAAATCCAATGGTCTTAACTTCAACAAAACATATATGGTTTTCACTAACAAGAAAGAACAAATTAAGTCGAGAAGTTACACATGAAGTTTAACTTAAGATTATCGATTGTAATCATTACAAAGGAGTTGCGGTTGAGGAACTATGGACTCCTCGGTGCTTCAATTTGATACAAAAACATGCCCTGAATCTTGTGCCTATTGAACTTACTCATATTTTGGAAGAGTATCATGACGTGTTTGCGAATTCCCAAGGATTGCCATCGAAGAAGGGCTATGAGCATCCTATAACTTTGAATGAAGGTGTTGGACCTATGAAACTAAAGCCTTATAAGTATGCTCACTGTCAAAAGGATAAAATACAGTAGTTGGTGGATCAAATACTACAACAGGGATTATATAGCACAATAGTAGTCCATTTTTATCACTCTTGCTCCTTGTGAAAAAGAAAAAATGGAAACTGGAGATGTTATGTGGATTATAGAAAGTTGAATGACTTGACTGTCAAAGATAGCTTCCATATTCCTCTAATTGTTGAATTATTGGATGAGTTAGGAGTGCTAGGCATTTTCAAGAATAGACTTGAGGTTTGGATTCCATCGATTCGATGACGGAAGATTATGTTCATAAGATCGCTTTGTAACTCATCATGGCGGTTAGAATTCAAAGTGATGCCATTTGGGCTCATAAATCCCGACCACATTCAAAAAAGTAAGAATGACATCTTTGAAACCTTGATTGAGGAAGTTTGTGCTTTTTTATGATATCTTAATCTTGACTTCTAACATGGCTTCCACATACATCTTAAAGCGTTCTAGAAGTTTTGAAGAAGAACCAATACTATGCTAAATTGTCCACATGCTCTTTTGGACAAACCAAGGTGGAATACTTAGGCCATATCATACATGAGAGTGAAAGTGCGACGACCAAGAAAGATTTAAGCCATGTCGGATTGGCTCCAAATTTCTATAATGTATTTGTGGATTATTGCTAAGCCCTTGAATGACCTACTCAAGAAAGACGGGCTTTGTTGGTCCCAAAGTGCCTCAAAGCATTCTAGAAACTCAAGGATACCATATGCAAATCACCGATTTTTCTTGCTATATTTTGGAATTCCATTTGCTTTTTGCATTGAAACATGTGCATGTGGAAAAGGCTTAGGAGCTGTTTTACAACAAAACAAGAAACTTGTGACTTATCTAAGCAAGACTAAATGGAATAACTAAATGGAAGCCACATATTCAAGGCAGTCCTTTTGTCATCAAAACTGGTCAACGGAGTGTGAAGTTCATTCGGATCGAGGGCTACTTACGCACTACAAGAAAAAGGGTGACCAAGTTACTTGGGTTGGATTTCACTATTGTGTACAAAAAGAGAAGTGAATATGTTTGGATAATGCCTTGTACATGCAAAGTCATGTTTAAGGACCACACTCGTGTTCATGAGAACAATATCCTCTTCTTGGATGCAAGAAGTAACATCCAATTGCAAGGGTGACCTAGATGTGGAAGAAACATTTCGGGCACTGATGATTAGTACACCCTTAAATCATTGGAATGGAAGGTATAGATTTTTGCTATCGTGCATATGTTCTTTTTGATATATCCTCTTTTATCCCTTCGATTAGCCAATACCCGAGCCTAACATTACAAACTTGCAAGTCCTACCCGACCTATCTTCTTGACTCCAAGTACCTCGATTAGTGGAGATTGGTATCACTCTTAAGCTTATGGTTCGCATTTATTAAGTTATGCATGCATAAATTCACAATTGATTGCAAAGTAACAAAAGTTGAGGAACGTTCGCACACACACCACAATACTCTCTTAGATAGCTGGATAACATGTAAGCTTTAATTCTGATTGGTTGCATCAAACTTTGGGTAAATATATATATATTTACATCAATGGTCTCCGAATTTGATAGATACCATCTCAACTTTGTGCCAGTAAAGTCATCCAACTTTCAACTTCCAAAGTTATCTCCGCACAATACATAGAACTTGCTAATCTTGCGGGACATCAAGGGAAAGTAGACCAAAATTAGGGTCAGGGTCGGATAATAATGGGGCTAATCATGAATGGCTAGTTCGAGTGGGGTCTCACCACTCTACAAAGGCTGAGGTGGGGACAGACGGAAATTATGTTCGGGACGGCCATTTGGTTATGGTTAAGTCAAAGAAATAAAATGTACCTATAATTTGTTAAGGTTGCTCATTTTTTTGAAAAAATTCATTCTATTAATCGCAAAGCTAAATGTTGTGCCAAAAATTATTTTATTCTACTTACCATGCTAAAAAATAATCAAAGTTAAGCGTTTCTCGAGTATTTAGTGAGATTATTCCTTGTTAGACTAACTACGTTTCCACTCCCTACTTACGAACTGTCATCGTCCCGATGAAAAATGAGTAGTAAAGAAGTGGTTAGGGAAATAAGGAAGAATTAAAGGAAATAAATATTGTGATGATAGAAGCAAAATAGAAAATAATATCATATGGGTCGTTGTGAGTACTTCAAAACACACCATACTTTGCTTAAACAAGTCCAAATCCATTACATGTGTTAGTTATCTTTACATGTGTTATATTTTGTATCCGTAAAACAGTAAAAGTGTATTTAATTTAATCAATCAAAGAGATCACTTAAATAGAAAATAATATCATATCACGCTTTTTTTCTTTTACTCGTGTGTATGTTGAAATGCATACACATGTGAATTATATTATGTAAAGCCTCAAAACTAGGGCGTCATAGTGTTGAATCATAATAAATCTATGATTACTCAGGCTCGTCGTTTTCATTTGGGTAAAAATGGTGAATCCAAGTTACTAAATAAATTACGTATTTTTCTTATATGTTTGATACCTTTTCTAAGAGCATTATCGTCTATATTCTACCTCAGTTTTTAAATGTAACCCTCATCTTCTCTCCCGATATATGACACATGAGTCATACACGTTGCATGTCTTTACTTCGATAAAAATGGTTAACTTAATAAGTTATTACGTTTCTATCTTAAATCTTAATACATTTTCATCTATGTTTCTAGTGTGATAACACACATCGTTAGCTAGTTCCGTAGGAAGTCAAAGCATCAAATTATTCTTCTCGTTATCGACTCAATCTCAAAGTGGTGCCTGCAGTGTATTCTTTTTTTCCCCCGGAAACGAAAGTTTTATTAAATCCGAACAAACATAATTTACAACACGGTCAGAACCGCACTACAACACAGCCAAAAGCCGCACTACAAACAACAAACAATACAACCAAGTCGAACAATAGATCGGGTCGAGGGTGCTGAACAGAAAGAAATTCTTCCGAAAGAATTAGAAGGCGTTCAGACAACATGGATCCTTTAGGTAATCTATTATTCGACCAACACACATAGCACCATAATAACAAACATAGCACTAAAACAACAAACACAGAGAAAAAAAACTAAAACAAACGATGAAAACCATTAGACTACATCGCCTCAAGCCGCCGTCATACGGAATAGAGAGTCCGCAAGCCTGACATCTCCTCCCGAATAGAAAGCAGCCAACCGAAGAAAACGCCGGAGAACACCATCGAAATCAAGATTCCGGTGCCTGTGTATTCATTCAGAAAAGAAAAAGGAAAAAAATTACTGTGCATATTTAACTAATGCCTTTTACATGTGCTTTTTATTCTGCAAATTTGACTATGATATATATAAAGATGAATAATGATTTAGACACATAATTTTATACAATACACAGAAAATACATCTATACCCTACAATGATTACATTTTCTGTGTATTTTTCTATACAAAATTCTGTGCCTAAATTATTATCATGTATCTAAATAATTAGAGACGTACACATGAATCTTAACACATTCGACCGTTAAAATATATAACCTTCGTTGTATATACGTGACTTTATGATCGGAACAGTTAAGCCCTTTTTGATTGTGGCTCAATTTTTTAAACATAATAAATTAAACTAATGACTTTTATACCGTGCAAGGCATAAAATTGCCAGGAACAATGTACCAATATTTTACTACATAATAATATATCTTTATATGATAATGATTTAGGCACATAATTTTATATAGAAAAATACACAGAAAATGTAATCATATTGTAGGGTGTTGATGTATTTTCGGTGTAAAATTATGTACCTAAATCATTATTATTTGGATACCCACCAGGAATAAACAATATATATATATATATATATCTATATTATATTTTTAAGAAAAAAACTGTCAATTGACCCGGAAATGTCCAATTGACCCGACCCGAACCCGGATTTCTCCCTTTTCTTCCTTCTTTTTTCCTCTACAGAACCCCGGTTTCTCTCCCGTTTTTTGCGAAACCCACTACTCCGCCCGTTCTTCAGTTTCTCCTCTCCCCCACGATCTGCTAAATTAAGAAACGAAAAAAAACTCCCCCACACCCCACGATCCCAACTCTGTTCAGCCTTTACAAAATATCCGATCTGAATCTTCAAAGTTTCGGTTGCCATTCAATAACCAAAAGGCAACGTGATCGGTCAAATGGCGAATGCTCAGACGGGGTCAAATATGTGCAATGAAGCAGATGAATTTCATGAGCTATGGCGAAGCAGAGGAATTTCAATTTCATGAGCAATTCATGAGCGAAGCACAGGAATTTCGAGATGAAAGATTTTCGATGCTTGCAATGAACCATTATCAAAAACGAAAATCCGGTCTGCGGATTATGCAATGAAGGCGAAGCTCTACGGTGCCGGGAGGATTGCAGATTGCAGATGGGCTCATTAAAGGAACAATTTTATGGTAATGACTTAAAAACCGGCTGATCACGTAATCGAAAGCATAAATATCTTCGTGTTGATTTTGATAGGTTTCCATACCTGAAATTGGAAGGGGCTGCTGGATTTCCAAACTTTTCAAGAGCCAAAACACAACAAACCTTTTCTGTTTCAAATCAACAGTGATCTCAAGGTTTTTGTTTTGTTTTCTTATTTCAGATTTCAAATTCTTTTCTGAATTGAATTTTGGTTTTTAATTTGTACGGTCGTGGAGGTTTTTGTTTGGAATATGATTTGAATGTTGTGAATGTGATGTTTACCAGTCATGTTGATTGTGCACCCAACAAGAGCTTCTATATCAAAGGTTATCTGTTATTATTCTTTTCCCCTTATCAAAATTCAACTAAAAATAAATTTTCAACTGTTTTTTTATGAGTTTCTTGAATCTTGCTGAATGTTCATGAACCCGAGTATTCGTTGATACTAAATAATGTATGGTGTTTTGTAGATCAAAGATTGAAAGCATGTAGAGTGGAGACAATTTTTTTTAAAGAAATCGCTGTGTATCGTGCTACTCTCGTAAATGCAAAGATATCTTGAACAAGTCGACACCGAAGAAGTTCGATCTTCTCAAAGGTCAGTTGATGGATGCTGGAATCACATCTGCCGATATTTTGAAGGTAAATCTGTTTGTATTGCTTGATTACATGTAGAATTAGGTTTTTCTTTTTTCTGTGTTTGAAATTCACACACTCTTTCTCTTGGTAAGCTTTCTTAAACTTTGTTGTTTTAAGAATGGAATTCGTGTAATAACCGATAAATGTAATGTGCAGCTTGATACCGATTCTCCAGCACCCACAACAGTGAGAGCTAGGATGAGATGTTGATGGGTGACGATCCGAACGTAGCAAGGCTTCCATTAGAAGGAAATGCAAGGTTTCTTCATCAAATTCAGTGACTTAAAGTTTTGAGTATTTTAATTAATTAGATTTAATCATTTCAACAATTCATTCTGCGTTTGTTCTGTTTTGGTTATGAATTAGGTGCGCCGGGTGGAATCAGTTGATGGATGCTGGAATCACATCTGGAATCAAATCTGCCGATATTTTGAAGGTAAATCTGTTTGTATTGCTTGATTACAGGTAGAATAAGGTTTTTCTTTTTTCTGTGTTTGAAATTCACACATTGTTTCTCTTGCTAAGCTTTCTTAAACTTTGTTGTTTAAAGAATGGAATTCGTTTTGTAATAACCGATAATTGTAATGTGCAGCTTGATACCGATTCTCCAGCACCCACAACAGTGAGAGCTAGGATGAGATGTGATGGGTTACGATCCGAGCGTAGCAAGGCTTCCATTAGAAGGAAATGCAAGGTTTCTTCATCACTTAAAGTTTTGATTATTTTAATTATTTAGATTTAATCATTTCAACAATTCATTCTGCGTTTGTTCTGTTTTGGTTATGAATTAGGTGCGCCGGGTGGTTGTCATTTTTTTTTTTTTTTTATTTTTTTTTTTTTTTTCAGGTTTGACACAACAAACATTTTAAGGTTTTCTTCTTTCTTTTCTATAATGACTATACAGTGTCCGATGTTCTGATTTTGTTGTGTTTGAGGTGAAATTTTGCTTTTGTGTTGTTAAGAGCTTCAGCTATGTATTGGGAAAAAATGGGCTTGGGATTGTTTATAAGGTCGTTCATGGCAATGGTGTTTCGGAGATTATGGGAAAGTGGTGAACAAAGGTGTAAAGATTTTGTGTAAGTTGTGGGTCTAGGTTGTTGATTTAAGTAGATGATGCTCAGACTTTGGGGGTTGGTAATGTCAAAGCTCCTTTTGTTTGAGCCATGGCAATTTCTTAAAATTTAACCATTTTTACCTTTTTTTACCCTTGAGTCGTCCTAACTAAAAGTAAGACTAATAAAGGAGCATCTATCACAACTATGTGAGGCGCGGCCTGAACCCGTCTAAACCCATTCCCTCATGGAACATATTTAAGATATTTAATTGAATAAAATTTTGGTATACTTACCCTTCGAAAGAAAAAAAAAAAAGTGGTTGAGTTTTTTCTCTACTGATTTTTTTTTTTTTTTTTTTTAATTTGTCGGTGGTGCAGAAAAACCTTTGGAATACAACCAAAATTTTGGGAAAGAAGATCTGAGGGTCGAAGAAATGGATTTAAATGGGAAAGAAGCGACAATCAAGAGTGAGAAACATGCACCGGCCACAACCATTGAATAAACAGGTTCGGAATTGAAATTGTTGGTGAGACTTTATGGAATATATGTACAGAAATTGTTGTTGGGGGTTCTAGATTGGTCGTTGAAGCGATGAACTTTCTTCCAGCTATTTCTTTGGTGGCCAGGTACTATTTAAATTATGTAAGTTCCCTTAGTTGTTGATATTCCTTTTTTGTTGTTGTTTTGGATGCATCTTCTTTGTGGAAGAGATGTACATATCAGTTAGTTTCATGTTTGATTTTGTCGATTGATCTGAGGCACCGATATGGACATGGTTTCCTTTTGCACTATTTCAGATATTCGATCATTGGTAGTCATTATCAAATTTCTTGCTTATTAGGACATGGATGTAGTAGCAATAAACTTATCTACATGCATGTGATATGATTATGGATGAGTTATGAGTGTCAACAATAGCAACAGAGGTTTGAGCGTTCACTTCCTTATTGTATTAAATGTTATGTATATTACTACTTTTTAATTTTAAGACTCTTTGATACTTTCTGTATGTTTGTGAATTGAATGTTTGAAATTGGAGAGTGTTGATGTGCCTTGATGAACATAATATATTGGTATGCCTTGATGATGTATCTTGCTAGACCGTTTGTGTTAAGATCAACAAAGAAGAAAAGCTGCTTTTGATATTCCTTTTCAATGAAGTCAATTTATGGATGTGATACTTTTTTTTATAGATGGATGTCAATTTTTACCTTCAGATTATTTCTTAACAAACTGATTCTATTTTAGTATCGTTTTAAGGCGATTACATTCATTACCTTTTGACTGCTAATATACTTTTCAATTTTGATTTTGGTATTAAATTTTTTTAATTCTAATGTATTTATGATAGTCGATGGATTTGAAAAGTAGTGATGAAGATTATTTCGGCGACCAAATTCACACTCTCAAGCTACTACAAGTTGTCATGTAAGAACTGCTGCAGTGACTCAAATGAGGTGATTGCTGAAGCGATGATGATGATCCTGATGTTCGGTTCCTTTTGGCTGTGACTCGCGATTTCATCATTTCAATATTGTTGGATTCATATGGGTAACTTCTTAGTGCGCGCTTTTGTTTTTGTCTTGGGTTTTCATACCTTTTGTTGGTTTCATATGGGTAACTATGTATTTCTGTATACACATATATCATTGTAAATATTTCATACATGTAATTTTTTTTTATTATTTTGGTTTCACTTAAATAGCTCTTCAATTATTAAAGTATCTATAAAATTTCTATATACACAGTCGATTTTTAAATATAATGTTATAAAGATCGCATGTGTGAAGTTTCCTACTAAGTATATATATATTTGAAAGCTTAAAGAACGGAGGAATAATTGAGTTTTGAAAATTAAGCGTAATGAAGTCAAAAAAAAAACAAAATTAGGGAAGACTAAGGGCACTTGTACCAGCATTTCTAATTTACACCATCAAAATAATATAAAATAATACATATTTCTATTATACAACATCTCAATTCAAAACACTCCACACCAAAGATTTCTATCCATTTATCTATAACATTAAAAATTTTTTTAGATATAAACACCTAAAAATACTGCATGGCCTAATTTACACCACCAAAATAATATAAAATAATACATATTTCTATTATACAACATCTCAATTCAAAACACTCCACACCAAAGATTTCTATCCATTTATCTATAACATTAAAATATTTATTTTAGATATAAAACACCTAAAAGAACATCTACTACAAGTGTCTTCTTTAGGTGTTTCTATATCTAAAATAGAAAAAAAAACAAAAAAAAATATGGCATAAATATGATCTCTACTAAAATATTTAGGATGAATAGTGTTGTTCATATATGTAACAACACTATTCACCATACCTAAATATTTTTGTGATAAATAGTGTTTCATATTTTGACCGCTTTTTTTGTTTTCTATTTCTATTTTAGTATATATGACATCTAATAAATATGCTAGGTATGGTGAATAGTGTTCATATATCAAAATATAAATAGAAAAAAAAAGCTGAATGATAATATATGATCTATTAACAGATGTGTTATACCTAAATATTTAGGTATTGAATAGCATTGTTTTCATATATATAACAACACTATTCACCATACCTAAATATTTTTGCAGCCAGAAATATATATTTTGAGCTTATTTATTTTTAGATATAGGACATCTAATGAAACACCTGCTACAATTGCCTTAATAATTGGAAAGTTGTCACTACTATTCAACACCTGTATATAGTAATCAAACTGAACAGTCTATTCAATAATTTGTTGAAGTTGCTGGGACTCATTGGCACAGCATCATTCATTCTTTCACTCACTGCAAAAATGGTTAAAATGTTTCCTACCTGTTTTGACCATACTCTTCAACACCTCTCCGTCGTGGAAAAGCTTCCCCCTCTATCTGAATCTCTGGTTCGGAGTAAGATCAGGATGCTTTATCAGCCTATGTTGAGATTCTTTAGGATGCTTTTATGGTGCTTTCCGGATTGTGATGCAAATCTGCTTGCCGATTTCAATTTCATTGCTACTTCCATTGCTGAACTATACAAACTTGAAGGTACAGGTTCGTTCGCTCTTACAGATTATGAATATTATCAGTTGCTTATAAAAGTTAATGAAAAGCGTACCAAGTGTTGTGCCGAAGTCGAGAAGGATCAGTATCGTCAACATTTGTTATCGTCTTGTTCATTAAAAGCTGAGCCATTTACAAGTAACGAGACCATGGAATTTCTTGATTCTGTCCATGTTATTTTAAATGATCTTCTCAAAAGAGTGAGGGATGGGTTTCCAAATGGGAAGAGTCGGATTGAGACCCTAGGAGAATTAGTGTTCCTACTTAGGAATTTGGTTTACTATACACCTTTGGGTGGAGAACACTACGATGATGAATCGTTCTTTTCTCTAAGCAATTCTGATACAAATCCACAAACCAATTTGATTTTCCAATTCAATGTTCATGACTGGGCTAACAAGGCTGCTTGTTTTTCACTCTTGCATTGGCTAACTGGAACTGAAGATAGAACAGTCAGAGGTTTGTATATTGATTTGCAGCAGGAAGTTGACCCCTGCAATCCTGAGTTCATCAAGCTCTGTTTTGAAGTCATTAAAGTTCCAAAGATAAAACGTGTGGATACACTCCTCTTCGGTGAATTCGTCTCCAGGTTTGTTGATTTCTTTCTGGACAATCTGATGTTAATTTTAAATGATGATGTTCAAATGGTTCGAGAGGGATTGATATTCTTAATAACCTTCCTTGCTGATCCACCATCAAACATTGTGAATGATTCTATGTTGCCTTTCGTTCGAGAACAAATTTATGCAGTTTTGGATCAGGCTTCAGACACCATGTGCTTTTTTCGTGAAACAAACATGGACATGGCCAGAGGAAACACGATTCTTGATGATTTTCTAAAGTCTATTGATGAAGTCAGGAGGGATATCGTAAACCTCTACGTCCACATTCCTCCTTCGTCGTGGTCTAATTTCCCTAGGATTGACAGGCTTGGATATTTTGAATGTCTATTAGAATACCTTGAAAACCTGAAGGAGACGATGAACAACGACAGGAAGCTTGTCCCTTTTTTAAAGCATCAGTTTTTCACAATTCAGGAAGAATTGTTGCATCTAAGGTTGTTTCTGCAAGATACTTCGATGATGCAAAACGAGCACAACGGATTGAAAGATATTTGGGAGCAAACTATGAGTCTGTTATACCAAGCAGATTTTGCTATCAAATCGTCTTTCTTCATTGATAACGCTATTTGGTACAATTTGACTTGTCTATCTTTTGTCGTTAGAAAGATCAAAGATATCCGATATAAGGTCATGAAGATTGAATTCGAGACTCAAACCGAAGGAAGTCACATCAGCAGCACTGAATCTATCCTCCCTTTGATGAGTTCTATTGATGTGCGCAAGCCACCAACATCCACTTCCATTGTTGAAGTTGTGGTTGGCTTTCAGAAAGAGACAGAATTACTAATTGATCGTCTCAAATGGGGAAGTGAACAACTAGACATCATTTCGATTGTCGGAATGGGCGGGATTGGTAAGACTACTCTTGCTAAAAAACTGTACAATGAACCTTCAGTCGTACATCACTTTCATAAACGTGCGTTCTGTAGTGTTTCTCAAGTGTACAGGAAAAGAAATGTGCTACTAGACATCTTGAGTGATATATCTGTGATGGATGACGAAATTCATCAAATGAGTGATGAGGATTTACAGCACAGGCTATACCAACGTCTCAAAGGTTTTAAATACCTTATTGTCGTGGATGACATATGGGATATCTATGTCTGGCGTGATTTAAGAGCATCATTTCCAAATGACTATAATGGAAGCAGACTAATTTTCACTACTCGTATCACTACCATTTCATTGAAAGCGAAACCAGATTCTACTACTTGTTTACTTCAATTTCTATCTAATGATGAAAGTTGGGAGTTGTTACAACAAAAATTATTCCATAAGGATCGTTGTCCCCAAGATCTATTGAAGGTAGGAAAGTTGATTGCAGAGAATTGCAAAGGGCTGCCACTAGCTATTGTGGTAATTGCAGGTCTCCTTGTAAGAAAAGAAAAAAGCTTACTTCAATGGAATCAAGTAGCAGACACTTTGAGTTCTTTTGCATCTAGTGAAGGGTGTAATGACATTATAAGACTAAGTTACAAGCAGTTGCCTGAAGCTTTGAAGTCTTGCTTTCTATATTTGGGAGCATTCCCTGAGGATCAAAATCTCAAAGCTGAACGGTTGGCATTGTTATGGGTTGCAGAAGGGTTTGTGTTGAAGTCTGGAAGTAGCAGTGTACATAAAATTGCTAAAAAGTACTTGAATGATTTAGGTGATAGGAACCTAGTAACCGTCACCGAAAGAAGTTCTAATGGTGGGATCAAAAGATACCATGTACACGATCTAATACGCGATTTCTGTAGAACTGAAGCTCAAGAAGAGCACTATATGTGTTATGTAAATGCACATAATGAAAAATTCCCGACGTCCAGTGTGTTATATCAGTATCGCATCAACATCAAAGCTGGATGGGGATCTTTTGTTGATGCAGAACCTAGAGGTCCTACAACCCACACTTTGCTCTTATCATGCGGCAATATCCTCACCGTTTCTATGAAATCTTTACAATCTTTTTTGCAGAATTTTAAACTCGTTCAATTGTTGGATCTTCAGGAGATTGGAATTGATGGAGACTTTCCTACGACAGTAACAACACTGGTCCACCTTAGATACTTACAACTTCTTTTTTCTGACTCTGTATGCGTTCCACCAGAGATAAGTAATCTTTGGAACCTCGAAACTTTGATACTTTCGGGACTTTCGGTACTTTCGAAACAGTACCAAATGGTATTATTCCCAAACGATATTTGGAAGCTGAAAAGATTGAGGCATGTGGAAGCAACTTTGGCTTTTATTTCTATAGATGATGAAACCGAAGTTTTTTCTCAATTGCCTGATTTAAAAACTTTTACTGCATTGAACATTCCTCCGGGAGAAGAGGGAGAGGAGCTATTAAGAAGGCTATCAAATGTCCGGAAATTCAGTTGCATTTGTATGGGATGGTGGGATCCACAGCGTGAATGCAACCAGCTACCAAAACTGGAAATTCTCACAAAGCTCGAGTCATTAATAATGGTTCACCTTGGAGAAGCTCGGCCCCCGTTCATGTTTAGCTTCCCCTCGACGATTAGAAAATTGACCCTGAAAGGTTTGTATCTACCTTGGAATGAGTTTTCTGCTATAATTGGGAAGCTACCGTGTCTTGAAGTTCTGGTGCTAGATGACAATTCATTCAGTGGGAGAAGATGGGATGTGGAAGATGAGGAATTTCCAAACATTAAATCGCTGACACTCTATGGTCTGGACATTGAAGAGTGGAATGCATCAATTGATTCATTTCCTTCTCTGGAGAAACTCAATGTATCTTGGTGCTCTAAACTCAACGAGATTCCTCCTTGTTTTAGTGATGCTGCTCTTTTGAAGTATATTAAGGTTGTTATTTGTGGAAACAGTGTGGCTGATTCGGCAATTCAAATTCAGAAAAATCAATTCGATTCCGGGAATGAGAGTTTTGAAGTTGACAGTTTAGAAGTTGACCTAAGTCGTATCGGAGCATAGTTTAGTGGGAAGGATGCAACAAAAATTACACAGATTTCTTCTACTGCCTTCTCACTGCCTTCTACTGTTGTGTGCTCTTATTGATTTGTGGTAAGGATCATACTTGTTGTTTTTTTTTCCCAGAAGCGATTTGAATTTCGTCCTTGTTAATTAGAATAAAAACTATTTTAAACTTAATTGTTTGTTATGTAACTATTGTAATTCGAATTGCTGCCTTCCCTGTCATTTTCTGTGTTTGAAAGAGTTTGAAAGAGTTTCTGTGTTTCGTATTATTACTTGTTCTTCTTTACCTTACGCACCTTAATCTAAAATGGTTAAGAAGGACAAAATGTCAGAAATTGGAAAATCAGGTTGTGTCGGTACCGACACTTCATAAATCGCGCCACGCTTTTCCGGCGTGGAAAATCAGGTAACGTAAAGATCCTTACGTCCAAGCGTAGCGATCCTTACGCCCAAACGTAGGAAATTCAAACCAAATCTCATACAAAAATCACTCAACACGCATTCCTTACGTTTAAACGTAGAGATCTCACGTTTAAGCGTGAAATCGCTACGTTTAAACGTAAGGATTCTCTACGTTTAAACGTAAGGATCCTTACGTTTAAACGTAAGGATCCTTACGTTTAAACGTAGAGAAATTCTTGTCCATTCAAATTTTTTTTTTTTTATTTTATATTTTATTGACATTCTTCTCCGACTGGAATATGTGGTTTTCATGCGCCGGTAATTTCTTCTCCGCCATTGATTCTTCAAGCTCAGCAAATCCATGAGAGTGTTATAATTAGAAACAGAGAAATTTACGTTAAATAGAATAAATTAAATAAATTTGAGAAACAGAGAAATAAACACTTCACAAGTAGAAAAAAACACTTCATGATCTTTTTTCTTAAAAGGAATAATATTTAGAGAAGTGATGTAGGGATAAAATTAAATAATAATCATTATAATTTGTTGAGTGTTCATAATTTTATTTTATTTTTTAAAATTACAGGATTTGTTATAGCAAAACAAAAAAATTTATCTTGCAAGATTTTTGCTTACAAATGTTAAATAACAAAATGTCAATAAAATATTAAAAAAAAATTGAATGGACAAGAAATTTCTACGTTTAAGCGTAGAGATCGCTACGTTTAAACGTAAGGATTTCTACGTTTAAACGTAGCGATCCTTACGTTTAAACGTAAGGAATGCGTATTGAGTGATTTTTTGTATGAGATTTGGTTTGAATTTCTTACGTTTGGGCGTAAGGATCTCTACGTTTGAACGTAGCGATCTTTACGTTACACGATTTCCACGTCGTAGCGCCGCGTACGACGATTTGCAAGTGTCAGACCTGACACAACCTGATTTTCCAATTTCTGACAAAATGTAGTAACATATGTAGAAAAATGTAATAACACATGTCGTAATTGTCCTTCTCAACCATTTTAGATTATCTCACCATTAGATTTTGATCATAATTTTTTTCTCTCTCTATTTCCTTTCAAAAAAAAATAAAATATTATTGTTATTTATTCTGGTTATGTATTGTTTTCGTATGTATCTCTGTCAATTTCTGTGTTTGAAAGAGTTTGTTTTTTTTTTATAATAAGGATTTCTGGTTGTGGCATAAAGCTACCTTTCTTTTTCAAATTAAAAGTGAAATGCATGTTTCAGATGGTGGTGTTATTTCTAGCTTCAATTAATATGATGATATATATATATATGTCCTTTGTACACAACCTGAACCATGGTGGGGTCGATAGTGACTTGCATATTGCAGCTCCTGGTGCACCAAACTGCATGTCTGTACCTATATAGATATGTCCTTTTTACACCCATGTTACTTATCTGTTGTTGTGGAGTGCAAATATGGAGACTCTTTGTATCAAAACTTTTGTTAGTTGAATTCAGATATTACGGTTTAGCATTTCAAGATAGCGTTGTTCAGATTCCTGTGTCCTCTGTAGCTTCATTTCCTCATTGAAGTTGTTGATATGAGCTTCAACTATTTCATGGAATGGAGTAGGTTCTTCAAGGCTAATTGATGGGCGGGCCCCTCAATCATTCCTCCTCTAAACCTTAATAAACAATCAGTCTGTTTCATTGAAACTCATTCAAGATTTTTTTCACTCCTTTGTTGATTTTGGCATCAAGTACTCTTCTGAATCTATTTCCTCTGTTTGTAATGGCTCAGCCCATGTGTTACTTTTCTTTAGTTCTCTGTTATTGCTCTCCATGTTGCATCCAATGTATCATCATCATCTGTTTCATCTGTATTAGTGATTTCGAGGCATGTTTTTGTTTGATTTTCAAGCACTTTTTGCTCAAGTTCAATTCTTTTGGTTTTTGTTTTTGGCTTTCTTGATTGTTTCTGATTCCATAGGCTTCTGCGCATTCACAATTCCTTCTGTAAGTGAATTCGGGTGAGTAAAGATTACATCTTGATGATTTTTAGGAGACTGTATATGATTCTTGATGGAAAACGGATTGTGCAACATCATCGCAAATCCTAATAAGAACCTCTTCCAAATTTATTCTGGTTCTCGGTCCTCCCCATCTAATCATGTTACAAATGATCCAGCTAATTTGTCTCTTCATTCTCTGTATCATGGCACTGATCGAGGATATGATGGTAGTTGATGGTTCTCTTTTGCCTATCATTGACACCGGGATCGACTACTCTTTCGGGGGTTCTTCATCTACTTTTCTCGGTGTTGCATTGCAACATCCTCAATTTCACCACTTGCTGTATGCGTGCCTTACGATTATTAAGATAATCGTACGATAAAGATATGTTATGCCTACGTAATCTGTATTGGTATCTGTATTGGTATATTAAAGATTATATGATCACTATTTTAAAGATATGTTATGCCTACGTAATCTGTTATTGTAATAAAAGCCACAAAATGGCATTTGGTCAGTCTACTGTTGACACCAATAATCCTGTGGAAGTCATTAATACACACATGTATGGACATCTCCTAGGGTCTCTATTGATGGAAGTCATTTATACAGATGTATGTGATATACTACCGCCGTCCTGAAATGTGAGTTCGGAAAATTAAACGGAGTTGTTATTGGTACCACTATGAATCTATTTTCGGAGCACCACGGTGACATTTGACCTCTAAAAAGTCGAATCTTACCCAAAGTTTGATGTCACGGTAGATTCACTATGTTTTCACGCTCATATTAAAGCATGGCGGGGGGGAGGGGGTTGATAAAGCTTAACCTTAACTATATTAAAAGAGTCAATGTGTTTCCCCTCAAAAGTGTTTCCCCCTCGAGTGTTTCTTCTAAAACGAGTTTCTCTATAATTAATTTATTCCAATAAATATAATATTAATTTATTTATTTAAAGGATATATCCTAAAAAAAAATTACGACGAGTGTTTCCTTGAACAATTTGATAAACATAAACAGGTGTTATCAATTCTTATCCTTTTACTCCCTCCGTTTTTTTTTATCTGTCACATTTCAGTTTTTGTATTTTTTTATTTATCTGTCATTTTACATTTCCAATGCAGCATTTATTATTTTTTCCTCCTTTACCAACAAAATATTTATATCTCCAATAAAAAAAAACACAATTCCAATACTAAAAACTCCTTTACCAACAAAACATTTACATCTCCAATAAAAAAATACATTTTCAATACACATATTAATTACTTTCTTAATCTGTGTGATTCTTCTCTTTGTGACATATATATAAAAACGAAGGGAGTATAATTTACCGCACTTTATAAACAATTCACTACATACTTTTTTTCTTACAAACACTACATGCTTATCCTTTTTATTTTAGCAGTTTATTATATTATATAATATAGTTAAAGATTATATTATATATCTTTTTCATTAATTTCATGTTATCGTATATCAAAAAAAATTATTATATCCTCTAAGAAAAACTTATCTTTTAATATAGTTAAGATATATTATATTATATTATATATCCTTTAATTTTATTTTATTGTATATAAAAAATAATTAATTTATCAAACTATTTCAATACAGACGACTTACGCTCGAATTTTCAATATGACGTTAGAACAATGGCTTATTTTCACATCACATCGGGTGTCGTTTACTAATACAAATAAAAAATAAAAAATAACAACTCAAAGTAACGCCGCGTATTTTTTTGTCCGGTCACAATTCTGACATGATGTGTCCTAGCCAATAGTATTTTATGAATATATTATGGAACCTCTAATTGTGAGAAGAAAAAAAAAACTGACCAATTTTCACTTTTTCAAACTATTTTTAAAGACTTTGGCCACCTTTCAATATGTGGGGGAGAATTTTTATTTTTTTTATTTTTGCAAAAACAGATCAACGGGTTCTCTTCAAGCCTTTTGAAAACACCCTTGTAGCTCACTTCCCTGACTGTAGACCAAGAATTGATGATTTATGAAAGTTTTTTTTCCATCATACTTGAATTAATAGACGAGCGTAAACTGGGATTTCTAGATCATCGAACTGTCTTAGTTCAACCAGGATGTTTTGAAGATTATAATAGATTGTTTACCCTTTCAAAAAAAAAAAAAAAAATAGATTGGGTTACCGTTCTAATTATTGACACAAGTTCAAATTTCACATTTTAAAGCCTATATTCTTTTTAAAGCCTTTTTTCTTTTTTACTTTTCATTAAGAATTTACAAAGCTACTTTTACTCAATTTCAATTGGTAGTTTTAATTGTACCTAGCCTATATATAAGATGAATCATTTGTACAATTGTTACAATTGCAGCCTAACACCACTTTTTTTTAAAGATATCACCACATTCACATACCCAGTTTTCAATTACATAAAGTAAGATATTACTCAATATTGATAATCCACTCTCACAAGTCCATCCATACTAAAATAACAATACTCTACGTTAATTACAACACAGCATGCATGCACGCAACTTAGAGTAGGAAGACTCCACATTTAGTACAATTTTTTAGTATAATTTAAATCGTTATTCAATGTGTAATAATGGAATCAATCGTGAAGGTAATCAAGATAATGCAATTACCATCCTTATAGACAGTGGTGCACTCACACTTTCCTAGACCAACAGATTGCCAAGGAGGTGTAGTGTGACATAACCGACTCACCACATGTTAATAATCACAGTAGTAGATGTAAACAGAATGGTGAGTGAATTTAAGTGTCCTAACTTGCCATGGATCATGCAAGGGGTTAAGTTCCAATAAGATGTGAGATTGATCAAGTTGAGAGGATGTGACATGGTATTAAGGGTGGATTGGATGAAATGGTAAAATCCAATGGTCTTAACTTCAACAAAACATATATGGTTTTCACTAACAAGAAAGAACAAATTAAGCTGAGAAGTTACACATAAGAAGCTTAACTTAAGATTATCAGTTGTAATCATTACAAAGGAGTTGCGAAAAGGGAACTATGGACTCCTCGGGTGCTTCAATTTGATACAAAAACATGCCCTGAATCTTGTGCCTATTGAACTTACTCATATTTTGGAAGAGTATCACGACGTGTTTGCAAATTCCTAAGGATTGCCATCGAAGAAGGACTATGAGCATCCCATAACTTTGAAAGAATGTGTTGGACCTGTGAAACTAAAACTTTATAGGTATGCTCACTGTCAAAAGGATAAAATACAGTAGTTGGTGGATCAAATACTACAACAGGGTATTATACAACACAATAGTAGTCCATTTTCATCACTCTTGCTCCTTATGAAAAAGAAAAATGGAACCTGGAGATGTTGTGTGGATTATAGAAAGTTGAATGACTTGACTGTCAAAGATAGCTACCATATTCCTCTAATTGTTGAATTATTGGATGAGTTAGGGAGTGCTAGGGCATTTTCAAGAATAGACTTGAGGTTTGGATTCCATCAGATTCGATGACGGAAGATTATGTTCATAAGACTGCCTTTGTAACTCATCATGGCCGGTTAGAATTCAAAGTGATGCCATTTGGGCTCATAAATCCCAGCCACATTCCAAAAAAGTAAGAATGACATGCTGAAACCTTGATTGAGGAAGTTTGTGCTATTTTTTATGATATCTTAATCTTCAGCCCTAACATGGCTTCCCACATACATCTTAAAGCGGTTCTAGAAGTTTTGAAGAAGAACCAATACTATGCTAAATTGTCCACATGCTCTTTTGGACAAACCAAGGTGGAATACTTAGGCCATATCATACATGAGAGTGAAGTGCGTGCTGACCCAAGAAAGATTTAAGCCATGTCGGATTGGCTCCAGCCCTATAATGTGACTGTGGGATTATTGCTAAGCCCTTGAATGACCTACTCAAGAAAGACGGGCTTTGTTGGTCCCAAAGTGCCTCGAAAGCATTCTAGAAACTCAAGGATACCATATGCAAATCACCAGTACTTTTCTTGCTATATTTTGGAATTCCATTTTGCTTTTTGCATTGAAACAGGTGCATGTGGAAAAGGCTTAGGAGCTGTTTTACAACAAAACAAGAAACTTGTGACTTATCTAAGCAAGACTAAATGGAATAACTAAATGGAATCCACATATTCAAGGCAGTCCTTTTGTCATCAAAGCGGTCAGCGGTGTGAAGTTCATTCGGATCGGAGGGCTACTCTCGCACTTTACAAGAAAAAGGGTGACCAAGTTACTTGGGTTGGATTTCACTATTGTGTACAAAAAGAGAAGTGAATATGTACTGGATAATGCCTTGTACATGCAAAGTCATGTTTAAGGACCACTCTGTGTTGTGAGAACAATATCCTCTTCTTGGATGCAAGAAGTAACATCCAATTGCATGGGTGACCTAGATGTGGAAGAAACATTTCGGGCACTGATGATTAGTACACCCTTAAATCCCTTCTACACTATGCCACCATGAGATTCCTTAAGTACAAAATGAGGATATACATAGGAACCCCATGAAGGTTAAAGATCCATTTTTTTAGAAATTTGACATCCAAATTTATAGGGAAGTTGCACTCAAGTCCTATAGGGGGTCATTCAGGGGCCAAGGCATGTTATAGCAGGATTAAGAGACTTTTTATTTGCCCCAGCTTATGAAGGATGTTCAAGAAATGATCCAAAGGTGAATTAGTTGTTAGCAGTGCAAAAGTCTACATGATAAACCACAAGGATTTCTCCACCCATTACCAGTCCCTCACATTCATGGTCCTAAATCAACTTGGATTTTATGGATGAATTGCCTAAGTCTAAAGAAAAGGAAATCATCATGGTAATAGTGGACAAACTGACCAAGTTCAACCACTTTATGTTACTTGAGAAGAAGTGGCAAATAGCATCACAAAAGTGTAGAATAAAGCATTAATAATACTTAAACGAACAATATAAATATCCTTCAAATAAATTCGTACGATTATTATTCGTACGGTTTTTTGATTGTACAATTAGTTTATCTTAGAATAAATATAATTCATTAATACTCATGTGACACATTAATGATCCTTTATCTTTAAGATTATTAAATTTGACCGACAATAAATTATTTAACAAAGAGTATTTGCAGTTGTAATCGAACGTAAGTATAAAATACACGTAATTAAAACATTACACGATTTTTTGGATCATTAAAAGAAATTAGATATAGATACGATATTAAAAGAAATTAGTCTAACACGTGCAAAGAACGTGCATTTTGCTAGTAACAAGAAAAAATGTAGTCAAGTTGGAGCAAGATTGTAACTCAACAAATCTTAGAATCAAGAAAAATATGCAGTTTCATCAAAACACCTATTGGGAAAATCATAAACCTATCAATCAAGGCTAGTAAAATCTTCATAAATTGATGTAGCTCCTGGTGACATGGAGATTCTTATAGAAAGAGAAGAATCTCTATTGAACCAAATCGTCAAATACACGCCATCAACCGTATTTATGTCTTTTTAAACGCATGACAATCATCATCCGTTATTAGCAGAATTCATATATTGCTGTTTATCATATCTAAATAACGCTGTTGAGATCTTTTACCAAAAGGGCTAAGTAGACTTATTTGATATATGTATGTTAATATAAAAAACGATATGCCATTTTAGAGGAAGTTTACTCTGCATATCCTTATTATAATGCCTTTTAGCTCAGTATCAATCACTATGATTTGCTACAGGGGGTTACTGCTATTTACGGGGGTTCGGAGGAAGACTACAGGGGAGGGATGTCCCACGGGAAACAAGAGATGCATTAATTGATCGTAAAAAACATAGATGAGCAAACAATGCTTAAAGAGATCAAAAAGAAGAAAGAGATTTTTATGGGAAGGAACAAAAACAACAGATTTTTTAGAGTTTTGTCTACGTCACTCCATCCATGGGAGATTCTTCTTCTTCTTTAAATTTGACTCAGCATATAAGAACTTAATCTTCTTCTTTAAATTGACTCAGTATAATGGACGGAGGAATAATTGACATTTGAAAAAAAAAATTAAAAAAAAAAAATTAGTGAAGACTTTTGTAATTAATTGGAAAGTTCTTACCTTCTTCATCGAGTCAATAGACTCAGATTGAAGAATCTATTGAATTTATCGAGAGGTTGCTGGGAATTCTATCAGGCAAATTAAAATGGTTGAAATGTTTCCTACCTGTTTTGACGATACTCTTGAACACCTCTCCGTCGTGGAAAAGCATCTATCTTATGATCTGCCTCGGTATCAGAAGATGAGGATCTATCAGATTCAGTTTTATGATCTGTCTCGGTATCGGAACATGAGGTTCTATCAGATTCAGTTGAGATTCTTTAGGATGTTTTTATGGTGCTTTCCGGATTGTGATGCAAATCTGCTTGCCGATTTGAATTCTATTGCTACTTCCGTTGCAAAACTATTCAAAACTGAAGGAACAGATTCGTTCGCTCTTACATTTACTGAATATTATTCGTTGCTTACAAAAGTCAAAGAGAAGCGTCGCAGGTGTCATGCCGGAATCAACAAGTATCGCCAGCGTTTGATATCGTCTTCATTAAAAGCTGAGCCTTTTACAGGTAACGAGACCATGGAATTTCTTGATTCTGTCCATGTTAGTTTAAACGATCTTCTCAAAAGTGTGATGCACGATGGGTTTCCAACTGTGAAGAGTCAGATTGAAACCCTAGAAGAAATAGTGTTCCTACTTAGGAATTTTGTTTATTATACACCTATGGGCGGAGAAAACTACGATGAATCATTTGGTTTCCGTAGGCTGTTCTTATTGTTCTTTTCTGTATGCGATATTGATGCAAATCCTCAAACCAATTTGATTTTCCAATTCAATGTTCATGACTACGCTTGCAAGGCTGCTTGTTTGTCACTTTTGTTTTGGCTGACTGAAATGGAAGATGAAGAATCTGGAGAAGAAATGAGACGTTTGTGTATTGATTTGCAGCAGAATGTTGACCCCTGCAATCCTGAGTTCGTCAAGCTATGTTTTGAAAACATTAAAGTTCCAAAGATGAAACGTGAGGATCGACTCCTCTTTGGGGAATTCGTCTCCAGGTTTGTTGATTTCTTTCTAGAGAATCTGATGTTGTTTTTAAATATTGATGATGTTCGAATGGTTCGGGAGGGATTGATATTGTTAATAACCTTCCTTGCTGATCCACCAGCAAACACCGTCAATCATTCTGAGTTGTCTTCCATTCGAGAACAAATTTATACAGTTTTGGATCAGGCTTCAGACACCATTTGCTTTTTTGTTGAAACAAACATGGACTTGCCCAGACGAAAGACGATTCTTGACGATTTTCTAAAGTCTATTCATGAAGTCCGGGAGGAAATCGTAAACCTTTACATCCACATTCCTCGTTCGTCGTGGTCTAATTTCCCTAGGACTGACACACTTGGATATTTTGATTGTCTATTAGCATACCTTGAAAACCTGAAGGAGACGATGAACAAGGACAGGAAGCTTGTCCCTTTTTTGAAGCATCAGATTTTCACAATTCAGGAAGAGCTGTTGCCTCTAAGGTTGTTTCTGCAGGATACTTCGACGATGCAAAACAAGCACAACGGATTGAAAGTTATTTGGGAGCAAATTACGAGTCTATTATATGATGAGCGTTTATTTCACCAAACAAAATTTATAATATTCTCAAGACAACGGTGACTAAACAATTTCTCTAACCCGGCATCCGGGTCGATCATGAGTAAAGCTACAGAGTCCGAGGTCGATCCCACAGAGAAGATGTGCTTGTAAGTACCAAAGTGAACTTATTGCTTAGTCTAGGCAAACAAGTTGTTGGAATGTTTGTACACTTCAATTAAACTAAAGTAAATTAAACTAACAAGTCTAAAGGGAGAAAGGGACATAGCCGAACCATGATCAAAATGACTAATTTCAACCCCAAGGATAGACAAAACCGGGAGTGTGTATTATACTAAGCGAACCCTTGCATTCAATTTCACGGGTGCGAACTCCTAAACCCGGTGCTAGCGTCTGAACAACTCTCTTCTAACACCTTATGCCATGTTAAGGTCCGAACAACTCTCTCCTAACAAGTCATGTTTTGCACTTGAGCCGCTTAAGCGTATAAGCGAGTAACCTCACGATGAGCTCGGTTTAACAACTAAACCGAGACTACACCACGATCCTAAAACCCTTTTTCCACACCCTCTCTCTGAACAACTCTCAAGAGTGATGTGTGTGATATTTGACCTAGGTAGCTAATCTAGCTCAAATCCGTTATAACAAGTTCTAAGGCGTGAAACATGCAAGAAACAACAATAAAACACACTACCCACTCCCAATTTCATCACCCAAAGGGTGATTTCATCACATATCACATGACCCGGCTATAGGGAGGAATTAACTACTCATTATACTAATTAAAACATGAAAGAAACAATGAATTAAAGACATAATAAGTAAAAGAGAGAAGAAATGTACCATTAAAGTGTAGAAATTCGAGTTTGGAGAAGAAGAGCACAAAAGTTGAATACAAAAGATCGAATTTTGCCCAATGAAATGTTATAAATCGAAGCTAAGAGTTAGAGAATCAAAGAGAGGATTGAAAGACGATTCTAACGGTATATTACACTAATTCTAACTCCTAAAAGCGAAGAAAATCGCCCAAAATTACCTAAAACAACTCCATTCGCGTCCCTCCTGCTCTTGTGTGTTTTATAGGTCAAAATCTGCAGAAAATGACTTAAACGCGGCGTTTGGAGGTCCCCAAACGCGCGTTTCAGTCCCAACTCTCTGTACATGAAAAACAGTCCCAAACGCGCGTTTGAAAGCTCCAAACGCGCGTTTGAAATGCTGCTGTTTTCTGCTGCAGTAAAACCTTCATAACTTCTTCGTCCGAGCTCCGATTTGGGTGATTCAAGATGCGTTGGAAAGCTATTTCAATTATCTACAACTTTCATGAAGAAGTCGTGACCAGAAAATGCCTCCATCATTGGTCAAAATGCTTCTGAATCAGAACAGTCACTCGGGCACCAACTCTTTCTCTTCCTTTTCCTATTCTTTCTTCTTTCTTGGCTCATTCTTGCACCTTGATCACACTTATCATCATAAATCTTCGCCTTCCGGGTTCTCGAGACACCAATACCCTACATCATCACAACAACCAAAAACAACCAAAACATTCCGGAGGGTAAAAGTGCTCGGAATAGGGTCAATATCAATAAAAGGAGGTAGTAAACCATCAAAGTGACGGATTTACTCCCCGTGCTATAAACTCACGATATTACCCCTAAAACGGTCTAAATTACCAAGAAACATGCTAAAAGTGTGGTAAACGGGGGTAGAAAATGCACCGGAATCACGTAAAGTTGATTCCCATCACCACCCCACACTTAGCCTTTGCTCGTCCTCGAGTAAAATAGGCGTTTTAAAACAAACCAAGGGATTCAACTTTATGATGTAGGTGCTACTACTCACACTCTCGAGGTGGCCCCAAAGTAAGAAACACGAACATAAACACATTGGTACAACATTATCAAGAAAATGGAGTGTGTGTGGTGCCAAGCTAAAACCAAATGCTCAAAATGATTGTCGGGGCTTGAATCCCAACCAAAAATCTACCAACCGTTTCATAATCACGAGCCTCTCCACTAATCTAGTTTACTAAGTTTGGACACGATCGGGCAGGACTTGGCGGTTATAACGTTAGGCTAGGGTGATTCCGGTTAGTCGAAAGGGTATTTTGGGAGGCGGAGAAAAGAAGCACGAGTGAACCTAATCAAACAAGTACCAACTCATCTTTATCATGCAAACCACCCAAAACTCCTTTTTGATCAACTTTGACATTTTGGGAACCATAGGTTACCAGTGCACCCGAACTCATTGCCAAACTCGACTATGTTTCAAGTGTCGTGAGGTGAGTTCAAGCACACTAGCACCTATCTCACTATCCCAACTCTAACATCATAAAAATTTATCATTGAGCTCCTTACTTTGACTCCACGCCTTTATTTCTATGTACATCCTCTCTTTTTTTTTTTTTTTTTTTTTTTTTTTAAGGAAGAGATAGAAGAAGATATTTTCTTTCTTTTGGCCCAAGAGCCGAACACCAAGCCCAAACGAACTCCTCAACACTTTATAGCTCAAAGCGAGAAACAACAACCCAATCAAAACATCATCTCCACCCCACACTTGCCTTAGCAAGTGTGGTCTAACTGTAAGACTAAGTCCACTCGTAGGGTATAAAATGAAGGAAATGTGACCATAATAAGGCTCAAGGGTAGGTTTCTGACTAAGTAACAAAACGGCTATAAGCGAATGGTGGTCAGACCATTCTATCAAGGCTGAGAGGGGCTACGAAGGAAAATGTTCGGTTAAGGCTTATTTGGCTATGGTAGGTCAAGAGAACGCCAAAACCGTCATCCCATGTCCTACTTAGGTAAACCTATGACACATTCGTCTCAAGGCTAGTGATATGAAAGGTGGTAGCAATCAAATTGTGCACAAAGTGTAGCTTTCGTGAAAGTAATAAACTTCATTCTCAAGATAATATCAAACCGCAATGCACATGTTCGGGGTCCCGACTAAGGTGATCACCACTCAAATGTGAAAATAACACATACAACACGGTGTTAAGACCCTTGAAAATTTTTAAAATTACCCAAAAATCGACTGAGCCCGATCATAGGCTAAGCATACCACATTTATAGCACATTTAACAACGAAAACAAGAAAGCAAATAAGTCTCCCACCCCACACTTAAACGAAACACCGTCCTCGGTGTGTGAGAGATCAAAAGAGTAAAAGACTTATTTGTTTGACCAAACCCGGCAGAAAGGCGCACTTTAGCCCACGTGACATCTTCTAGTAAGCTCCATCTCGAGTACCGAACACCATGTGATGAGTAAAACAAGGCAAACACATGCACGGGAAAAATCCACGTGCCAAAAAGATGGTGATAGATACGAGATATATAAAAATAGAAGCCATGCCACAATCAAGGTATCAAAGCATATCAACCATACTAGACGGGAAGTGCTTTGGATGTAAAGATAATCAAAAGAAACACAGAGCATCCACGCATAAAATAAGGCCACAGAGAGGCTCACATAAAAACATCCCCGTCTATGTACAAAGGCCGAACCAAAAGGAAATTCTCATCCCACACTCTCTTTTAAGCAAAACTCTCCCCTCTTACAACCAAAAAACTACTTCAAAAACATAATTATTACCAAAAAGGTGGGTTGCCTCCCACAAAGCGCCTTTGTTTTACGTCGTTGGCTCGACCAAGTGGCACCAAACGGACTCAAACCATAAAGGACTCAAACCAACTCAAGACAACATTTTTAATTCAATCAAAAATCACCAAAACCATCAACCGAAATCCGAACTCAAGAATATCAACAATTCAAGGAGAATGAGCATAGCAAGCATAGGGGAAAACGAGTTCACTAGGAACTACACCGCACATGGCTCTTGGGAATCCCTTTCGTTGAAATCCGCCATCATCCTCTTCTTGAAATTACCATCCCATGGTAGTTGTTCCCTTTCATAAATCTTGTGAGCTTCATCTACCGGGAGTAAAGAGTGTAGTAGTCCGGGACGGTATGCTAATCACCTCCAACTCTTCCGGTAGCTCTACCACGGATGTCATATCGAGCTCATGAGATTTCATCACACACTCCAAAATTGCATCATCATACACTTCAATCGGGAGTGGTGGTGAAATGGGCGATCCGTCTTCTCTTCAAACTCGTAATCCGGTTCTTCAAAAATGTGCTCAAATCTATCATACACTCCTCCAAGTCATCGTCTTGTATTTCTCGGGAGGCGGTGTAATAGACAAACATTGCACCTCTTCCATCTCTTCTTCATCCCAAAACGAGCTACTTTCATCACCAAAGATTTCATGTTGAGTCTTAGCAATGGTTGGTTCCACCATACATTCCACCAAGGCATCATCAATGTTCACATCGGGAAGTGAGGGTGTAATCGGAAGAACGTGAAACCTACCATAATCAAGCTCCACAGGAGGACCCTTTAGTGACATGGGCGATCCCAACTCAATCTCTAGCTCGGAAAACGCTTCATCAAGATAAAAATCATCATCCTCTCTCTCCGTTTTCCTTGAATGAGCCTCTTCTCGCTCTTTTTCCACGGCTTCTAGATCCTTTCTTGTTTCCTCTTCTTTCTCAAACCTCCTCTTTTCATTTAGTTGCACTACTCGATCTTCAAGATTTTGCAAAGATTCCTCTTGTTGGTCCAACAATTTCTCATGGTGTGCATCTTCAATCTTTTCCCCTACCGACTTCATCTCACTCGGTTTCTTGCGTCTTGGCCCTCTTCTTGTCTCGGAAATATAAAGTCTTGAAGTTTCCGCAATCCGTTCAATTTGGTCAAACGCTTGATCAGGTTGTAACATCATTATATCACCACCGCTTGAAGCATGAAGTCGGTTTTGCATATCTTGATCAAGTCCCCGTAAGAAACAATGGACTTGGTCCCCAAGAGTGACTCCATGTACGGGACATTGGCGCAACAAGGCCTTATACCGTTCCCATGCCTCGAGTAGTGACTCGTCTTCATAAGCATCAAAGGTCATGATTGCCTCTTTCAAATCAAAAACTTTTCCCGGTGGATAGTATTTAAGCAAAAATGTGCGCACCACCTCGGTCCAAGTGTGTAGGGAGTCATGCCTTAAGGAGTCATACCACGCCCTTGCTTGGTCTTTTAGAGTGAATGGGAACAAAAGTAGCTTGATTGCCTCTTCACTAACACCTTCTATCCTTATAGTCCGACACACCTCGAGATAATGATCCAAGAAGAAATAAGGATTTTCGATTTCCGTCCCTCTAAAGGTTGAGTTGTCCCTAATCATATTGATAATATTTTGCCCAATACTCATAGTGTTGGCGGTGATCGGGGGCAACCTTATCGGACTATGCCCCACCAAATCGGCCGGCATGACCAAATCTCTACAAGTCCGCACATCTCCTTGATTCGGTGCCGGATTGGGAGTTTGCATATGAGCTTGCATTAATGCTTGAAATCGCTCTTGTACTTGATTCATGAGCCAATTCATAGCATTCGGGTCCATCGGTGGCATTGCTCCACCTTGTCCTTTCCCTTGACAGTTTGCTCCTTTTTGAACATTGTTACATAAGGATTGGTCTTGAGCTCGATTAGTAACTCCTTGACCTCCCCCGATAGAAGGGTGTTCCATAAAAACTTGGCCTCCACGACCAACTTGATTAGTGTCTTGGTCCATTTCCGTTTGTTCCGGACTCAAACCTTCAAATCTAGCAATCAAATTCCCAACTAGAAGGCCCCTTCCTCTTTGTTTAGCAAAGGTCTCCATTCTAGACATGTAAGGTTCAAGCGGTTCTCAAGAACTCCGGGAATTACACTACAAAACACCAAACAACAAGAAAACAATAAAATAAAACCTAGGCCCAAGCCTTCGGTTCACTTGCAAGATATCACAAATAGCACACATCTTCCCCGGCAACGGCGCCATTTTGATGAGCGTGTTTTTCACCAAACAAATTTATAAAATACTCAAGACAACGGTGACTAAACAAGCTCTCTAACCGGCAGTGTACCGGGTCGATTGCGAGTAAAGCTACAGGAGTCCGAGGTCGATCCCACAGAGAAGATGTGCTTGTAAGTACCAAAGTGAACTTATTGCTTAGTCTAGGCAAACAAGTTGTTGGAATGTTTGTACACTTCAATTAAACTAAAGTAAATTAAACTAACAAGTCTAAAGGGAGAAAGGGACATAGCCGAACCATGATCAAAATGACTAATTTCAACCCCGAGGATAGACAAAACCGGGAGTGTGCAATATAATAAAGCGAACTCTTGCATTCAATTTCACGGGTGCGAACTCCTAAACCCGGTGCTAAAGGCGTCGAACAACTCTCTTCTAACACCTTATGCCATGTTAAGGTCCTGAACAACTCTCTCTAACAAGTCATGTTTTGCACTCGAGCCGCTTAAACGTATAAACGAGTAACCTCACGATGAGCTCGGTTTAACAACTAAACCGAGACTACACCACGATCCTAAAACCCTTTTCCCACACCCTCTCTCTCGAACAACTCTCAAGAGTGATGTGTGTGATATTTGACCTAGGTAGCTAATCTAGCTCAAATCCGTTATAACAAGTTCTAAGACGTGAAACATGCAAGAAACAACAATAAAACACACTACCCACTCCCAATTTCATCACCCAAAGGGTGATTTCATCACATATCACATGACCCGGCTATAGGGAGGAATTAACTACTCATTATACTAATTAAATCATGAAAGAAACAATGAATTAAAGACATAATAAGTAAAAGAGAGAAGAAATGTACCATTAAAGTGTAGAAATTCGAGTTTGGAGAAGAAGAGCACAAAAGTTGAATACAAAAGATCGAATTTTGCCCAATGAAATGTTATAAATCGAAGCTAAGAGTTAGAGAATCAAAGAGAGGATTGAAAGACGATTCTAACGGTATATTACACTAATTCTAACTCCTAAAAACGAAGAAAATCGCCCAAAATTACCCTAAAACAACTCCATTCGCGTCCCTCCTGTTCTTGTGTGTTTTTATAGGTCAAAATCTGCAGAAAATGACCCAAACGTGCGTTTGGAGGTCCCCCAAACGCGCGTTTCAGTCCCCAACTCTCTGTACATGAAAAAAACAGTCCCAAACGCGCGTTTGAAAGCTCCAAACGCGCGTTTGAAATCTTCTTGTTTACTCTGCTGCGATAAAACCTTCATAACTTCTTCGTCCGAGCTCCGATTTGGGTGATTCAAGATGCGTTGGAAAGCTCTTTCAATTATCTACAACTTTAATGAAGAAGTCGTGACCAGAAAATGCCTCCATCATTGGTCAAAATGCTTCTGAATCAGAACAGTCACTCGGGCACCAACTCTTTCTCTTCCTTTTCCTATTCTTTCTTCTTTCTTGGCTCATTCTTGCACCTTGATCACACTTATCATCATAAATCTTCGCCTTCCGGGTTCTCGAGACACCAATACCCTACATCATCACAACAACCAAAAACAACCAAAACATTCCGGAGGGTAAAAGTGCTCGGAATAGGTCAATATCAATAAAAGGAGGTAGTAAACCATCAAAGTGACGGATTTACTCCCGTGCTATAAACTCACGATATTACCCCTAAAGCGGTCTAAATTACCAAGAAACATGCTAAAAGTGTGGTAAGCGGGGTAGAAAATGCACCGGAATCACGTAAAGTTGATTCCCATCATTATACGAAGCATATTTTGTAGTCAAATCGTCTTTCTTCATTGATAACGCCATTTGGTACAATTTGACTTGTCTATCTTTTGTCATTAGAAAGATGAAAGATATTCGATATGAGGTCATCAACATTGAATTTGAGACTCAAACCGAAGGAAATCACATCTGCAAGCCTTTGATGAGTTCGATTGATGTGCCCAAGCCACCAACATCCACTTCCATTGTTGAAGTTGTGGTTGGCTTTAAGCAAGAGACATAATTACTAATTGATCGTCTCAAATGGGGAAGTGAACAACTAGACATCGTCTCAATTGTCGGAATGGGCGGGATTGGTAAGACTACTCTTGCCAAAAAACTGTACAATGAACCGTCAGTCAGACATTACTTTCATAAACGTGCGTTCTGTAGTGTTTCTCAAGTGTACAGAAAAAGAAATGTGCTACTAGACATTTTGAGTGATTTATCTCTGAATGGTGGTGGAATTCATCAAATGAGTGATGAGGATTTAGCTCATCGGCTACGCCAAAGTCTTTTAGGTTTTAGATACCTTATTGTCGTGGATGACATATGGGATATCAATGTCTGGGATGATTTGAGACATTCATTTCCAGATGACCGTAAAGGAAGCAGAGTAATTTTCACTACTCGTATTAATAACATTTCAAAATCTACTCCTTGTCCACTTCCATTTCTATCTAATGATGAAAGTTGGGAGTTGTTACAACATAAGATTTTTCATGAAGATCCTTGTCCTCCACATCTATTGAAGGTGGGAAAGTTGATTGCTAAGAATTGCAAAGGGCTGCCACTAGCTATTGTGGTAATTGCGGGTATCCTTGCAAGAACAGAAAGAAGCTTACCTCAGTGGAATGAAGTAGCAGACACTCTGAGTTCTTTTGCATATAGCGAAGGGTGTAGAGACATTATAAAACTAAGTTACAAGCATTTGCCTGAAGCTTTAAACTCTTGCTTTCTATATTTGGGAGCATTCAGTGAGGATTATATTCTTGATGTAAAAACATTGCCATTGTTATGGGTTGCAGAAGGGTTTGTATTGAAGTCTGGAAATAGTTGTTTACATAGAATTGCTAAAAAGTACTTGAATGATCTAGGTGATAGGAACCTTGTAACCGTCGTCAAAAGAAGTTGTAATGGTGGGATCAAAAGTTGCCGTGTACACGATCTTATACGCGATTTCTGTAGAACCGAAGCTCAAGAGGAGCACTATATGTGTTATATAAATGAGGATTGTTAAGGGTGATTTTATACGTTTTATAAGGATATATTTTATATCAATATTCCCCATATATGGATGTTTTTCATAGAAATCGAGCTATATATGTAAATATTGAGTAAATGAGGTTTTTAATGGTTAAATATGAAAACGTATCAATTATAGTCTTTATTTGATGGTTTTATGTTGTTTTGGAAATATGTTACACTTTGGTATGTTTTGATCCTTGTGTAGATACACATTGATGGTGGAAAAGGTGATCCTAAAGAGCTAAATTCGAGATTGGAAAGGATCAATCAAAGATATGGGAGAATAAAAGAGATAAGGAAAGAAATCAATCAAGATAAAGATGGAAATATCAAGATTTCGACAGTGGACTGGCGTCCAGATAGGGTGGACGAGCGTCCAGATCGAACGGGCGCCTCAAAAGTAAACGCGCAGCGTCGAGGAAGAAAAGTTGAACAGAGAGTTTGGACGGCATCTGGACGAGCGTCTTGCTAGCGTCTAAGGCATATTGAACGGGCGTCCGCATAAGCGGACGGGCGTCCAACGCCGACCTAAGGCCAGCCGACTTAAAACTCTATTTAAAGCAGCTGCGCCCCAACCCTAATTTACACACAATTCTTCACACATATTCTTCAGAGAGCAGCCGCCCTTGCTGAGTTTGAAGGCCGGTCACCCGAGCCTTGTGCTCGGGTGAACCGAGGTTAGATTAGGAGTCTTTTCGTTTCGTTTTTCTTTTCAAGGATCAACCTTTGTACACAACTATGTGAGTTCTTCTTGATTTATTCAATTCCAGTTCTTCTTCATGATTTCAATTTATTTGTATCTTCTCTATGCAGTTTGTATGGCTATGTGAATAAATTGAGGAATTAGTTCACGATAGATGTTTATAATACGAAAGTTGCATAAACGTTAGATCACCATAGAAAGATAGGATCTTTAGCCGTTAATGATGACAAGTTAATAGGTTAATCATCTAGGTTGTTAGATTCGATTATACGAGAGTAACTTGAATCTACACCGAGTTTTGTATGGTAAATCAGTCTCAACATTCGAAAGATGAGAGATAGATAATTGAATTCACCTAAGAAATTAGGGATTCATAGCTTGAGATTAAATTCGCTAAGAGATTAGGAGTTTATGTCTTGTGAAAAGGTGAAACCACAAATTGAATTAGAATCATGAATTGAACTAGGATTGAGATCACATAGGTTTGTGCATTATTTGATCCCATGTCTTTAGATTAGATTGTTTATTTTATTCCTTAGGTTAGATTATTCGAACTATTTTCTGTTTTTATGTTTTGTCTTTCGTTTATTTGTTTTCTTGAGTAGCAATTGGTAGGATTAATAGATTAGATTGAACATCCCTTTTCCCTGTGGATCGACCCTGTACTTACCCTACTATGCTATCAACTACCCGATATTTGGTCGGTTAGGAGTTAGTTTGCATGTTAAGTATAGGTTTATAAATTTTCTTTTGTTTTTATGATGCAAAATCTCCGCAACAAAAGTGGCGCCGTTGCCGGGGTTCAGTTCTGAACGCTAAGTGAACGTTCGTCCGGGGTTCAGTCCAGGTTCTAAATTTCTTGATTTTATTTTTAATGCTTTTATTTGATGTGGATTTTTCATTCGAGCTTCTGTGGCTAATTGATGTTTACATAGATGCCCTGAACTTATATGTTTTTACCTTTCCATCTATGAATCCATGTTAGATAATTGATCAATTCCTTATATATGATTCATCTAGGCATGTTATAGTATTTATCGGTTCTCGTAAGCTATAATCGTTCTTATGGTTAATTAGTAGCTAATGTCGGTTCCCGTATGCTACATACGCTCCGATGAATCTTTTAAGCTTTTAAGACTTACGTGCTTCCTTTGTTTTTATAGTTCATATGGGTAGCTATCGTCGGTTTTCCGTATGCTAAATCCTTTCTCCATATGAGTTATAATATATTTAGATAGATGATCGTTGGTTTCATAAGTCTATCACTTTCGATAAGTCTTAAGGCGCGTCGGCACTAAAGTGACAAGACTGCGTTTATCGTAACTTTGTCATTATGTGGTAGGCGTTTATATACATGTCATGTTGCAAATGAGTGGGCTAGTTTTCTTTCTTTTATTTTCTGTTATTTTTGCATATCACTTAGATGCATATCATTTAGTTGCATGTCATTTAGTTTGCATTGTTTTTCTATTTTTCTTTTATTTTTCTTGAGTGTAGTTAACTGTCGGTTTCCGTAATACTACCTCGTCGTTTTTATTTTGTTTCTGCACGGGCCGTAGTCACTGTAGGGTTTCAGACCGACCTGATCACACTAAGCCTGTCAGAAAGTTTTTTTTTTTTTAGATTTTCATTTCATGTAGATTGCATTGTAGTATATTTTCATATAGTTGCACCTAGCCTACGACTTTGTAGTATTTCATGTATAGTATTCAATCTTTAGTTGAGCTTAAGTTGAAAAATCTCTATGATCCTTTTCTTCATGTGCTTTATATATGTAATCTTTCTTTTCCCGAAGACTCTTTTGCACTAATCAAGTCTGGCAGGATACTTTCTATAGCGATTGTGCACTTTCACGATGAATTCAGTTTACTGTGATGCTCCACGATCACTTGAGCTATGCAAACAATTTTGGTTTTTACCGATTTTTCGGAATTGCCAAAGATCCAATCGCCTAAGTTCTCTAATTTATTATTTCTGTACAACTTGAGGACAAGTTGCAATTTAAGTGTGGGGAAGGGATAGATGATTTATGTGTCTACTTTCGTTTGCTCATATTTTTAGTATTTCTATGAAAAGTGCTTAATTTTAAAATTTTTGTTATATCCCGAGTAGACAAAGGCATATCTTTGCTTGAGTTTATATCATTTTTGCTATATTCTGTATATTTAGTAATTTTAGTTGTTTCACCCGACACTCTTTTTCACATGCCATAGTAGATGATGAACTAAATGATGAAAGCCTACCCCATTTAATTAGAAATTTTTGATGATTATAGCATGTTTCTTTGCTTATGTACAATTCTTGAAAAGTTTAGTAGTTTGTATTTAGAGTTAAAGTATGACATAATTGTGAATATCCAGTAAGTTTGAATGTGATAAGTGAAACGTGATTAAGTCTTTGCAATAGTAATAAATTGTTTACTTGAGGTGTTATGCTCGATGAGTGCGTGCTACTAGAAAATAATCTTTTCACTCACATGACCAGAAATCTCTAAGTAAACATAATTGTAATTGTGTGTGTCGGAAGTGGTTTATGATTTGGGTGAGGTAGGGTGTACCACGTATGTCCTATTCCACTATGATGACCAAAAGCTCACGACGATCAGGTTTATAGTTGCCTTATGATTGGAGTAAGATAGGGATTATCTTGAAATGTCCTATTCTCACATGAGGCAAAAGCTTATTACGATGTGTGTTAGAAAAGTGTGAAAAAGTGAAAATATTGAAATATATTATTATGAATAAGTAAGGACTTAGTTATCGTTAATCTTATACCCAGTATAAATCAAGGATATGTTGTAGGGATTATCCTCTGAGTGCATCGGAAATGTTTTAGATATTCTCTACTATTTCTTTTTGGGATATGTATGTTTTGTAAAGTGCCTGTTATAATTTTTGAATATTTCTAACTTAGATGGGAAACCGGGCTAGTTTTGGTTTGAATAACTTTCAAATTGTGGAACTTAGTGGAAGTTTATTATGGCTATACACACACTACACGGGTGAACTTCTAAGTTATTGAATATACTTTATATTTGTATAGATCTTTATTTGTCTCGAGTGATGATTTTGTTTTGTCTTGCTCGGGACGAGCAAGGTTTAAGTGTGGGGGAGTTGTTAAGGGTGATTTTATACGTTTTATAAGGATATATTTTATATCAATATTCCCCATATATGGATGTTTTTCATAGAAATCGAGCTATATATGTAAATATTGAGTAAATGAGGTTTTTAATGGTTAAATATGAAAACGTATCAATTATAGTCTTTATTTGATGGTTTTATGTTGTTTTGGAAATATGTTACACTTTGGTATGTTTTGATCCTTGTGTAGATACACATTGATGGTGGAAAAGGTGATCCTAAAGAGCTAAATTCGAGATTGGAAAGGATCAATCAAAGATATGGGAGAATAAAAGAGATAAGGAAAGAAATCAATCAAGATAAAGATGGAAATATCAAGATTTTCGACAGGTGGGGTGGCGTCCGAGATAGGTGGACGAGCGCCCGATCGTAACGGGCGTCTGAAAAAAAAATGCGCGCGTCGAGGAAGAAAAGTTGAGCGAGAGAGTTTGGGACGGCATCCGGACGAGCGTCTTGCTAGCGTCTTCAAGGCATATTGAACGGGCGTCCGCGATAAGCGGACGGGCGCCCAACGCCGACCTAAGGCCAGCCGACTTAAAACTCTATTTAAAGCAGCTGCGCCCCAACCCTAATTTACACACAATTCTTCACACATATTCTTCAGAGAGCAGCCGCCCTTGCTGAGTTTGAAGGCCGGTCACCCGAGCCTTGTGCTCGGGTGAACCGAGGTTAGATTAGGAGTCTTTTCGTTTCGTTTTTCTTTTCAAGGATCAACCTTTGTACACAACTATGTGAGTTCTTCTTGATTTATTCAATTCCAGTTCTTCTTCATGATTTCAATTTATTTGTATCTTCTCTATGCGGTTTGTATGCCTATGTGAATAAATTGAGGAATTAGTTCACGATAGATGTTTATAATACGAAAGTTGCATAAACGTTAGATCACCATAGAAAGATAGGATCTTTAGCCGTTAATGATGACAAGTTAATAGGTTAATCATCTAGGTTGTTAGATTCGATTATACGAGAGTAACTTGAATCTACACCGAGTTTTGTATGGTAAATCAGTCTCAACATTCGAAAGATGAGAGATAGATAATTGAATTCACCTAAGAAATTAGGGATTCATAGCTTGAGATTAAATTCGCTAAGAGATTAGGAGTTTATGTCTTGTGAAAAGGTGAAACCACAAATTGAATTAGAATCATGAATTGAACTAGGATTGAGATCACATAGGTTTGTGCATTATTTGATCCCATGTCTTTAGATTAGATTGTTTATTTTATTCCTTAGGTTAGATTATTCGAACTATTTTCTGTTTTTATGTTTTGTCTTTCGTTTATTTGTTTTCTTGAGTAGCAATTGGTAGGATTAATAGATTAGATTGAACATCCCTTTTCCCTGTGGATCGACCCTGTACTTACCCTACTATGCTATCAACTACCCGATATTTGGTCGGTTAGGAGTTAGTTTGCATGTTAAGTATAGGTTTATAAATTTTCTTTTGTTTTTATGATGCAAAATCTCCGCAACAAGGATAACAAAAACTTCCCCATGTCCAGTGTGTTATATCAGTATCGCATCAACATCGAAGCTGAATGGAGATCTTTTGTTGATGCAAAACCTAGAGGTCGTACGGTCCACTCTCTGCTCTATTTTCGGGACTCTCCTTACTTTATTTCCAAAGCTTGTGTCGAAGTGAACTCTTTACAATCCTTTTTGTGCAATTTTAAACTCGTTCAAGTGTTGGATCTTCAGTTGATCGTAATTGATGGAGAGTTTCCTACGATAGTAACAACACTAGTCCACCTTAAATACTTGGCACTTTTATTTTCTGGTTCTTTCGTTCCACCGGACATAAGTAATCTTTGGAACCTGGAAACTTTGATACTTTGGGCAGATTCATTAGGGGTTAGTTTCCCAAACGATATTTGGAGGATTGAAAGATTGAGGAATGTGGAAGTATCACCTATGGCCTTTGTTGCTTTAGGTGGTGTAACTGGAGTTTTCTCTCCGCTGCCTGATTTAAAAACTTTTAAATCATTGTACATTCCTTCGGGAGAAGATGGAGAGGAGCTATTAAGAAGGCTATCAAATGTCCGGAAATTCCATTGCATTTGTGGGGGATGGTGGGATCCACATCTTGAATGCACCCTGCTACCAAAACTGGAAATTCTCACAAAGCTCGAGTCATTAAGAATGGTTTGCGATGGCGGATGTCGCCCTCCGTTCATGATTAGCTTCCCCTCAACGATCAAAAATTGACCCTAAAATGGTTCAAACTACCTTGGAATGAGCTTTCTGCTATAATTGGGAAGCTGCCATGTCTTGAAGTTCTGGTGCTAAATGAAAATTCATTAATTGGGAAAAGATGGGATGTGGAAGATGAGGAATTTCCAAACATTAAATCCCTGACACTCGAATATCTAGACATTGAAGAGTGGAATGCATCAAATGATTCATTCCCTTCTCTAGAGAAACTCATTGTATCTGCGTGCCTTAGTCTCATGGAGATTCCTCCCTATTTTAGTGAAGTTGCTACTTTGAAGTATATTAAGGTTGATTCTTGTGAAAAGAGGGTGGCTGATTCAGCAATTCAAATTCAGAAAGGTCAATTTGATTCGGGGAATGAGAGTTTTGAAGTTGAGCTAGTTGACATCGGAACATAGTTTAGTGGGAAGGATGCAACACAAAAAGTACACAGATTCATTCACTGCCTTCTACTGTTGTATGTCATTACTCGATTGATTTGTGGTGAGAAACTGAGAATCATACTTGTTTTTTAAATGAAAGGATTTGAATTTCATCCTTGTTTATTAGAAAAAGAAAAACTATTGTAGACTAAATTGTTTGTTTGTTTTATATAAGTTCCTTTCTCCATGACATTATTGTTATTATCTGTCAATTTCTGTGTTTGAAAGAGTTTTTATTTTTATTTTTATCAGGATTCATAATCCGTCTCATGTTGTTTGGGTTCGTTGAAGAGCAACTTATTTTTAAGTGCTTTCGTTGCTTCTCTGTCTTCTTATTGCTCATGCAAAAAAACCTCTCCCAAAGTATAATGCGAATTCTTGTGGACATGACACATATGCTAAACAATCTCGTGGTCGCATTAAACAATTAAAAACGAATCTTAAGCTCTGTTAAAGGTCTCTTTCTATTTCGAAATACTTACATGCTTTTAAAAATCTTATAAATTCTGAAGATTTAATTGATGCAGTCGTTAATAACCTAGGTCCTGAATACACTGAAATTGCATGAGCCATCCAATCCTGTGAGACTATATATCATCAGCTTTGAAGAATTGCATGAAAATTAAGCTGTTGTTACATCAAGTATATATATGGTTGTATCCTCTGAAACAAAAATGTTTATGTGGCTTTGGTGTTTAAGCGTTTTCGTGTTCTTATGTGGGAGGTTATTTTGATCTGCGTATCGAAGGCTTTATATTATGATGATAATTGGGGGGTTGAGTACAATAAAAGATTATTTATCTGTCAATGGTGTGACTCACTACACTACTCCCACTCGTACCCACGAGAGCATAATGACTATTCTGAATGGAGCATATTGCAGAGATAGAATGTTCATTTTCGACTTCTATAAATTCGAATGTTTCCTGATGTGTGATGTCACGGTAAATTCACTGTGTTGTCACCCTCATATTGAAGCATTGGGGAGTGATAAATAACAAGAAGAACTGCATGTAGTGAAGCTGGAGCTAGACTGTAGTCCTACCAATCTAACAATCAAGCAATATATGCAGTTGCATGTCACTCGTTATCTGTTCTTAGCAGAATTCAAATATTCTGTTTATCATTTCTACAAAAAGCTGTTGAGATCTTTTATCTTTGTACCAAAGGGCTAAATAGGGACTTATTTGATATGTTTTACAGCTGGTATACTCAGCATATCCTGATAAGCCTTTTAGCTCTGTATCAATTAAGCAGACAAGCACTATGGTTTGCTGCGGAGTGAACTCTTTACAATCCTTGTTGCGTAATTTTAAACTCGTTCAAGTGTCGGATCTTCTGGAGATCGAAATCGTTGGAGAGTTTCCTACAACAGTGACAACACTAGTCCACCTTAGATACTTAGCACTTCTATATTCTGCTGCTTTATACGTTCCACCGGACATAAGTAATCTTTGGAACCTTGAAACTTTGGTACTTTCGGTAATTCCAATTTCGGGAAGACGTCCTTCTCTAGGTGGTAACTTGATTAAAATACTGTACAATCTGAAAACTAATTCTTATGACAACTTTTATTAGCTGAATTCAGATATTGCGTCGTAGCATTTCTAAGTAACATTGTTCAGATTCCTGTCTCTGTCTCTGTAGCTTCATGTCCTTGTTGAAGTTGTTGATATGAGCTTCAACTCTTCCATGGAGTTTGTTATAAAACGGATGGAGATAACTTCAGATGCAAGAAACAGAAATAGAAGCAATCAAACATAAACAATCAAAGGAGATAACAGAAACAAGAAGAACACAGATTTAACGTGGAAAACCTCTCAGTGGGAGAGGTAAAAACCACGGGCAGAAAAAGAGATATTTTATTATGCAATTGAATTTTCTGATTTCAACACACTCGGATAATGAGACAACAATCTGTATTTATAGGCACAAATCCCAAACCCTAGCCATGAGGAATCTTTTATCGATGCACCATAAATACCCCTACACGTGTCCTCCTTTTAATTAATGACCTTTGTATAGTTGTCACATAACAGAATTAGCAGATGTAGGACCTTTGTATTCAAGTACTCGCAGACTATCACCCCGGCGATAGTTACCCCTGGCTGAAGCTACCTGCTTTGAAGCTCGATGAGACTCCACCCTACTGATGCACAGAAATGAATACACTTCTCAGCTGACCATCACCGCTGAGTCTTCAGATTGGTTCCACCAAAATGTAGAGTTTAAGTCACCTTACTGACAAATCTCCACCTTGACTTCAACTCTCCCAGAGTCAAGCAGATTGCATAACCGGATGTACTTGTACCGGATGCATTCGTCAATGCCGGATGTACTTGTACCAGACTATCTCCACAGCATCCACTCCACTGATCTGCCCTCAGTAGAGTTTCCAGAAACAGATTATAAGCTTTGAATATTCAGTAAGTCCAGACAAAGCTGGAACTTACTCATTGAAACTGGTTTAGTGAACATATCGGCCAGGATTCTCCTTTGTGCCAATCTTCTTCACCACAACCCTCTTCTCATTCCTCAAGAAATGATACGACATCAATATGCTTGGTTCTCTCATGATGAACTCGATCCTTGGCTAAACATATTGCACTAAGATGTCACAATATATATCACTGATCTCGATGCAACCCCAAATCACCGACTAGCCCCTTCAACCGGATGCCTCCTTAATTTGCATCGGTAAGAGCCATATATTCGCTTGAGAGTTGATAAGGCTCATGTAGCCTGAAGAGTAGCTTTCGGTGACCAACGCATTTCCCAATGTAAACACATACCCGAGTCATTGATTTTCTACTATCAACATCACTGCATAATCGGCATCACGGTAACTGACGTGACTGCATCAAGATCACCTCCATAAATGAGACCAACATCATTTGTACCTCTCGTGTACTGAATATCCTTTTAATGACTTTCGGTGTTCCTTTCCAGGTTGAGCCATAAACTGCTGACAACCTTGATCGCTCGAGCAGATCAGGCCTAGTGCAAACCATGGCATACATCGATCGCCAATCGCACTAGCATATAGGAACTCTTGACATATACTCCTTCTCTTGGTGATCGTGAAGCATAAGCAGACAAATGAACATTTGATGCCATAGGAGTATCTATTGGTTTTGCAGTGAGACATCCCAAACTTGGCCAATATCTTCGCGACATAATAACCCTGCTTTGAGACAAGAACAACTTTTCTCGACCCCTATCTATCTCTCCAGATCTCCATCCCCAAGATTTTCTTGGTCGCTTTTAAATCCTTCATTTCAAATTCGACCTTGAGAAGGTTCTTGATTTTGAACATCGAGACTTCCTTGCTGCAGCAATTTATCGGCATGTCATCCACATCTGAGGACAAGATAGATATATGATCCATCTTCAACAGATGAAGTAAACACAATGATCATAAGGACTTACGTTGTAACCTCTTTGAAGCATGAAGCTCATCAAACCTTTTATACCATCGCCTTGGAGCTTGCTTCAAACCATACAATGATTTTTTCAACTTGCAAACATAATTTTCCTTTCCAGAACTTGAAAACCTCAGCTGTGTGTCATGTATATCTCTTATCCACCTCACCATGTGTAAAAGCGGTTTCACATCTAAGCGCTCAAGTTCGAGATCTCGCTTTGTGCTACCATTGCTAGTAACACCACGATTGAAGTGTGTCGACCAATGGTGAAAATATTTCATCAAAGTCAACCCTTCCTTTTGGTGAATCCTCTTGCAACCAAACGTGCCTTATACGACCCATTCGCTTTGTTATTCCTTCCTTTTCTTGAAGATCCATTTACAAGTCACAACTCCCTTGTCAAGTGGTGTTTGACCAATTCCCAAGTCGATTCTTCAATAATGACTCCATTTCATCCCCATGGCGGCATGCCACTGGGATGCTTCTCAGACATGTCACTTGCTTTCACTGTAAGTAGTAGGTTCAAAGAACCTCTACTTCTTGACAACTTGGAGTGCATATCCACCAAATCATCATAACCATATCTCCTGGAGGTATCCCAACATTAGATCTTCTAGGGCACTCTTTGGCATTAGACTCTGTTGATCAATGTTTGTATGGCGCCCCGCCGAGGTCTCGCAGACCGGGCTGATCGGATTCGGTTCATTATCGGATCGGTATATGTTGTTTTGGATCCACTTGATTGTTGCATATCAGTAGACTCCACTGAAGCTCCACCTGTTTCTCAACACTATCAGATTCAGCATTGGTTTCAGACTCAGTAGACCTCCCACTGATGAGTTTAACATAGAATTTTCATCAAACACAACGTCCCTGCTGAGGATTACTCGGACTCTGCGATGACCAAATTCTATATCCTTTCACTCCATCACCATACCCCACAAACACTCTTCTTGGCTCTTGGTTCTAACTTCCTTCACTAACATGATAGTGTTTGTACTCCCAAAACCCTTAGAATCGAGTAGTCGGCGAGGCTTGCTCGACCACATCTCAAATGGTGTCTTGAGATTGATCCTGTGTGAGGACTCTGTTGATTAAATAGCAAGTTTGCTTTTCTGACCTCGCCCAAAATCTCCTTGATAAACCCGACTTGAGAAAGCATACATCTTGCCTCTCGAGAAGAGTTTGATTCATCCTTTCAATTTACACCATTCACGAGGTGTATTCCTTACGATATGATGTCCGGCAATACCTCATTTGCACAAAATGAATCAAAATCCGTCAGTAATTCAGCACCATTATCCATACGAAGCTTCTTGATTTTCTTGCCTAAGCGATTTTCCACTAGGGCCTTCCTTTGCTTGAAGTTATTGAATGCATCACTTTTGTTCTTCATCATCACCACCCAAGTCATCCTTGAATAGTCATCTATGAATGACACAAAATATCTGTGACCACCCAATGACTCAACTTTTGATGGACCCCGCAGATCTGAATGGATATAATCAAGTGATGCCTTTGTATTGTGCAACCCTTTGAGAATTTACTTCATGCAACTTCCCAAACACACAATGTTCACAAAAGTCCAGATTCTTGACCTTATATCCCCAAGAAAACTCTTGAAGAAAGAACTCGTGCATACCCCTTTCACCCATGTGACTAAGTCTCATGTGCCCACAATTGAGTCTCATTGAGATCAGTGAATCAGCTGAGGATGCAACAAGCAGCTAGTGCCGGAGATCTGATAGATCCTTGTAATATATACAAGGTTCCCTCTTGATGCCTTTGAGGACTACAACTGAATCTTTGAAGACATTCAAATTGCCCACCTTCACCCTTGAAATTGAACCCCTTGTCAGCATCCAAGAGATCGAGAGATACCAAATTCTTGGTCATCTGTGGAACATGTCTTACATCTTTCGGTGTACAAAATTTACCATCCTCTGTCCTTAACTTTACTTGAGCCAATTCCACAACTTTGCAAACCTTCTTTGTTGGCCATATAAATTTGACCACCATCTATCTCGCTTCATAAGTAGAAAACCACTCCCTGTTTGGACAAATATGATAGGATGCTCCGAATCAAGTATCCACACATCATTGTGGTGTGTAGAATCCCTCGCAACTAGAACCAGATCCTCATCGATTGCTCAAGAGTAGCCAAAGTCGCTGTGCTGCGAATTGCCTTCCTCATTGTTTCTTCTTCCTTGGACAATTGGACTTCCAATGTCCCCGCTCCTTCTGAGAATTACAGACATCGTAGACTTAGGACCTTTGGACCTGAGACTTCTTTTTCTTCTTCGTCCATATCCTTTTCCACTATATTCGCTAGCTACTAGCCCAAAGCTGACTGATCTGTCTGTCCCAAAGACACTGTGTCTCAGCTCTCCTGGCATGTAAGGCGGACTCACATCCTCCAAAGCCATCTGTATCCTTTCCAACTATGAAAAGGCGCACAAAGTTTTCATATGATGCCGGTAATGACACCAAGCAGGATTAGGTTTGCATCTTCATCTTCAATTTTAACATCAATATTCCTTAAATCAAGCAATATTGTGTTCATTTGAGTCCAGATGTTCCTCGGTGGACTTCCTTCATGCATCTTCAAACTCGAACAACCTCTGTTTCAACAACAACTTGTTGGTCGTTGACTTGGTCATATCTGAGCTTTCAAGCTTCTTCCACAACTTGGCTGCGGTGTCTTCCTCAAAGAACCTCGGTGATAACATCATCGGATAAGCACAACATGATGGTTGAATGTGCTTTCTCTTCCCGGATCGCATAATCTGCTTGACTTGTATTTGGTTTGTCGGATAAAGGATTCCACAAACCTGCTTTGTTTCAACAAAGGCACGATCTTGATTTGCCACAGACCAAAACTGTTCCTTCCTGTAAATTTATCGATTTTTACGTTTACTGCTGACATCTTTCCTTGCTAAAGATTACAACTTTATCACAGATCCTAGCACCTTGCTGAAGGTCTTGGTGAAGATGAAGTTGATCGATGCAGATCGCTTTTCTCGAGAACCTTGCTCGATACCACTTGTTATAAAACGGATGGAGATAACCGGATGCAAGAAATGAAATAGAAGCAATCAAACATAAACAATCAAAGGAGATAATGAAACAAGAAGAACACAGATTTAACGTGGAAAACCTCTCGATGGGAGAGGTAAAAAACCACGAGCGAGAAAAAGAGATATTTTATTATGCCTTTGAATTTTCTGATTTCAACACACTCGGATAATGAGACAACAATCTGATTTATAGGCACAAATCCCAAACCCTAGCCGCTTGAGGAATCTTTGTCTCGATGCACCATAAATACCCCTACACGTGTCCTCCTTTTAATGACATTTGTATAATTATCACATAACAAATTAACAGATGTAGGACCTGCTTTGTATTCAAGTACTCGCAGACTATCACCTGCTTGATAGTTACCCTCGCTGGCTACCTACTCTTTCAAGCTCGATGAGACTCCACCCTCTTGATGCACAGAAATGAATACACTTCTCGGTGACCATCACCCGGTGAGTCTTGATTGGTTCGCACAAAATGTAGAGTTTAAGTCATCACTTCTTGTGAGTTCCTCATGACTAATTGATGGGCCCCCCTCGTCCTTCCTCCTCTAAACCTTAATGAAACAGTTTCATTGTAACTCATTGAAGATTTTCTTAACTCCTTTATTGATTTTGTCATCAAGTACTCTTCTGAATCTACTTCCTCTGTAATGGTTGAGCCCATGATTCACTTTAGCGTCTTGTTCTCTGTTATTTTGGGATTTTTTTTTTTTGATTGTTTCTGATTCTATAGGCTTCTGGGCATTCACAATTCCTTCTGTAAGTAAATTCTGGTGAGTTAAAGATTTCATCTTGATGATTTTGGGGAGACCCCATATGATTCTTGATGGAACAAGATGCATCTTTTTTTCATTGTATCTGGTTCTTGAATGTGCTGTCAAATGGTGTATGCTCTTATAGATTTGTGGTAAGGTTCATACTTTGTTATATGAAATGATTTGAATGTCATCTTGTCTGTGAGAAGAAAAAAAAAAGAAGACTATTTTAAACTAAATTATTTGTTGTATGTGAGGCCCTAGCCGCCATATATAATGCCATTAATGTCTTTGCAATATCCTGGGGATATTTCACTGTAAAATGTTTGAAGGTGATTGTTACATTGTCGATTAGCGGTTGAACTCGGATTCTATTGACCCTTCTCATATTGGAGCAATGTAATGTATCTGCTGAGGATTTCTGGTTGTGGTGTAAAGCAAGTTATACTGTCTTTTGAAATTAAAAAAGTCGAATGTATGTTTCAGATGGATGGTGGTGTTATTTGATTCCATTAATTTCTAGCTTCAGTTAATATGATGATATATATGCAGTTACACACACACAAGCTGAACCATGTGCAGCTCCAGGAATGTCGTGATACGAGTTGAGAAATGTCAAAAGTTTCCCTCTTTTAAACCTTTATATATGAAACTGTTTATTCAGATGGCTTGGGCAACATCTTTCCTCGTGTTTATTCATCTCTAGTTCGAGTTCTATATAGGATTCAGATTGGTTGATTAAGATAGCAATAATAAAGGCATATTCAATTTTTTATTTTTTATTTTTTATTTTTTTGGGTATGGTCCCAGTTTAGGCCACATTCAAAGTCTAAGTAACAATTAAATCCAATATTGCCTTGAAGTCCACCTTGAAGGCTTGAAGAGGACAAAAAAATTCAACACAAATTATAAAGGAAACGAAGAAATTTTGTTTGTGGAACCCGCCCGACATGGAAAATAAAATTTTAGTGAAGACTTTTTTGTGATTAATAGGAAAGGACATACATTGAATAATTTGTTGAGGTTGCTGGGACCCACTACTGGCAGTACTCTTCGCCTCAATTTTATTTGTCATAATATCTTTGGATTAGACATGATCGACTTATCTTAAATGCTCTTATTTCTACTCTTTCTCAAAATATCATTCCGTTTATCACTCAAGCAAAGACTTCTCATGAGGCATGAACTACTTTATATGATACATATGCAAAGCCGTCCCATGGCCGAATAGAATAAATTAAACAATACCTCAAATCTATGCAAAAAGGTTCTCAAACAATTTCTAATTATCTTAATGTTGTAAAAACTAAAGCTGATGAATTAGTCGACATATCCGGATGATTTTGGGAATCTTATTTCGAACTATTTGGTAGATGACTATAAAGAGTTGGCTAGGGATGTTCAATCACATGACACCCTTATTGATTTTGAAAAGCTCCATGAAAAGCTAATTAATTATTAGACTCTTCCGTCTAAGATGCAACCGGTCGCCTTTTCTAGTTTTGCTACAACTCATTTGGCTGTATGACATCCCTCTCCCAGTGCTAGTTTGTTTCCACGTCTTACTATTCTTAATTCTTAAGAACATGCACAAAATACTTTCTCTGATGCGGTTTGCTCGAGTTTTTTATACTAAAAACTTACTTGGGTATTTCGGTGTGCTAAGTGCAAAGGACATTGAGAGGAATGGTGTAGTTCTTACCATGTTCAACCTCTTAAAAATCTCATTTTGTCTAGCCTTCAACATTCAAGCGCCCTTTTAACACATTTGGATGCTTCGTAATCTTCTCCATGGCGTCTTGATAGTGGTGCAACGGATCATGTTACCACTCATCTCAGTGATTTGGCATTACACACGCCTTATTCTGGCTCTGAAGACATAATGGTTGGTGATGGAAATAATATTTCCATCACACACATAGGTTATATTTTTCTCTCTATGCCTTCAACTTATTTACATTGAAGTTGCTCGTGAGAGGGGCAACCACTATATTAATATTATATTATGCCGAAGTTGTTGACATCCTTATGCAACCAGACAAAGGTCTGATGTTTGACGGTGTCCAAGTAAATGCAGGTTACAATTGAGTTGATATTCGTGTAAATGAACCTCCGGGTAATGATCCGAACAACTTTTCGAGTGGATTTGAGAGCAGGCCTACAAAATACACAAAAACGTGAAGGGTCCTGAAACTTGCCTCTGGGGGGGACACTCTGATGATCAAGTCAATATTTGAATGGAAGAATTTCTATTGAGATAGTACGCGGGGATGTATAGCAAGCGTATAATGTTAATACCTTGTAATTGAGGATGATGATCTTTTATATAACTCTCCCTCACGGGGAGTGAATTATGATGCATTGAAGTCGCAGTCAAGGGAGTGTACCATGTATTGATGTAATGAAGCTTGTTATAGAGCAGTTATGGCTCAGGCTATAACGGAACGTAAATTTCAGAGCCATCATTACAGTAGTTACTATCATGGAGTAATATCTGCGTGAAGTCTGGAACGCTTATGGAAGAGAATATAACCGTTTTTCATGAGGTCGAGGATGAACTGTATTGTATTGAGCATAAATGACCGAGGCGACCTGCACGACGCCGGTAATTTCAAAACCGTAGACGTCTTGCATCTTGCCGGCTATAAGGGACAGAAGGGGACATGCGCCATGTCAGACAAAGGATGTAATGAATCATGTCGATTAATGATATAAGGGTGGCCTACGTTGTACTAAAGATAGATGTCTACGTGTACGGTGACTGATCTCACCCATGTCGATGTTCGTTGTGTTCCCATCATGTCTCGTAATTTATTATCTATTTCTTAGCTTTGTCATGTCCATAATGTTTATTTTGAATTCTTACTCTCTAAATTTATTTGAAGGATTTTCATACCAGTACTCTTATGATGCGCCATGACCAGTTAAAAACGGATTGTATGGATGGACAAACTCCCCCTTCTAGCTTTTCGCGGTGAATAAAAAATTAATGAGTGCTTGACATCATCGTCTTTGTCACCCAGCTACTCCCAGTCTTCAAGCTATTCTTTGCCAAAATGATCTAGAAGTTGCCACCACAATTGTTTCTGCCTATTGTTTTTCTTGTTTAGAGAATAAAAGTCACAAACTTCTTTTGCTACTTCTATTTTATGTTTTTCCAACACCTAGAGATTATTTTCACTGACATTTGGACATCCTCAATTGTGTCGTGTGATGGTTTGAAATATTACATAATTTTGTTGATAATGTTTTCGAAGGATACGTGGTTCTATCTATTTATTCGTATTTATGGTGTGATTGGTGTTTTTATACCTTTTAAGGATCTTGTTCAAAAATTATGATACTACTATTAAAATTATACCGATTTTGGGGGCGAATACATAGCCTTAAAAAGTTATATAGCACAAGAATGTATAACCCATCAAAACACATTCATGAGCACAATGTTTTTTTCTTTTTCTTTCTGAGAGACGCATCTTCATCTTATCTTCATTCGCACACCTTTTATCATTGTCATCTACAAATATTTGACCATGTGTTATATTTAATGAGAAATTTTATTAGGGATAGACATTTTTAAGGGAAATATATAGAGAAGAAACACAATCGCACTTATATTATTTTTCTATTTCTATAAGTTGATAATGACTAATACACTATCCATCTAGATCAACACACTAATTATCTATGTTATTTAATACAATCAATGATTATTATATTAAATGAAACAAATTAGTTGGGAGAAAAACTTTTTAGGGGAAACACACTCGCATAAGTTTACACTCAAAGCTCTATATGATTTACACACTCATAATCGTCTCACCACACGTTTCCCGAATAGTAGAGAGCGAAAATTAATAACACCAGTGCAGAAAATTATCCGTTAATAAATTAAAATTTGCTTAATCTTAAAACATTATTGCATCGACGCGTTGGTGTCAACATGAATAATTTGGTGGAAAGTCGGATGGTAGTGCCAATTTGTTTTATATATATTTTCGTTTTTCTAATATTTTAATTAATTAATGATGATTAATCAATCAAGGATTTTGATGATTTTGATTATTTATGTTTTTATATTTTTAATTTTGTTTTTCTATATTTATTTAATTAATAATCAATCAAGGATTTTAATGATTTTTGTTTTTATATTTTTATTTAAAACTAATCAATTAAGAATCTTGTTTGATTTTGTATATAAATTTTGATGGGTTTTCGGTTTTATGGTTATATTTTAATTGATTAATCATCAAGAATGGTATTAATAACTAAAAATTGATTTAATTAAAAATAAACGAAATTAAAAAAATATATAAAAATCATCAAGATATTTGATTAATTATTGACTAATTAATAAATTAATCATTATCAATTAATACGAAAATATTAATCATCATCTCACCACACATTTTTAGAATATTAGAGATGTGTTTTTAATTGATTTTCAACCAAGGATATTGATTGATTTTTTCTTTTAATCTTTTATTTTGCTTTTGTATTTTATTTTCAATCATGGATATTGATTGATATTTTTTTAATATTTATTTAGTTTTTTTTATTTCTATATTAATCAAGCATTTTAATTAATTATTTATATTTTATTTTTTGTATTTTTATATTTTTAATTGATTATTTTTCGGTTCTTTGGTTTTATTTTAATTATGATTATGCTTATTTAATTTGATTGATTTTATTTTTTATTTTTCTATTTGATTTTCAATCGAGGATCTGGATTGTTTTATTTTTTAAATTTTATTTCGTTTTTGTATTTGTATATTAATCATCTTGATTGATTTTTTTAAAAAAAATTTTATTTCTTTTTTTATTTTTAATTAATTATTTTTCTGTTTTATGGTTTTATTTTAATAATGATGATTAATTAATTTAAATTAGGGAGAAACACTTTTTAGGGAGAAACACTTTTTGGGGGAAACACACTCACACTTTTAGAATAGTAGAGATAGAGATAGAGATAGAGATAGAGATAGAGATTATATTTTTAATTGATTATTTTTCGGTTCTTTGGTTTTATTTTAATTATGATTATGCTTATTTAATTTGATTGATTTTATTTTTTATTTTTCTATTTGATTTTCAATCGAGGATCTGGATTGTTTTATTTTTTAAATTTTATTTCGTTTTTGTATTTGTATATTAATCATCTTGATTGATTTTTTTTAAAATTTTTTATTTCGTTTTTTTATTTTTAATTAATTATTTTTCTGTTTTATGGTTTTATTTTAATAATGATGATTAATTAATTTAAATAGATTTTTGTCGGAAGACAAAATTATCAAAAATCGAGATAGAAGAAAGCGTAATTTAATAAGCGACAAAAGAATAAATGATGTAAGAATAAATATGAAGAATAAATGTGGAATAGAGTAAATATGAAAGAATAATTGTAAACACAAAGAATATTAACACGTGAAATAATAATTTTAAAGTAACAATTGTGATTTTGTCCTTTATAATCGTGAAAATATTCTTTTGTCTTCCGCACCATTTATTAATTTTTTTGTCATGTGGCCTCTTCCCTAATTTAAATTTAGAGAAACACTTTTTAGGGAGAAACACTTTTTGGGGGAAACACACTCACACTTTTAGAATAGTAGAGATAGAGATATTTCGTTTTTGTATTTGTATATTAATCATCTTGATTGATTTTTTTTAAAATTTTTTATTTCATTTTTTTATTTTTAATTAATTATTTTCCTGTTTTATGGTTTTATTTTAATAATGATGATTAATTAATTTAAATTAGGGAGAAACACTTTTTAGGGAGAAACACTTTTTGGGGAACACACTCATACTTTTAGAATAGTAGATAGATAGATAGATAGATATATATATAGTAATCAGAGTGAAGAATCTATTCAATAATTTGTTGAAGTAGTTGGGACTCACTGGCACACCATCATTCATTCTTTCACTCACTGCAAAAATGGTTAAAATGTTTCCTACCTGTTTTGACGATATTCTTGAACACCTCTCCGCCGTGGAAAAGCTTCTCCCTCTATCTTATTCTCCGGTTCGGGATAAGCACAGGAGGCGTTATGAGGCTGAGTTGAGATTCTATAGGATGTTTTTATGGTGCATTCCGGATTGTGATGCAAATCTGCTTGCCGATTTCAATTTCATTGCTACTTCCGTTGCTGAACTATACAAACTTGAAGAAACAGGTCCGTTTGCTCTTACAGATACTAAATATAATTCGTTGCTTATAAAAGTTGCAGAGAAGCTTTTTAAGTGTTACTGTTATGTCCAAGACAACAAGGATCGCCAGCATTTGAAATTTTGTTCATTAAAAGCTGAGCCATTTACAAGTAACGAGACCATGGAATTTCTTGATTTTGTCCATGTTAATTTAAATGATCTTCTCAAAATTGGGTTTCCAACTGGGAACAGTCGGATTGAGACCCTAGGAGAATTAGTGTTCCTACTTAGGAATTTGGTTTACTATACACCTTTGGGTGGAGAATACTACGATGATGAATCGTTCTTTTCTCTAAGCGATTCTGATACAAATCCACAATCCAATTTGATTTTCCAATTCAATGTTCATGACTGGGCTAACAAGGCTGCTTGTTATTCACTTTTGGTAATTGGAAGACAAGATAGTACAGTCAGAGGTTTGTTTATTGATTTGCAGCAGGAAGTTGACCCCTGCAATCCTGACTTCATCAAGCTATGTTTTGAAGTCATTAAAGTTCCAAAGATGAAACGTGTGGATACACTCCTCTTCGGCGAATTCGTCTCCAGGTTTGTTGATTTCTTTCTGGACAATCTGATGTTAATTTTAAATGATGATGTTCAAATGGTTCGAGAGGGATTGATATTCATAATAACCTTCCTTGCTGATCCACCAGCAAACATTGTGAATGATTCTGAGTTAATGCCTTTCGTTCGAGAACAAATTTATGCAGTTTTGGATCAGGCTTCAGACACCATGTGCTTTTTACGTGAAACAAACATGGACTTGGCCAGAGGAAACACGATTCTTGATGATTTTCTAAAGTCTATTGATGAAGTCAGGGGGGATATCGTAAACCTTTACGTCCACATTCCTCCTTCGTCATGGTCTACTTTCCCTAGTATTGACAGGCTTGGATATTTTAAATGTCTATTAGCATACCTTGAAAACCTGAAGGAGACGATGAACAACGACATGAAGCTTGTCCCTTTTTTAAAGCATCAGTTTTTCACAATTCAGGAAGAATTGTTGCATTTAAGGTTGTTTCTGCAAGATACTTGACGATGCAAAAGCGAGCACAACGGATTGAAAGATATTTGGGATCAGATTATGAGTATATTATACCAAGCTGATTTTGCTATCAAATCGTCTTTCTTCATCGATGATTCTATTTGGTACAATTTGACTTGTCTATCTTTTGTCGTAAGAAAGATCAAAGATATTCGATGTAAAGTCAGGAAAATTGATTTCGAGACTCACACCGAAGGAAGTCACATCTCCAAGCCTTTGATGAGTTCTATTGATGTTCCCAAGCCACCAACATCCACTTCCATTGTTGAACCTGTGGTTGGCTTTGAGAAAGAGATAGAATTACTAATTGATTGTCTCAAATGGGGAAGTGAACAACTGGACATCGTTTCAATTGTCGGAATGGGCGGGATTGGTAAGACTACTCTTGCTAAAAAACTGTACAATGAACCTTCAGTCGTACATCACTTTCATAAACGTTCGTTCTGTAGTGTTTCTCAGGTGTACAGAAAAAGGAATGTGCTACTAGACATTTTGAGTGATTTATCTCTGAATGATGATGAAATTCGTCAAATGAGGGATGATGATTTAGCTCATCGGCTATACCAACGTCTTAAAGGTTTTAGATACCTTATTGTTGTAGATGACATTTGGGATATCAATGTCTGGTATGATTTAAGAGCTTCATTTCCAGATGACTATAATGGAAGCAGAGTAATTTTCACTACTCGTATCAATAGCATTTTATTGACAGCGAAACCAGATTCTACTCCTTGTCTACTTCCATATCTATCTGTTGATGAAAGTTGGGAGTTGTTACAACAAAAGATATTCCACAAGGATCCTTGTCCTCCACATCTATTGGAGGTGGGAAAGTTGATTGCAAAGAATTGCAAAGGGCTACCACTAGCTATTGTGGTAATTGCAGGTCTCCTTGCAAGAACAGAAAGAAGCTTACTCTCGTGGAATGAAGTAGCAAAAACTCTGAGTTCTTTTGCATCTAGCGAAGGGTGTAGTGACATTATAAAACTAAGTTACAAGCATTTGCCTGAAGCTTTAAAGTCTTGCTTTCTATATTTGGGAGCATTCAGTGAGGATTATAGTCTTGACGCAAAAGCTTTGACATTGTTATGGGTTGCAGAAGGGTTTGTGTTGAAGTCCGGAAATAGTTGTTTACATAAAATTGCTAAAAAGTACTTGAATGATTTAGGTGATAGGAACCTTGTAGCTGTCACTGAAAGAAGCTGTAATGGTGGGATCAAAAGTTACCGTGTACACGATTTAATACTTGATTTCTGTAGAACTGAAGCTCAAGAGGAGCGCTATATGTGTTATATAAACGCTCATGATAAAAACTTCCCGATGTCCAGTGAGTTATATCAGTATCGCATATGCATCGAAGTTGAATGGAGGTCTTTTGTTGATGCAACACCTAGAGGTCCTACGGTTCACTCTCTGCTCTATTGTCCGGACTATGCTGTCCCTTTTTCCAAGGGTTATTGCGAAAAAACCTCTTTACAATCCTTTTTGCAGAATTTTAAACTCGTTCAAGTGTTGGATCTTTTAGAGATCAAAATTGATGGACAGTTTCCTATAACAGTAACAAAACTAGTCCACCTTAGATACTTAGCACTTGATTTTCTGATTTTTATATGTTCCACGGACATAAGTAATCTTTGGAACCTCGAAACTTTGCTACTTTTTGGGTCTGAATTTTGGAGAATACGTCCTTCCCGAATTGGTGACTGGATAAAAAATTCGGGAGCACTGAAAACCACGTTACTTTCGAAATATTTATGCGAGGTAAGATTTGCAAAGGATATTTGGAAGATGAAAAGATTGAGGCATGTGGAAGTAGTAAATACGGCTCATGTTGCTTTAGATGATGTAACCGGAGTTTTCTCTCCACTGCCTGATTTAAAAACTTTTAAATCTTTGTGCATTCCTCCGGGAGAAGTGGGAGAGGAGCTATTAAGAAGACTACCAAATGTCCGGAAACTCAGTTGCATTTGTTGGGGATGGTGGGATCCACATCGTGAATGCAACCAGCTACCAAAACTGAAAATTCTCACGAAGCTCGAGTCGTTAACTATGTTTCACATTGGACAAGCTCGTCCCCCGTTCATGTTTAGCTTCCCCTCAACGATCAGAAAATTGACCCTGGGAATGTTCAAACTACCTTGGAGTGAGTTGTCTGCTATAATTGCGATGCTGCCATGTCTTGAAGCCCTGTTGCTAAATGTTGATTCATTCAGTGGGAAAATATGGGATGTGCAACAAGATGAGGAATTTCCAAACATTAAATCCCTGACACTCAATGGTCTGGATGTTGAAGAGTGGAATGCATCAATTGATTCATTCCCTTCTCTGGAGAAACTCGTTGTATCTCGGTGCTCTAAACTCATCAAGATTCCTCCCTGTTTTAGTGATGCTGCTACTTTGAAGTTTATTAAGGTTCGTTATTGTAAAAAGAGGGTGGCTGATTCAGCAATTCAAATTCAGAAAGATCAGTTCGATTCGGGGAATGAGAGTTTTGAAGTTGACATCGAAACATAGTTTAGTAGGAAGGATCGATGCAACAGATTAATTCTCACTGCCTTGTACACAGAGTTGTATGCTCTTACTGATTTGTGGTAAGGATCATACTAGCTTGTTGTTTATATGAAATAATTCGAATTACATCTCTTTGTATGCGAGAAAAAGTATTGTAAACTATTTTGTTTGATTTAAGTTCCTTTTGGAAGCACCTCTCATTCTCAAGCTTTAGTTTCATGCTCTTTTTGGTGGGTATGAATATGATCTTCTAAACACCTCACTGATTCTGTCACTCCTATTAATCTGGCTCATGTTGTGAGGGTTCGTCAAGATCAACTTATTTTTAAGTGCTCTCGTAGCTTCTCTGTCGTCTTCTTATGACATTGTTCCGTTTATTGCTAAACCGGCCTCTCGTGAAGCATACGGCAAATTCTTGTGGACACGACACATAGCTAAACCATCTCGTGGTCGTATTGATTAAACAATTAACAACGTATCTTAAAAAGCTAGCACTGTTAAAGCCTTAAAGGGCCTCTTTCTATTTTTGAATATGCTTAGTTACTTTGCATATGTACAACCTTTACAATTTTGTGTCTGGCACACAGAGCATTCATTCATTTTTTTTTTTGGTATGGTCCCAGTTGAGGCCACATTCAAAGTAGATTTTATGTGATTACTAGGAAAGTTGTCTCAACCACGCACCACTTATCAATAATTGGAAAGAATATACATTGAATAATTTCTTGAGTTTGCTGGGAGTATTGGCACCGGCAGTACTGGATCATTAATTCTCTCTCAGCAAAAATGGTTAAAATGTATATTGATTTGCAGCAGGAAGTTGATCCCTGGAATCCTGACTTCATCAAGCTCTGTTTCGAAAACATTAAAGTTCCAAAAATGAAACGTGTGGATACACTCCTCTTCGGCGAATTCGTCTCCAGGTTTGTTGATTTCTTTCTCGAGAATCTGATGTTAATTTTAAATGATGATGTTCAAATGGTTCGAGAGGGATTGATATTCATAATAACCTTCCTTGCTGATCCACCAGCAAACACTATGAATCATTCTGAGTTAATGCCTTTCGTTCGAGAACAAATTTATGCAGTTTTGGATCAGGCTTCAGACACCATGTGCTTTTTTCGTGAAACAAACATGGACTTGGCCAGAGGAAACACGATTCTTGATGATTTTATGAAGTCTATCGATGAAGTCAGGGGGGATATCGTAAACCTTTACGTCCACATTCCTCCTTCGTCGTGGTCTAATTTCCCTAGGATTGACAGGCTTGGATATTATGAATGTCTATTAGCATACCTTGAAAACCTCAAGGAGACGATGAACAACAGGAAGGTTGTCCCTTTTTTAAAGCATCAGATTTTCACAATTCAGGAAGAATTGTTGCATCTAAGGTTGTTTCTGCAAGATACTTCGACGATGCAAAACGAGCACAACGGATTGAAAGATATTTGGGATCAAATTATGAGTATATTATACCAAGTAGATTTTGCTATCAAATCGTCTTTCTTCATTGATAACTCTATTTGGTACAATTTGACTTGTCTATCTTTTGTCATTAGAAAGATCAAAGATATTCGATATAATGTCATCAACATTCAATTTGAGACTCAAACCGAAGGAAGTAACATCTGCAGAACTGAATCTATCTTCCCTGTGATGAGTTCTACTGATGTGCCCAAGCCACCAACATCCACTTCCGTTGTTGATGTTGTGGTTGGCTTTAAGAAAGAAACAGACTTACTAATTGATCGTCTTGAATGTGGAAGTGCACAATTAGACATCGTTTCAATTGTCGGAATGGGCGGGATTGGTAAGACTACTCTTGCTAAAAAACTGTACAATGAACCATCAGTCAGAAATCACTTCCATAAACGTGCGTTCTGTAGTGTTTCTCAAGTGTACAGGAAAAGAAATGTGCTACTAGACATCTTGAGTGATATATCTCTGATTGACGACGAAATTCGTCAAATGAGTGATGATGATTTAGCTAATCGGCTACGCCAAAGTCTTAAAGGTTTTAGATACCTTATTGTTGTAGATGACATTTGGGATATCAATGTCTGGGATGATTTGAGACATTCATTTCCAGATGACCGTAAAGGAAGCAGAGTAATTTTCACTACTCGTACCAATACCATTTCAAAATCTACTCCTTGTCCACTTCCATTTCTATCTAATGATGAAAGTTGGGAGTTGTTACAACAGAGGATATTTCATAAGGATCCTTGTCCTCCACATCTATTGAAGGTGGGAAAGTTGATTGCAAAGAATTGCAAAGGGCTGCCACTATCTATTGTGGTAATTGCGGGTCTCCTTGCAAGAACAAAAAGAAGCTTACTTCAGTGGAATGAAGTAGCAGACACTTTGAGTTCTTTTGCATCTAGTGAAGGGTGTAATGACATTATAAGACTAAGTTACAAGCAGTTGCCTAAAGCTTTAAAGTCTTGCTTTCTATATTTGGGAGCATTCCCTGAGGATGAAATTCTCGAAGCTGAAAAGTTGGCATTGTTATGGCTTGCAGAAAGGTTTGTGTTGAAGTCCGGAAATAGTTGTTTACATAAAATTGCTAAAAAGTGCTTGAATGATTTAGGTGATAGGAACCTTGTAACCGTCACCAAAAGAAGTAGTAATGGTTGGATCAAAAGTTGCCATGTACATGATCAAATACGCGATTTCTGTAGAACTGAAGCTCAAGAGGAGCACTATATGTGTTATATAAGTGCACGTAATAAGAACTTCCTGATGTCCAGTGTGTTATATCAGTATCGCATTTGCATCGGAGATGGATTGGGATCTTTTGTTGATGCAGAACCTAGAGGTGCTACAACCCACTCTCTGCTCTATTTTCCGAAACCCCTTGCCGCTGATTCTGAGGTTGACTTCGAATTGAACTCTTTCCGATCCTTTTTGTGCAATTTTAAACTTGTTCAAGTGTTGCATCTTCTGGACATCATAATTGAGGGAGAGTTTCCTATGACAATAACAACACTAGTCCACCTTAGATACTTAGCAGTTCGAGTTTTTGCTGCTTTATACATTCCACCGGACATAAATAATCTTTGGAACCTGGAAACTTTGGTACTTTGGGGATCTGATTTCGTGGGAATACGTCTTCCCCTAGCTGGCGATTGGATAAAAGATCCGGGAGCACCGAAAAGTAAAATATCGAGGGAAAATGTATACAAGGTAAGTTTCCCAAAGGATATTTGGATGATGAAAAGATTGAGGCATGTGGAAGTAGCACATATGGCTTTTGTGGCTCATGTTGCTTTAGGTGATGTAACCAGAGTTTTCTCTCAACTGCCTGATTTAATTTTTTTTTGAATCATTGTACATTCCTTCAAAAGAAGATGGAGAGGAGCTATTAAGAAGGCTATCGAATGTCTGGAAATTCAGTTGCATTTGTGAGGGATGGTGGGATCCACATCTTGAATGCAACCAGCTACCAAAACTGGAAATTCTCACGAAGCTCGAGTCATTAAGAATGGTTCACATTGGAGGAGCTTGGCCCCCGTTTATGTTTAGCTTCCCTTCAACGATCAGAAAATTGACCCTTGAAGGGTTCGGTCTACCTTGGAATGAGTTTTCTGCTATAATAGGGATGCTGCCATGTCTTGAAGTTCTGGTGCTACATAAAAATTCATTCAGTGGGAAAATATGGAATGTGGAAGATGAGGAATTTCCAAACATTAAATCGCTGGCACTGAAATCTTTAGACATTGAAGAGTGGAATGCATCAATTGATTCATTTCCTTCTCTGGAAAAACTCGTTGTCATTGCATGCTTTTGTCTCATCGAGATTCCTCCCTGTTTTAGTGATGTTGCTACTTTGAAGTATATTAAGGTTGATTCTTGTGTAAAGAGTGTGGCTGATTCAGCAATTCAAATTCAGAAAGATCAGTTCGAATCGGGGACTGAGGGTTTTGAAGTTGACCTGTTTCGTATCAAAAATATAGTTTAGTGGGAAGGATGCAACATAAAAAAGTACACATTCATTCTCACTGCCTTCTACTGTTATTTGCTATTATTGATTTGTGGTGAGAATCATACTTGTTTAAATGAAATGATTTGAATTTCATATTGTAAACTAAATTGTTTGTTTTATATATAAGTTCCTTTCTCCATGATATTATTGTTATTTATATTCAGGTGGTTATGTACTGTTTTCGTATGTATCTCTGTCAATTTGTGTGTTTGAATGAGTTTTGATCAGGATTCCTGGTTGTGGTGTAAAGCAAAATTATACCTGATCAAAAGCTAATTCAAAAGTCAAACTATGTACCTGCAGATCAATTGTACGTACAGATACAGCCATTCACAATTCACACAGTTTTTATCATGGTATCAGAGCTTTAAGTCTCGGGTCTTCTCCATCTCGACTTTTCTTTTTTCTTTTTTTATTTCCGGATTTTTTTCATGGCGTCAAACAACAATTCATCCTCATTTTTAATGTATCTGTTTAAACTACCAATGATTCCCAAATAAATGTTACTGCATTTCATACAGCTGCCTGCACAATTAAGCACCTCTCAAGCTTCACCTCTAATCCGGCTCATGTTGCTTCTCTGTCGTCTTCTTATGACATTGTTCCGTTTATTGCTAAACCGGCCCCTCAAGCTGGCTAGGGGACAGCTTGAACTTCTAACTTGTAATGAGCAGCATTACTTCCAATGAGTGAAAATATGAGCAGCATTCAGGATGTAGCATTGTGTTTTACTGTTTGGAAAAGGGAATGAACTCCTATTTTAGTCAAGAAATATTGGAACAGAGGAGCATCCAGTGGTTTTGTGAGAATGTCAGCTAATTGGTGCTGAGTTCTAACAGGCATCAATTTTAGGACAGTATTAAGATCAGGTACAAGATGCATCAACTGTGCCTGTGTCATAACTTGGGAATATTCATGATTTAAACCCTTCAAGAACCTGACTACTTTTTCAGTTTCAGCATATCCTGCAAACACTTGAAGCATATCACAGGTGCACCTAGGTTCACATTTACAATCAGGTGTAGGCCTCATAAGATCTATCTCATCCCACAGAGTTTTTACTTTGGTAAAATAACTAGTTACATCCAAGGATCCATGTTTGGCTGTATGAACTTCTTCTAACAAATCTAAAACTCTAAATACATCCAACCTAACCTTGATTCAAGATCCAACCAAATAGCTCTAGCACTTGGTTTGTACATAATACTCTATGCTATTGAAGGAATAACAGAATTGACAATCCAACCAGTAACAAATGCATTACACTGCTGCCATACCTGGAAATCAGTAGAATCAACAGGTGGTTTCTCGATTGAACCGTCTATAAACTCAATCTTGTTCTTGGTGATGAGCTGACTCTTCATTGACCAGCTCCAAGGATGCCAATTCTTGTTGTTCAATGGCGGTTGTACCAAGATCAGTGAGGGATTCTCACTAGGATGGATATAAAGCGGATTTCCTGGCAAAATTTGCGGATTCTGAGCCATTTTTAGTGGAATTTGATCAAGAACTCAGATATAACTCCAGAAAAAAATATGAGAACTACAAAGATTCGAGAACGAAGATGACAAATCTTCAAAGAATCAGAGGAAATATGAACAGAAGCATCAATGAATGCTCTGATACCATGTAGAAATTCAAGTTCTGATCAATAGAACTTGATGAACATCAATGAACATTGTGCAGAAAATTTAAAAATAAGAAAGGCGGGAAACGAGCATTAGAAATGAAGAAGGAAATTGTTATTCATTCATTCAAGTTAATTGTTCTAGATACATTGTACAGATATATATAGGCCTATACTCTAGCTAGCTATATCAACGATCAGTTACAACTTCCCTAACTGCTGTAACAACCTTCAACCACCTTTGGTTGAAGGTGGTCGACTAAATGCCACTGAGAACTGCTCTGTTGCTGCTGTGTTGTTGCTTCTAACCTATACTCTAGCTAGCTATATCAACGATCAGTTGCAACTTCCCTAACTGCTGTAACAACCTTCAACCACCTTTGGTTGAAGGTGTTCGACTAAATGCCACTGAGAACTGCTCTGTTGCTGCTGTGTTGTTGCTTCTAACTTGTAGTGAGCAGCATTACTTCCATTACGTTTATTGCTCACGCCAAAAAATCCACTCGTGGTCGCATTAATTAAACAATTAAAAACGAATCGTAAGTGCAATAATAAAGGGTCTCTTTCTATTTCTGAATACTTGCATGCTATTAAATCTAAAATCTGATGAATTAGCATCATTAGGTGCTCTAGTAGTTGTTAATAAGTACACCATTTACTTTTTTGGTGAGACAAACATGGACTTGGCCAGAGGAAAGACAATTCTTGATGATGTTCTGAAGTCTATTGATGAAGTCAGGAGGGAAATCGAAAACCTTTACGTCCGCATTCCTCATTCGTCGTGGTCTAATTTCCCTAGGATTGACAGACTTGGATATTTTGAATGTCTATTAGTATACCTAGAAAACCTGAAGGAGACGATGAACAAGAACAAGAAGCTTGTCCCTTTCTTAAAGCATCAAATTTTCACAGTTCAGGAAGGGTTGTTGCCTCTAAGGTTGTTTCTGCAGGATACTTCAACGATGCAGAACGAGCACAACGGATTGAAAGATATTTGGGAGCAAATTATGAGTCTATTATACCAAGCAGATTTTGCTATCAAATCGTCTTTCTTCATCGATGACGCTATTTTGTACAATTTGACTTGTCTATCTTTTGTCGTAAAAAAGATCAAAGATATTTGATATAAAGTCAGGAAAATTGATTTCGAGACTCAAACCGAAGGAAGTCACATCTGCAGCACTGAATTTATCCTCCCTTTGACGAGTTTTACTGATGTGCCCAAGCCACCAACATCCACTTCCATTGTTGAAGTTGTGGTTGGGTTTAAGCAAGAGATAGAATTACTAATTGATCGTCTCGAATGTGGAAGTGCACAACTAGACATCGTTTCAATCGTCGGAATGGGCGGGATTGGTAAGACTACACTTGCCAAAAAACTGTACAACCGTCAGTCAAAAATCGCTTTTATAAGCGTGCGTTCTGTAGTGTTTCTCAAGTGTACAGAAAAAGAAATGTGCTACTAGGCATTTTGAGTGATTTATCTCTGAATGATGATGGAATTCGTCAAATGAGTGATGGGGATTTAGCTCATCGTCTATGCCAAAGTCTTCTTGGTTTTAGATACCTTATTGTTGTAGATGACATATGGGATATTAACGTCTGGGATGATTTGAAAGCTTCATTTCCGGATGAGTGTAATGGAAGCAGAGTAATTTTCACTACTCGTATCAATAGCATTTCTTTGATAGCGAAAACAAATTCTACTCCCTGTCCACTCCCATTTTTATCTGATGATGAAAGTTGGGAGTTGTTACAAGAAAAAAATATTTCATAAGGATCCTTGTCCTCCACATGCATTGGAGGTGGGAAAGTTGATTGCAAAGAATTGCAAAGGGCTACCACTAGCTATTGTGGTAATTGCAGGTCTCCTTGCAAGAACAGAAAGAAGCTTACTTCAGTGGAATGTGGTAGCAGACACTCTGAGTTCTTCTGCATCTAGCGAAGGGTACGTGTAGAGACATTATAAGACTAAGTTACAAGCACTTGCCTAAAGCTTTGAAGTCTTGCTTTCTATAGTTGGGAGCTTTCCGTGAGGATAAAATTCTTGTAGCAAAACAATTGACATTGTTTGGAGTTCTCTCTTGGAAGCACTCTTCATCATGGATGGAGAGTGCAGACAGGTCGTGTCTAATTCTCTAGCTTATTTTTTTTAGAGTAATTTATTTTAAAAACAAAAAAACAAAAAAAGACAATTGACATTGTTATGGGCTGCAGAAGGGTTTGTGTTGAAGTCTGAAAGCAGTTGTTTACATAAAATTGCAAAAAAGTACTTGAATGAGTTAGGTGATAGGAACCTTGTAACCGTCACCAAAAGAAGTTTTAATGGTGGGATCCAAAGTTACCGTGTACACGATCTAATACGCGATTTCTGTAGAACTGAAGCTCAAGAGGAGCACTATATGTGTTATATAAATGCAGATAATAAAAACTTCTTGATGTCCAGTGTGTTATATCAGTATCGCATCTGCATCGAAGCCGAATGGAGATCTTTTGTTGATGCAAAACCTACAGGTCCTACAGTCCACTCTCTGCTCTATTTTTCCGACTCTCCTTCCACTCTTTCCGATTTCGAAGTGAACTCTTTACATTCGTTTTTGTGCAATTTTAAACTTGTTCAAGTGTTGGATCTTCTGGAGATCCAAATTGATGGAGAGTTTCCTATGACTGTAACAACACTAGTCCACCTTAGATACTTAGCACTTCGATTTAATGTTACTTCGATAAGTAATCTTTGGAACCTGGAAACTTTGATACTTTGGACAGGTGAAATTACGGGAAGACATCTTTCCGTAATTGGTATTACTGCGATGAATTATTTAACGCACAGAATAATATTTGGGAAAAAAGATACAAAATGGGGCCAGATGCTAGAAGGACAAAAAAAGATACAAAATGGGAAAAAAGGACAAGAAAAAAAAAATAATGGTTGAGAAGGACAAAAACGCGCATGTTACTACATGTGTTACTACATTTGGTTGTAGCAACATGTAGTAACACATGTAGTAACATGCGCGTTTTTGTCCTTCTCGACCACTATCTTTTTTTCTTGTCCTTTTTCCTCATTTTAGATCAAAAACAGTCCAATCGAGGTATGTTTCCCAAACGATATCTGGAAGATGAAAAGATTGAGGCATGTGGAAGCAGATTATATGGCTTCTATTGCTTTAGGTGGTGAAACTGGAATTTTCTCCCAACTGCCTGATTTAAATACTTTAAAAGCAAATGTCCGGAAACTCAGTTGCTTTTGTATTGGATGGTGGCATGCATATCACAAATACAACCAGCTACCAAAACTGGAAATTCTCACGAAGCTTGAGTCATTAAGAATTGTTCACGTTGGATTAGTTCACCCCCAGTTCATTAGCTTCCCCTCAACGATCAAAAAATTGATCCTAAAAAAGTTTTATCTACCTTGGAATAAGTTTGCTGCTTTAATTGGGATGCTGCCATGTCTTGAAGTTCTGGCGCTACATGAGAATTCGTTCAGTGGGAGAAGATGGGATGTGGAAGACGAGGAATTTCCAAACATTAAATCCCTGACACTCGAACATCTAGACATTGAAGAGTGGAATGCATCAATTGATTCATTCCCTTCTCTGGAGAAACTCTTTGTATTTTTGTGCTCTAAACTCATCGAGATTCCTCCCTGTTATAGTGATGTTGCTACTTTGAAGTATATTCAGGTTCAAGCTTGTAAAAAGTGTGTGTCTGATTCAGCGATTCAAATTCGGAAAGATCAGTTCGATTCGGGGAATCAGAGTTTTGAAGTTGACCTAGCGAGGGATCCAAGATTTATGTTCCGTCCGTAACTATTTTACAATGTAAATAATTTTTTTCACGGGGTCCGATATATTTTCCTATAGGTAAAATGTAGAGTGTTACTATTTTTAGCGGGGTCCGCAGACACCTTATGGATGAATGTGCATCCGCCTCTAAGTTGACCTGGTCTGTATCTGAACATAGTTTAGTGGGAAGGATGCAACAAAAAGTAGACAGATTCATTCTCACTGCCTTGTACACAGAGTTGTATGCACATATTGATTTGTGGTAAGGATCATACTTGTTGTTTATATGAATTTATTTGAATTTCATCCTTGTTTATTAAAAGAATATAAAAGAAAAACTATTTTAAACTTAATTGTTTGTTGTTGTATATACAAGTTCCTTTCTCCATGATATTATTGTTATTTATTCTGGTGGTTATGTACTGTTTTCGTATGTATCTCTGTCAATTTCTGTGTTTTGAAAGAGTTTTGATCAGGATGATTCTGTCACTCCTATTAATCCGGCTCATGTTGTGTGGGTTAGATAGGAGAAGACAACTAGGGTTTTAGATTAATCTTTTCATTAATTCATCAGAATATCTTGTGCACAGTATTTATACTGTGTACATAATTACAACACTAGTACATAAACTTTAACATAATTAAACTAAGGTCCTTATGTTCTAACAGCCCCCCTCAAATTGAATGGGGTATTCACTACATTCAATTTGTGCCTGAAAGTGTTAAACAAACTGGAGCTGAGAGGTTTGGTGAGGGAATCAGCAACTTGATCACAAGATGGAATATATTGAACTCTCATGGAACCTTGCATCACTTTTTCTCTGACAAAGTGGGCATCAAGTTCAACATGCTTGATTCTGGAATGCATCACTGGATTGTGAGCTAGAGAGCCTGCTCCTAAATTGTCACACCAAAGAATAGGAGTTGCTGCTGGTCTGATTTTTAGTTCAGATAGCACATTGAGTAACCACTGAGTTTCTGAAGCTGCATTGGCTAGAGCCCTGTATTCAGATTCTGTAGAAGATCTGGAAACCACATGTTGTTTTTTTGAAGACCAAGAGATCAAGGAACCTGCTAGATATATGCAATAAGCTGCTATGGACCTTCTGTCTTCTTTATCACAAGCCCAGTCAGCATCACTAAAAGCATGAATGTGTAGAGGTTGAGATGCTTTAAACAATAAGCCATAACTGAGAGTACCTTTCACATATCTGAGGAGATGCTTCACTTGTTGCCAGTGAGAGACTGTTGGTGCCTGCATATATTGGCTCAAAGAGTTTACTGCATAAGCCAGGTCAGGCCTGGTGAAGGTTAAATACTGTAAAGCCCCAACTGCACTTCTGTAAACTGTAGGATTCTTCATGAGTTCTTGTGATTGAGGTACCTTTGAGGTAACTACCATGGGAGTAGGACAAGGTTTGATTCTCAGAATCCTTGAGTCTCCAACACAATTGCTTTGAGCATATACATGTTGAGACAGATACAAACCATTGTGGTTTCTCATAGCTTGTACACCCAGGAAATGGTGCAGGTTGCCTAGGTCTTTGAGGGCAAATCTGGAGTTTAAGTCACTGACAAACTTTCTAATTTTTGACACATCATTCCCAGTAATCAGTATGTCATCAACATACACAAGAACATACAACAATAGTCTACCAGTATGAAGAACAAACAGTGAGGGATCAGACTTGTACTGAACAAAATTCCACAAAAGCATCTGTTTTCTCAATTCATCAAACCAGGCCCTAGGAGCCTGTTTTAGACCATATATGGCCTTTTAAGGTGACAGACATGTCAGTCTCGAACTTATCCACAAAGCCTTCAGGCTATTCCATAAACACAGACTCATATAATGTCCCATTAAGAAAGGCATTATTAATGTCTATTTGCCTAATAGGCCAATCTAGAGCAACAGCAAGGGCTAGAATAATTCTGATGGTGGAAGCTCTAGCAACAGGGCTGAAGGTTTCTGAGTAATCTACTCCAGGTGTTTGATTGAAACCTTTAGCAACCAGCCTGGCTTTATATTTGTTAACAGATCCATCTGGATTCAGTTTGAGCTTGTAGACCCACCTGTTGGCCACTACATTATGGGCTTGAGACCTGGGGACCAAATCCCAAGTATGGTTTCTCATTAAGGCTTCATATTCATCTTTCATAGCCTGCATCCAAGAAGGGTTATTCAGGGCCTCACACACTCTAGTAGGTTCTGGTAGATGTGTGGAAGGATGAGAGGTAGCAAGGTAGGAAAAAGTCTTTGGTTTAAAAATCCCACATTTGGATCTGGTTTTCATAGGATGATGATTGACTGCAGGAGCTGGAGGAGTAGATGGGGGTGTAGAAACACCATTTCCAGAATTGTTGGAAACAGAAGCAGATGGACTGGAGTCATGATGGACACTAGGAACTTCAGCATGAGAACTAGACTGAGGAGAAGCAGATTGAGAGACAGCAGGGGAAGATGGAGGAAAAGATAAGTCATTAGGAGACTGATGAGTGGTATGAGTGGACATCTGAGGACTAGGAGGAGTAAACTCAACATCAACTTGATTGGATACATTAGAAGACTGGTCAGATGAAACAGGCAAGGATATGAGGGGATCTCTGACTATCATATTAGAAGAAGTTGTGGGAGTAGTAGAGGATATGTTGTTTTTAGAATAGGGAAAGGTATTCTCATCAAAGGTGACATCTCTGGAGATATAGAGTCTACCATTAGGGCTAAAGCATAGATATCCTTTATGACATGGACTCAAACCAAGATGAGTGCATTTTTGAGTGTGGAATTGAAACTTCCTATTGTGATAGGGCCTAAGATAAGGGTAACAGGCACAGCCAAAGACTTTAAGCATGGTGTAATCTGGAAGTTTACCAAATAGACACTCAAAAGGAGATTTATGACTCAAAACTGGAGTGGGAAGATAATTTATCAGTCTGACTGAATGCAAGAAGGCTTCCCACCAGAATTTAAGTGGTAAGGAAGACTGAGCTAGAAGGGTTAGCCCCATTTCCACTATGGCCCTGTGTTTCCTCTCTGCCTTTCCATTTTGGCCATGGGCATGGGGACAGGAGTGTCTAAAAATAATTCCACAATCCTTTAACAAAGGTTCAAAGTTTCTGAATTCTCCCCCCCAGTCTGTTTGGAGACATTTGATTTTACTATTAAATTGAGTTTCAACTTGAGTTTTAAAATGTGTAAAAACATTAACAGCATCAGATTTAACTTTTAGTGGAAAAATCCAGGTGAACCTGGTGAAGTCATCAAGAAAGTGTATATAATAAGTATAGCCAGTGGAGGAATGAACAGGAGAGGGTCCCCAAAGGTCTGAGTGTATCAGATCAAAGGGTGCAACAGTCTTAGAAGTAGAAAGAGAGTAAGGCAGAGAATGTTGTTTACCAAGACAACAGGCTTCACAAAAAGAGAGTTTTTCATTAAGATCAAGAGTTTCATTACAGACTCTGAGAACTTGACTAAGAACCCTACTAGAGGGATGGCCTAATCTTCTATGCCACACATTGGCTTTGTTTTGATTAGAATGCAAAGTAACAAAGGACTCATAACCAGACCTAACAGGACTAGTACAGGACTTGGTTCCACTGGAACAAGACAAGACTTCAGATAAATGAGTTGAAGGAGACACAACTTCAGGAACCTTGGATGAGGAAGATCTCAAACTTTCTGGAATGGATAGTTGATAGAGACCATTTCTAAGATTGCCTTCCAGCAGGATTCTCTTTGTAGCTAGATCCTTCACAAAACAAGAATCAGAGTGAAACTCAAGAAAAACAGAATTATCTGCAGTTAACTTAGAGACACTAAGGAGGTTCTTAGTTATACTTGGGACATGAAGGATACCATTCAAAGAAAGTTTAGAAGTACTGTTAGTTGGAAGTTTGGATTGACCTACATGAGCAATATGTAAAGACTCACCATTACCTACAGTGAGTGCATCAGATCCTTCATACCCCGAGCTTAGATGCAGGTTATTGAGATCATTGGAGACATGGCTTGTTGCCCCACTGTCAGCATACCAGCTAGGGTCCATCATAGTATCAGCAGATACAACATAAGCAGCATTGGACCTTAGACTAGAACTTTGATAACTACCATTTCCAGAATTGTTAGAGGCAATAGGACCAGTGTAGGAAGAGTCATACCTGTGATAGCAATTAGCAGCTATGTGTCCTGTCTTCCCACAGACTTGACACACTGGTCTGGGGCTTGAGCCAGACCTACCACCACCTCTGTTTCTACCACCACGATTGCCTCTGTAACCACGGCCTCTGTTTGAATCCTGTCCATAGCTGTTGCTTTGTCTTTGACCCCTATTCATTGATCCAGACTTCTGAGAGGCCAAATTAGCAGTTGGAGATGGAACATCTAGACTGAGGGATGGATTGAAACGAGCCAACAACCGCTCATGAGTGACAAGCTGAGACTGCACCTCTTGCCAGGTCAAGGAACCAATTCTTGATGTTATATTGACTATCACTGACTCATAGTCTTTGCCAAGGCCACCTAAGGCAGCTAAGATCAGTTCAGCATTGGAAATCGGATACCCAGCTGCAGCCAAACCATCAGAATACGACTTCATTAACGCCAGATAATCCACCATTGATTTAGACCCTTTGTCAGTTCGAGTTAGAGCTCCTTTATACTCCAGCATGCGTGCTTCAGATCGATTGTTAAACAAGGTCTCCAAAGTATTCCAGACTTCATAGCTTGGTCGATGTACCAACCACCTCTCAGAAGAGCTTGTTCGGTCATGGACGCCATCAACCATCCCATAAGCAAAGAATCAGTGACCGACCATTCATCATAGGCAGGATTGCTAATTGTACCATACACAGGAGAAACCACAAACTGGGATGGTCGAGTCTGAGTTCCAAGAAGATACCCTTCGAGCCGATGACCGCGAACAATAGGAAGGATGGTGGACTTCCAGAGAAGGTAGTTACTCCGATCAAGCTTCACAGTACAACTCTGAGTCAGATGACCACCAAAAGGACTTGGAGCTGGAGTTGAGCCGACAAGACGATTTGGAGTGGGAGAAGGCACCATAAAACTGGACAACGGTGGTAGAGATCCAAGAGAAAAATGGGAAAACAATGGATCGACATGAGAAACATTGAGATCGGGGATTGCTCGGGTCTGCATGTGGCCGGACATGGTCACAGTCGGAGTCGGAGATGAAACATTTCGAACAGGATTTTGAGGAGTTGATGTGGTCATGGTGGTAATAGAGGATAGAGACCCAGAAACCAGACTATTAGGGCCAGAAGAAGAAGCGACCGGTGGCGTAGGCTCACCAGAAGTGACGGAGGCGTTTGCCGCCATCGAACCTGGTTGCTCCGATACCAAGATAGGAGAAGACAACTAGGGTTTTAGATTAATCTTTTCATTAATTCATCAGAATATCTTGTGCACAGTATTTATACTGTGTACATAATTACAACACTAGTACATAAACTTTAACATAATTAAACTAAGGTCCTTATGTTCTAACAGGGTTCGACTTATTCTAAGTGCTCTCGCTGCTTCTATGTCCCACGAGAGCATAATGACTCTTCTGAATGGAGTCATATATGTTCATATGGCAGAGATAGAATGTTCATTTTCGACTTCTATAAATTCGAATGATTCTCGAAACGTGATGTCATGGTAAATTTACTGTGAAGGATTGGGGAGTGATAAATAACAAGAAAAAATGTAGTGAAGTTGGAGCAACAAGACTGTAACTCTACCAATCTTAAAATCATGAAAAATTATGCGATCACCGTAATTATGTCTTTTACACGCATGTCACTCGTTATATGTTATTAGCATAATTCGGATATTGCGGCTTTATCATTTCTAGAAAATATTTGTTGAGATCTTTTACCATTGTACCAAAGGATAAATGGAGACTTATTTGATATGTTTTACAGCTGGTATACTCTGCATATCCTTATAAGCCTTTTAACTCTGTATCAAGCAGACAAGCACTATCGTTTGCTGCTGATCACTCTTTTTTATTTTTCTTCTCTTTTCTTTTCTTTTCTTTATAAAGCATAATGGCTGATCTGATTTCTTTTCAACATATAGCCATATAGTGCTTAACTTAATCGAACATAGCTCGTCAGGTTAGTGATGATATGTCTATTTATAGGGGCTCAGAGGAAGACAACATGGGATGTCCAACTGGGAAAATAGATGCATCGAAGTTTGTTAGAGACATATATGAGCAGGTTCCACCACAAATAAATACAAGAGATGCGGAGACAAGAGCCCTATAATTCAAACAATGCTTATGTTAAAACACATATGAGAAACTTGTTGGAAAATTTTGATGAATAAGAATTTGACAGAAATTGTAAAAGACTCCAAGACACGCAAAGCGTTATCTTTTAAGAGATTTTCGTCCCTCTCAAATGTCACTTAGGGAACAAACGAAAATCTCTCTCAGGATACAATGGAGGTGTTTGATTCAAACAATGACTTGTTTGAATCAAACCCGAGGACACTCAAGTTTTTGGTCTAATGATGCTTTCAAACTTGTGTCAAATTTGTATGCATACTATGCCTTTTTATAGGCTGAAGGAAGCCCAATTCGAACTGATGTGTTCCTACACGAAAAGGTAAAGGTTATCACCATTCGCATGCAGAGGTGCATCGTTCGAAATTCGTAAATGCGAAAGGAGCATGGATTCGAAAATGCATATCCCTTCATGAACTGATGCATGTATTGGTTTAGGTTTCGGGGGCGTTGCCCCTGAACCCCGTTTCGTTGCGATAACATTACTTCGTACGGCAACTCTTATGCAAACGATAATCAAAATATTTATTTATGAAAAAATATCTAACAATTTCTCCCTATCTTTTCAGAAAATAATGTGTGAAAAACCAAATGAATGAAGCGGCTGCATCACCTAATGTGATTGTCTACGTACCCTTTTGGGTATCAAGCCATCGTAGTTCATGCAGACACAGACTAAGCATCATCGTAGGAAATCGTACATAAATGAAAGTAGCTTTTGGCTTTGAACTTCCACTTAGTGTAAATAACTCAAATATTCATCAGGGTGCTATGGTGAACGCATCTTGAACCAAGGACCCCATCGTGATGTAACCGGAGTTATCACACATACTATTCCGATAAAAGAGTGTCTCTTTATTCCAATGCATTAATGGCCATGCGTTATATCCCGAAATTCATGAGTGCTCTAGAGACGGTCTGTATCTCATAGAAAGCGACATGACTTCCGCACTCACATAGGTAAGTCCATTCAAAGTGATATCACGTGTCACTTTCTTCAATAATATATAGGACTTATTAAGAACTATATTCAACCTTTACCATGCGGTATTTACTCACACTAGAGATTTTATGAATGAGATTTATTAAATACTTTAGTGGCTCCTTTAGTTAGACATTAACTTATTTGTACCCTTTGACCTTTTGCTTATAGTTCAAAACATAAGTAGGGTTCCCGTCGGCTAACTAATGTTTCATAGACCTTAATCTCATTCCTCTCATTGTTTTGGCAATCATATCTAAAGAAAAATTGAATACTGTGAAAAATAATAGAAGACTGGAGTGATGTTTTATTAGAATGATTCATCAAATGTGCTTACTCCTTTATATAGGAGATAAAATGAGATAAAAATAAATTCAAAATAATAAACTAAATTCAAAATAATTAAAAACTAAAGATAACTTGTTTATCTTATACTAATTTATTTAAACTATAACATTATCTATAGCAATCATATCTATCATTTTGGCATTCATCCATCAATTTGATTTTTTTCTTCTAATACCGTCCCTCAAACGAGGCCGGGTTTGGAGGTCGAGTTTGTCTTTGCACATTTTAGAGGGCATCTCCACTCCAACGGGTCTTCCGGAGTCTATAGTTGTGCTGTGATTTTTGGAGGGCATCTCCACCCCAGATGATCTTCTGAGGTCCATAGTTGTGATTTTTGGAGGGCATCTCCACCTCATATGGTCTTCCGAGGTCCATAGTATTGTTGTTTTGGAGGGCATCTCCACCCTAGATGGTCTTCCGAGGTCCATAGTTGTGATTTTGGAGGGCATCTCCACCCCAGATGGTTTTCCGAGGTCCATAGTATTGTTGTTTTGGAGGGCATCTCCACTCCGGCGCACGTCTTTTTCGGCTCTTCCGGAGTCCATCGAATCCATTTTTGGATTTTATTATTATTATTATTATTTTTATTTTTTATTTTTTTGCACCTCGGCCTCCAATGGCTTTTACTGCATGGGATCTTCATTTTTTTCCAATCTCACCTGAAAAATTGTCATAGAATAGATGCCAAAAAAAAACAAATAGTAGCTATAGATAGGATATTTATTCAATGATAATAACAATATTTTAAAAAATATATATGGACTATGCAAGATACATGGTTTTTTTTTAGGTAGATGCTTGGTGTCTGAAGGCAAACAACTAATATGGGAAAATTTTGGATTTATTCAGAGACGAATCGTTTGAAAAATTATGTAGATTTTGTAACTGGATGGGGTTTTGGATGTCGTGGGCATGGTATAATTTATGTTGATGCAGGAAAAAAAATGAAAAGAAATGGGCATGGTGTGGTTTCTCTGGTCGAGGGGCTTTGTCAAAGTACATAGCAAGCTAGTACATTGACTATGAATGAGAGAACAGTAAACAGAAAATGACTCATGGTAATGAACGATTTTTTTATTTTTTTATTTTTTAAATTAAGGATTCAAAGAAAAAATTGGATGATGACCAATTGATCGAGGATGCAAGTGCAGATTTCCAGTTGATCGAGGATGCGAATGCAGATTTAATGGGATGTAGAAAAATGGGATGCTTATGATGAAAAAAAAAATGTTTGAAAGCGGAAGAAGATCGGGCGAGGCGCTCATTATTATAAGACTCCAACCCCCCCCCGCCTTCTTCTGATACCATAAAGAAAAATAGAATAGAAAAATAATAGAAGACTGGAGTGATGTTTTATTAGAATGATTCATCAAATGTGCTTACTCCTTTATATAGGAGATAAAATGAGATAAAAATAAATTCAAAATAATAAACTAAATTCAAAATAATTAAAAACTAAAGATAACTTTTTTATCTTATACTAATTTATTTAAACTATAACATTATCTATAGCAATCATATCTATCATTTTGGCATTCATCCATCAATTTGATTTTTTTTTCTTCTAATAATATCTCTAGCCAGTCCCTTCGTCAAAGGATCTGCTAGGTTATTCTTTGACTCTACATAGTCAACAGAGATTACTCATTGTTTAAGTAATCCACGAAGAGATTGATGTCTCAGACTAAGATGTTGTTGCTTACCATTGTAAGTCTTACTTGCTACTGAATACAAAGTGGCTTTATTATCACAATGTATCATTACTGCTGGAGATGGTTTTTCCCACAAAGGAATATCAATCAATAAATTTCTCAACCATTCCGCTTTACTTGCATCTGCTAATGCAATAAATTTCGCTAACATAGTCGAATCCGAAACACAAGTTTGTTTCTTCGAACACCAAGATCTGATTGCACCTCCTAAGGTAAAAATCCATCCAGTGGTGGATTTAGAATTCGATTCTATGTTATTCCAACTTGCATCACTGTACCCTTCAAGTACAGCAGGAAACCTACATTATTGTAATCCGTAATCAATTGTTCCTTTCAAGTATCTCAAAAGTCTGGAAATTGCATTCCAATGCTATTTTCCTGGATTACTGGTGAAACGACATAATATACCAACTACATATGCAGTATCAGGTCTTGTGCAATGCATAGCATAAATAAGACTTTCTATCACACTTGCATATTGTAATTGGTCATAGCATCTACCGGTATTTTTAATTAACTTGATACTAGAATCCATGGGTGTATATGCAGGCTTATGGTCCATATGACCATACCTTTTAAGGATATTTTCAATATAATGAGATCGATTTAATGATATACATCCATCTTTTCTCATTATTTTGATCCCTAAGATCACGTTCGCTTCCCCCAAATCCTTCATATCAAAGTTAGCTTTCAATAATTGCTTGGTCTCCTTTATGAATTCCAAATTCGGACCAAAGATGAGCATATCATCCACTTATAGATAAACAATGATGCATATGTAGAGTAGATACATTTATCAGCTTCATTGACTCTGAATCCGTTTTCCAACATTGCTTTGTTAAACTTTTCATGCTATTGCATAGGGGCTTGATTGAGACCATAAAGAGATTTACCAATTTGCAAACCTTCTTTTCTTGTCTCGGTAAAACAAATCCCTCAGGCTGTTCCATAGATACTTCTTCCTTTAAATCACCATTTAAAAAAGCCGTTTTCACCTCCATTTTTGGTGGACAACTAAATTGTGAATCGAGGCAAGAGATAGCAACACACGGATAGATGATATCCGTGCCATAGGGGCATATGTATCAAAATAATCTATGTCATGACGTTGTTTAAAGCCTTTAGCCACAAGGTGAGCATTGTATTTGTTAATGGATCCATCTGCATTTAACTTCTTCTTGAAGATCCATTTACAACCGATTGGTTTAGAACCACCAGGTAATCTACTAATTTCCATGTCTGATTTGACATGATCGATCTCATTTCATCATTGATTGCTTCTTTCCTAAAAAACAGCATCACGTGATGAAATGGCTTCTGAATATGTGACAGGATCACTATCATCATTCATCATTAACTTGGGTTGGTGTGCAATGTTATTTACATCACCTTCAAGTAAATATGTCACAAATTCAGGACCAAAGGATTTTTCTGTCCTTTGTCTTTTACTTCTCTTTGGTTCCCAATCAGATTGTGGTTTCGTCGATGTATCATGAAGTGATTCATCATGAACTCTCTTGGAAACGTTAGGAATACCATTATTTCCAGATTGCACAGAAAACGACTTATATAAATGTTCAAAAAAGTCTGCATCATTTGAATCGATAATTTCGAAAGATTCTAATTTTAGGGTCACCAACCCTCTTCAACTCCAATCGAGTTGGCTTCTTCCCACAATGACAACAAAGTTGTGATCATTGTTACCATCTACAACATTCACATGGTCTTTGTTTGCTTTTCCATTCTTCGCCTTCTCCTCTTCTTTCGAACTAGGCATTCTCGGGCGGTATGACTGAGTTTTTTGCAATAAAAGCAATCACTCTTGAATTTTTCTTGGAGGATTCTGCATGATCCTTCTTAGGTCTAGAGTTTTTGCGCTTATTGTTCCCTGATTGGCGGCCTTGAACCATGTTGGCTTTTTTTGGCCTCATGTTTAGAATTTCCCCTCTTTTTAGAGTCTTCCTCAATACGCAAGTGACGCATGAGGATTCCAGGGTATGCTTGGTTTCATCATGTTTTAGTTTCTTTTTATAACCATTCTAAATGTTGGCAGTTTAGCAATAATTGCTCCAACTTGGAATGGTTCAAGCAAGTTAATCTCAGCATTTTCCGGATTAGCAACAATAGATTGTAATTCATGAACAGATTAGCAAATTAAGTGTAACTCTTATGCATTTGCAACCGCAGTTTATTTAATCAATAGGTTACCCACTCCACGTTGGGTATTGTCTTCCCATATCAAATGTTGTTTGGTCACTCCCCTATATTATACTAAGTGAAAGTAAGGGTGTTTTGGGATGATGTAGCTCCGGTGACATTGGAGATTCTCATAATAACGTTGTTCAGCTTCCTGTCTTCTTTGTAGCTTCATTTTATCAAGATCATATATCGCATGTATCCTACCACATTTTCTAAAGGTAACCCTCGTCCTCACTCCTAAAATGACACTTGAGTCATACATGTTGTCCTTACCAGGGACGGATTCAAGAATATATTCCAATGAGGTCATCGTAGTTTAATACTACATTTTTTTTATCTATGCATTTATTTCACCGGAGTCTAAAACTTTATTTTTTTTATTTTTTTTATTTTTTTTTGAAAGGAGGGAAACTTTCCGTTAGAATACTTAAAGAACGGAGGAATAATTGACTTTTGAAAATTAAGTGCAACCTGACATTAAAAAAAAAAGAAAAGAAAAGAAAATAGAAATAAATAGTAAAAGGGAAGACTTTTGTTAAGTTGGGATTCGCTTCCATCGTGACACACCTTGATCGAGTCAATACCCCATCGTCAAAGTGAAGTCGGTGACTTTTTCGGCGGACCTTCTCGGTACCCCCCATCATCTTACTAATAATAATCAGACTGAAGAATATACATTGCTTGAATAATTTGTTGAGGTTGCTGGGACTTGCCAATACCACAGCATCATTCATTCTATTCTTTCAGCAAATTAAAAATGGTGAAAATGTTTCCTACCTGTTTTGACGATACTCTTCAACACCTCTTCGCTGTGGAAAAGCTTCCACCTCTATCTGATTCTCTGCTTCGAGTCAGAACAGGACGCGTTATCAGGCTGAGTTGAGATTCTTTAGGATGTTTTTATGGTGCATTCCCGATTGTGATGCAAACCTGCTTGCCGATTTCAATTTCATTGCTACTTCCATTGCACAACTATACAAAACTGATGGAACAGATTTCTTCGCTCTTACAGATACTGAATATAGTTCGTTGTCTACACAAATAACAGAGAAGCGTCGCAAGTGTCATGCCCAAGTCAAGAAGTATCGCTATCGCGAGCATTTGATATCATCATTTTTAAAAGCTGAGCCTTTTACAGGTAACCAGACTATGGAATTTCTCGATTCTGTCCATGTTAATTTAAACGATCTTCTCAAAAGTGTGCTGCAGGAGAAGGCTCAGATTGAAACCCTAGAAGAATTAGTGTTCCTACTTAGGAATTTGGTTTACTATACACCTTTGGGTGAGGAAAACTATACACCTATGATGAGTGGAAAAAACTACCACGGTTTCCGTAGGATGTTCTTATCGTTCTTTTCTCTATTCGATTCTGATGCAAATCCACAAACCAATTTAATTTTCCAATTCAATGTTCATCACTGGGCTAACCAGGCAGCTTGTTTCTCACTTTTGTGTTGGATAACTGGAATAGAAGATGAAAGAATCAGACGTTTGCATAATGATTTGCAGCAGAAAGTTAACCCTGCGATCCTCAGTTCATCAAGCTATGTTTTGAAGTCATTCAAGTTCCAAAGATGAAACGTGTGGATACACTCCTCTTCGGGGAATTCGTCTCCAGGTTTGTTGATTTCTTTCTGCATAATCTGATGTTAATTTTAAATGATATTGATCTTGTTCGAATGGTTCGAGAGGGATTGATATTGTTAATAACCTTCCTTGCTGATCCACCATCAGACACTGTGAATCATTCTGAGTTGTCTTCCATTCAAGAACAAATATATGCAGTTTTGGATCAGGCTTCAGACACCATTTGCATGTTTGCTGAAACAAACATGGACTTGGCTAGAGGAAAGACCATTCTTGATGATTTTCTAAAGTCTATTGATGAAGTCAGGGGTGAAATCGAAAATCTTTACGTCCAAATTCCTCTTTCGTCGTGGTCTAATTTCCCTAGGATTGACAAACTTGGATATTTTGAATGTCTATTAGTTTACCTAGAAAACCTGAAGGAGACGTTGAACACGAACAAGAAGCTTGTCCCTTTCTTAAAGCATCAGTTTTTGACAATTCAGAAAGAGTTGTTGCCTCTAAGGTCGTTCCTACAGGATACTTCGACGATGCAAAACGAGCACAACGGATTGAAAGACATTTGGGAGCAAATTATGAGTCTATTATACCAAGTAGATTTCGCAATCAAGTCGTCTTTCTTCATTGATAATGCAATTTGGTACAATTTGACTTGTCTATCTTTTGTCATTAGAAAGATCAAAGATATTCGACATAAGGTCATCAACATTGAATTTGAGACTCAAACCGAAGGAACTCACATCTGCAGAACTGAATCTATCCTCCCTTTGATGAGTTCTAATGATGTGTCCAAGCCACCAACATCCATTGTTGAAGTTGTGGTTGGCTTTAAGCAAGAGATAGAATTACTAATTGATCGTCTCGAATGTGGAAGTGCACAACTAGACATCGTCTCAATTGTCGGAATGGGCGGGATTGGTAAGACTACTCTTGCCAAAAAACTGTATAATGAACCGTCAATCAAACATCACTTTCATAAACGTGCGTTCTGTAGTGTTTCTCAAGTGTACAGGAAAAGAAATGTGCTACTAGACATCTTGAGTGATATATCTCTGATTGATGACCAAATTCGTCAAATGAGTGATGAGGATTTAGCTCATCGCTTGTACCAACGTCTTAAAGGTTTTAGGTATCTTATTGTTGTAGATGACATATGGGATATCAATGTATGGGATGATTTGAGACATTCATTTCCAGATGACCGTAAAGGAAGTAGAGTAATTTTCACTACTCGTATCAATAGCATTTCAAAATCTACTCCTTGTCCACTCCCATTTCTGTCTAATGATGAAAGTTGGGAGTTGTTACAACAAAAGATATTCCATAAGAATCCTTGTCCACCAAATCTATTGCAGGTGGGAAAGTTGATTGCTAAGAATTGCAAAGGGCTGCCACTAGCAATTGTGGTAATTGCAGGTCTCCTTGCAAGAACAGAAAGAAGCTTATTTCAGTGGAATGAAGTAGCAAACACTCTGATTTCTTTTGCATCTAGCGAAGGTTGTAATGACATTATAAAACTAAGTTACAAGCACTTGCCTGAAGCTTTAAAGTCTTGCTTTCTATACTTGGGAGCATGCCGTGAGGATGAAATTCTTGAAGCAAAACAATTGACATTGTTATGGGTTGCAGAAGGATTTGTGTTGAAGTCTGGAAATAGGTGTTTGCATAAAATTGCTAAAATGTACTTGGATGATTTATGTGATAGGAACCTTGTAACCGTCACCAAAAGAAATTGTAATGGTGGGATCAAAAGTTGCCGTGTACACGATCTTATACGCGATTTATGTAGAACCGAAGCTCAAGAGGAGCACTATATGTGTTATATAAATGCACGTAATATAAACTTCCCGATGTCCAGTGTGTTACGTCAGTATCGCATCTGCATCGAAGCTGAATGGAGATCTTTGTTGATGCAATACCTAGAGGTCCTACAGTCCACTCTCTGCTCCTTTTTCCGGCTCTCTTTTCACCGTTCCGTGGCTTATTTCAAGTGAACTCTTTACGATCCTTTTGCAGAATTTTAAACTCGTTCAAGTGTTGGATTTTCAGAAGATCGTAATTGATGGCGAGTTTCCTACAACAATAACAACACTAGTCCACCTTAGATACTTAGCACTTGAATTTTCTGTTTCTGTACGCGTTCCAACGGACATAAGTAATCTTTGGAACCTGGAAACTTTGGTACTTTCGGCACACGGGGATATACGAATGGTAAAATTCCCAAACGATATTTGGAAGATAAAAAGATTGAGGCATGTGGAAGCAACAAGTATGGCTTATGTTGCTTTAGGTGGTGTAACCGGAGTATTCTCTCTACTGCCTGATTTAATAAGTTTTAGTGCATTGTGCATTCCTCCAGGAGAAGATGGAGAGGAGCTATTAAGAAGGCTATCAAATGTCCGGAAATTCAGTTGCGCTTGTAGTGGTTGGTGGGATCCACATCTTAAGTGCAACCAGCTACCAAAACTGGAAATTCTGATTTAAGCTCGAGTCATTAAAAATGACTCACATGACTGGCGAGCTGAACCACCGCTCATGTTCAGCTTCCCAAAACGATCACAACATTGACCCTGGAAGGGTTTCATCTACCATGGAACGAGTTTTCTGCTATAATTGGGATGCTTCCTTGTCTTGAAGTTCTGGTGCTACATGTTAATTCATTCAGTGGGGAAAGATGGAATGTGGAAGATGAGGAATTTCCAAACATTAAATACCTGAAACTTAAAGGTCTGAATATCAAAGAGTGGAATGCATCAGAATATTCATTCCCTTCTCTGGAGAAACTCGTTGTATTTGCGTGCCTTGAACTCATCGCTATCCCTCCCTGTTTTAGTGAAGTTGTGACTTTGATGTCTATTGATGTTCATGCTTGTAAAAAGAGTGTGGCTGATTCAGCAACTCAAATTCAGAAAGATCAAATTGATTCGGGGAATGAGAGTTTTGAAGTTAGCCTATTTGTCATCGATTTATAGTTTAGCGAGAAAGATGCAACAAAAAGTAGACAGATTCATTCTCACTGCCTTCTACACAGAGTTGTATGTACTTATTGATTTGTGTTAAAGAAGAAGATCATACTAGCTTGTTGTTTATATGAGATGATTTGAATTTCATCTTTGTTTATTAGAAAAAGAAAAAATGTAGTGAAGCTGGAGCTAGACCGTAACTCTACCAATCTTAACAGAAATCAGATATTGTGGTTTATCATTTATAAAAAAAACCGTTGAGATCTTTTTATCGTAATCATGTCTTTTTACACGCACATCACTCGTTATCTGTAATTAATTGAAATCAGATATTGCGGCTTATCATTTCTAAAAAACAACGTTGTTGAGATCTTTTACCGTTGTACCAAAGGGCTAAATGGGGACTTATTTGATATGTTTTACAGCTGCTATACTCTGCATATCCTTATAATCAATTAAGCAGACAAGCACTATGGTTTGATGCGAAACTAATCAATTAGATCATGGTTTGACTATGTCTCATTCCTTATTATCATTTGTTTATATAAAGTTTTAGTGTTAATTATCACTTGTTCCACTCTTGGTTGACCTAAACTAAGTATGAAAATGACTTTGATACTCGATTGGTTCCTCGTGGGATTGACCTTGCTTGCTACTATAGTGCATCCGACTCGGTACATTGTCGGTTAAAGTTGGACCGTAACTATTTTGGCCATCAATTAATCCATGTGAAAAAAAATTGAAAACAACTTTTTTTAACAACAATGATATATAATTTTATGAGTTTATTGTTAAAAAAGACAATTTGAACATAGAAATATGAAAATAGGACAATTGAATTTTTTTGGGTAAAAATGGCATGTCTTTATTCCACTACGATTTAAATTCTCTCGTATTCATTTACCAAAAGAAATATGTATTTTAATCTGATTGTCGAAAGATGGTAATTCTTTATCATATTTTTCCTTTTTTCGTCCTCTTTATTTAGACATCTCATTTGATATTTTTGCAATATTATTTTGAGGTCATTATAAAAACGATAAACAATGGAATAGTAAACATTGAATTTGAGGTTGGTTCACAAAAGAAACATTGGATTTGGTTTTATGAGCAATGAATTTGTCCTTGTCACCGCTTATATTTTCACTATCCCGATTCCTATTTTTCCCTGTTTTTTATCGTTTTAAACCACTCCTAATTTTTTACGCCTAGTAAGGCACTAGACAAGGATCCAACAAAGTCCAAAAACACAATACTCAAGTGTATGAGTTTCTTTTCCTACCGGTTACCCTCGTCATAACTTTTGACTTGACATTCCTCAAACACCTTCTTGGTTGTGCAAGGTTTGGAGTTAAAGACGAGTTAATTATGTCTAGTCCAAATTGTCCAAACTGGCCCAAAGTGTCACTTAAACAATAGCATCCCATAACCACAAATTTCTCTTTTGATCTATAGCAAACAAATGAAAATGCAAGAGAACTTTTAAAACTACAAGGCATCGGAGTTGAGATAGTACACCAACAAAAGAGAAATTGCCAAACTGCTGCAGCGAAGGGACATTGAAAAACATATGAATCTCATCTTCCCTACTTGCTTTACACAATGGACAACTCACATCGTGGACATCAACACCCTTTTAGCAATATTAGAACGCGTGAGGTAGCCTCCCGTGAAATGCCCGCCAACAAAAGACGTTACTTTTTAAGGTATGACATTATTCCAAACCGTGCACAATCTTGAGCTTCGAGAATCCTCCTCGGTCCTTGAGAGAATCGCTTTAGCTATGCAACCGAGCATCTACCATTGGTGTTAAGACTCCAATATGGTTTATCCCATGTTTCATCATTAAGAACGTAAGTAGAGACAATGTGAAGTAATTCAAAGTATTCCCACATTCCCTACCCCTTAAAGCCCTTCTCCAATCCCACACCTACCCTCCAATGCCTCTCCTTTCTTTTACAATACATTTTTTTGCACCAAAGAAAGACATACAATCTAGGATAACATTTCTCTAAACCGAGGAGTGTAATGTTAGTTCTAATATGGGTCGTTGTGAGTACTTCAAAAACACCATACTTTGCTTAAACAAGTCCAAATCCATTACATGTGTTAGTTATCTTTACATGTGTTATATTTTGTATCCAGTAAAACAATAAAAGTGTATTTAGTTTAATCAATCAAAGTGATCACTTAAATAGAAAATAATATAATATCACACTTCTTTTTTTTACTCGTGAGTATGTTGAAATGCATACACATGTGAATTATATTATGTAAAGCCTCAAAACTAGGCGTAGTAGTGTCGAATCATAAAATCTAGGGAATGGGGAGAGGACAAAAATATTTCATCAATGAATAGAATGACGATCTTTTGAAACTTTTGCATAAAGACAAAACTATTTATCCACTATCGAAATTCACTTGTGTTCAAATTCATCATTTAAATTATCACCGCCTAAATTCATCGTTTAAATTCACTAATTTTCAAAATTCATTGTCGGGATTCACCGATTTTGGGATTCATCGTCAAAATTCACCGTCAAATTCATCGATTTCGGGATTCACTAGTGAGATTCACCGATTTTTGGGATTCACTGTTCATTCTTCTCGCTTATAAAATTACGCGATTTGTCTTCCTATATAAAAATATGTAGTTGTCCTGTTGCTTAATAATATTCCAGATTGTGTCCTTATCCCTAATTTCCCATAAAATCTATGATTACTAAGGCTTGTCGTTTTCATTTGGGTAAAAATGGTGAATCCAAGTTATTAAATAAATTACGTATTTTTCTTATATGTTTGATACATTTTCTAAGAGCATTATCGCCTATATTCTACCTCAGTTTCTAAATGTAACCCTCATCTTCTCTCCCGATATATGACACATGAGTCATACACGTTGCATGTCTTTACTTCGATAAAAATGGTTTTAACTTAATAAGTTATTGCGCTTTCTATCTTAAATCTTAATACATTTTCATCTATGTTTCTAATGTGATAATACACATTGTTAGCTAGTTCCGTAGGGAAGTCAAAGCATCAAGTGGTGCTTGTGTATTCATTCAGAAAGAAAAAAAAAATTACCGTGCATATTTAACTAATGGCTTTTACATGCACTTTCTATTCTGCAAATTTGACTATGATATATATAAAGATATATTATGTAGTGAAATATTGGTACATTGTTCTGGCAATTTTATGCCTTGCACGGAATAAAAGTCATAAGTTTAATTTATGTTCTAAAAAATTGAGCCACAATCAAAAAGGGTTTAAGCTATTACGATCATAAAGTCACGCTTTCTACAACGAAGGTTTATATTTTAACGGTCGAATGTTTTAAAATTCATGTACGTCTCTACAATTATTTGGATAAAATCAATATCGAAACTTCAAGATCAAAGGTAAGATACCCACTAAGAATAAACAACTCTTTTTTATTTTAGAAAGCTTAAAGAACGGAGGAATAATTGACTTTTGAAAATTAAGCGTAACCCAACATGAATGAAGTATAAAAATAAAAATTAGGGAAGACTTTTGTAAATAATTGGAAAGTTGTCACGACAAAGCACGTACCTAAGAGCAGAGTTTTACCTTTGATCGAGTCAATACCCTATATATATATAGACTATAGTAATCAGAGTGAAGAATGTATTCAATAATTTGTTGAAGTTGCTGGGACTCACTGGCACAGCATCATTCATTCTTTCACTCACTGCAAAAATGGTTAAAATGTTTCCTACCTGTTTTGACCATACTCTTCAACACCTCTCCGTCCTGGAAAAGCACCCCCCTCTATCTGATTCTCTAGTTCGGAGTCGGAACAGGAAGGTTTATCAGGTTCAGTTGAGATTCTTTAGGATGCTTTTATGGTGCTTTCCGGATTGTGATGCAAATCTGCTTGCCGATTTCAATTTCATTGCTACTTCCATTGCTGAACTATACAAACTTGAAGGAACAGATTCGTTCGCTCTTACAAATACTGAATATGATTCGTTGCTTATAAAAGTTAATGAGAAGCTTACCAAGTGTTACTGTTATGTCCAAGTCAACAAGGATCGCCAGCATTTGATATCGTCTAGTTCATTAAAAGCTGAACCATTTACAAGTAACGAGACCATGGACTTTCTTGATTCTGTCCATGTTAATTTAAATGATCTTCTCAAAATTGTGAGGGATGGGTTTCCAACTGGGAAGAGTCGGATTGAGACCCTAGGAGAATTAGTGTTCCTACTTAGGAATTTGGTTTACTATACACCTTTGGGTGGAGAAAACTACGATGATGAATCGTTCTTTTCTCTAAGCTATTCTGATACAAATCCACAATCCAATTTGACTTTCCAATTCAATGTTCATGACTGGGCTAACAAGGCTGCTTGTTTTTCACTTTTGGTAACTGGAAGACAAGATAGTACAGTCACAGGTTTGTTTATTGATTTGCAGCAGGAAGTTGACCCCTGCAATCCTGACTTCATCAAGCTCTGTTTCGAAGTCATTAAAGTTCCAAAGATGAAACGTGTGGATACACTCCTCTTCGGCGAATTCGTCTCCAGGTTTGTTGATTTCTTTCTGGACAATCTGATGTTAATTTTAAATGATGATGTTCAAATGGTTCGAGAGGGATTGATATTCATAATAACCTTCCTTGCTGATCCACCAGCAAACACAATGAATGATTCTGAGTTAATGCCTTTCGTTCGAGAACAAATTTATGCAGTTTTGGATCAGGCTTCAAACACCATGTGCATTTTTCGTGAAACAAACATGGACTTGGCCAGAGGAAACACGATTCTTGATGATTTTCTAAAGTCTATTGATGAAGTCAGGGGATATCGTAAACCTTTACGCCCACATTCCTCCTTCGTCATGGTCTACTTTCCTAGTATTGACAGGCTTGGATATTTTAAATGTCTATTAGCATACCTTGAAAACCTGAAGGAGACGATGAACAACGACATGAAGCTTGTCCCTTTTAAAGCATCAGTTTTTCACAATTCAGGAAGAATTGTTGCATCTAAGGTTGTTTCTGCAAGATACTTCGACGATGCAAAACGAGCACAACGGATTGAAAGATATTTGGGATCAAATTATGAGTATATTATACCAAGCTGATTTTGCTATCAAATCGTCTTTCTTCATCGATGACGCTATTTGGTACAATTTGACTTGTCTATCTTTTGTCATTAGAAAGATCAAAGATATTCGATGTAAAGTCCGGAAAATTGATTTCGAGACTCACACAGAAGGAAGTCACATCTCTGATCCTTTGATGAGTTCTATTGATGTTCCCAAGCCACCAACATCCACTTCCATTGTTGAAGCTGTGGTTGGCTTTGAGAAAGAGATAGAATTACTAATTGATCGTCTCAAACGGGGAAGTGAACAACTGGACATTGTTTCAATTGTCGGAATGGGCGGGATTGGTAAGACTACTCTTGCCAAAAAGCTGTACAATGAACCGTCGATCAGACATCACTTTCATAAACGTGCGTTCTGTAGTGTTTCTCAGGTGTACAAGAAAAGGAATGTGCTACTAGACATCTTGAGTGATATATCTCTGATTGATGACGAAATTCGTCAAATGAGTGATGATGATTTAGCTCATCGGCTATACCAACGTCTTAAAGGTTTTAGATACCTTATTGTTGTAGATGACATTTGGGATATCAATGTCTGGTATGATTTAAGAGCTTCATTTCCAGATGACCGTAAAAAAGGAAGCAGAGTAATTTTCACTACTCGTATCAATAGCATTTCATTGATAGCGAAACCAGATTCTAATCCTTGTCTACTTCCATATCTATCTGTTGATGAAAGTTGGGAGTTGTTACAACAGAAGATATTCCATAAGGATCCTTGTCCTCCACATCTATTGGAGGTGGGAAAGTTGATTGCAAAGAATTGCAAAGGGCTACCACTAGCTATTGTAGTAATTGCAGGTCTCCTTGCAAGAACAGAAAGAAGCTTACCTTCGTGGAATGAAGTAGCAAAAACTCTGAGTTCTTTTGCATCTAGCGGAGGGTGTAGTGACATTATAAAACTAAGTTACAAGCACTTGCCTGGAGCTTTAAAGTCTTGCCTTCTATATATGGGAGCATTCGGTGAGGATTATATTCTTAATGCAAGAACTTTGGCATTGTTATGGGTTGCAGAAGGGTTTGTATTGAAGTTCGGAAATAGTTGTTTACATAAAATTGCTAAAAAGTACTTGGATGATTTAGGTGATAGGAACCTTGTAACCGTCACTCAAAGAAGCCATAATGGTGGGATAAAAAGTTACCGTGTACACGATCTAATACTCGATTTCTGTAGAACTGAAGCTCAAAAGGAACACTATTTGTGTTATATAAATGCACATGATGAAAAATTCCCGATGTCCACTGTGTTATATCAGCATCGCATATGCATCGAAGTTGAATGGAGATCTTTTGTTGATGCAAAACCTAGAGGTCCTACGGTTCACTCTCTGCTCTATTTTCCAAACTATGCTCTCCCTTTTTCCAAGGGTTATTGGGAAAAAACCTCTTTACAATCCTTTTTGCAGAATTTTAAACTCGTTCAAGTGTTGGATCTTATAGAGATCAAAATTGATGGAGGGTTTCCTATAACAGTAACAAAACTAATCCACCTTAGATACTTAGCACTTCGATTTTCTGGTTATTTATATGTTCCACCGGACATAAGTAATCTTTGGAACCTCGAAACTTTGCTACTTTTGGGGTCTGAAATTTCGAGAATACTTCCTTCCCGAATTGACGATTGGATAAAAAAATCGGGAGCACTGAAAACCATGTTACATACGGAAAAATTATACGGGGTAAGATTTGCAAAGGATATTTGGATGATGAAAAGATTGAGGCATGTGGAAGCAGATTATATGGCTTATGTTGCTTTAGATGATGTAACCGGAGTTTTCTCTCCACTGCCCGATTTAAGAACTTTTACTACATTGTGCATTCGTCCAGGAGAAGATGGGGAGGAGCTATTAAGAAGGCTATCAAATGTCCGGAAATTCAGTTGCATTTGTTGGGGATGGTGGGATCCACATCGTAAATGCAACCAGCTACCAAAACTGAAAATTCTCACGAAGCTCGAGTCGTTAACTATGTTTCACATTGGAACAACTCCCCCCCGTTCATGTTTAGCTTCCCTCAACGATCAGAAAATTGACCCTGGGAACGTTCGAACTACCTTGGAGTGAGTTGTCTGCTATAATTGCGATGCTGCCATGTCTTGAAGTCCTGGTGCTATATGTTGATTCATTCAGTGGGAAAATATGGAATGTGCAACAAGATGAGGAATTTCCAAACATTAAATCCCTGACACTCGAAAGTCTAGATATTGAACAGTGGAATGCATCAATTGATTCATTCCCTTCTCTGGAGAAACTCGTTGTATCTCGGTGTTTCTAAACTCATCGAGATTCCTCGCTGTTTTAGTGATGCTGCTACTTTGAAGTACATTAAGGTCCGATATTGTGAAAAGAGTGTGGCTGATTCAGCAATTCAAATTCAGAAAGATCAGTTCGATTCGGGGAATGAGAGTTTTGAAGTTGACATCGAAACATAGTTTAGTGGGAAGGATCGATGCAACAAAAGTAGACAGATTCATTCTCATTGCCTTGTACACAGAGTTGTATGCTCTTACTGATTTGTGGTAAGGATCATACTTGTTGTTTGTATGAAATAATTCGAATTACATCTTGTATGCGAGAAAAACTATTGTAAACTATTTTGTTTGATTTAAGTTCCTTTTGGAAGCACCTCTCATTCTCAAGCTTCAGTTTCATGCTCTTGGGTATGAATATGATCTTCTAAACACCTCACTGATTCTGTCACTCCTATTAATCTGGCTTATGTTGTGAGGGTTCGTCAAGATCAACTTATTTTTAAGTGCTCTCGTTGCTTCTCTGTCGTCTTGTTATGACATTGTTCCGTTTATTGCTAAACCGGCCTCTCGTGAAGCATACGGCAAATTCTTGTGGACACGACACATATGCTAAACCATCTCGTTGTCGTATTGATTAAACAATTAACAACGTATCTTAAAAGCTAGCTATTTTTGAATATACTTGGTTACTTTGCATATGTACAACCTTTACAATTTTGTGTCTGGCACACAGAGCATTCATTCATTTTTTTTTGTATGGTCCCAGTTGAGGCCACATTCAAAGTAGATTTTATGTGATTACTAGGAAAGTTGTCTCAACCACACACCACTTATCAATAATTGGAAAGAATATACATTGAATAATTTCTTGAGTTTGCTGGGAGTATTGGCACCGGCAGTACTGGATCATTAATTCTCTCTCAGCAAAAATGGTTAAAACGTTTCATACCTGGATCATTAATGCTTGCCGGTTTGAATTTCATTGCCACTTCCATTCCAGAATAACTTTGTTCGCTGATACAAATACTGAATATGATTCGATGTTTGCAACAGTGGACGATAAGATTCCCAAGTATCTCCAGCATTTGATATCATCTTGTTCATTAAAAGCTGAGCCATTTACAAGTAATGTGTTAGAATTTAGGACCCTCGGGGATCTAAACGGATTGCAATAATCATGAATAAACGAGAAAGCATAAATCAACCAAGAAACAATAACATAGGATTTAACGTGGTTTCCGGCAAGTGTGTGAAAGACAAAGCAGGAATTTCGAAGGACCTGGGTTTTGTGGTTGTTGCCGTTTGCAATATTTGAAACAACCTTACATGCTCCCTTTTTTATGTTGTTGTCATGGTCACATAATTCCATTAAGTTGAGCATAATAAATTCAAGACATTGAATGCCTAGCTAGAAAGTAAAAACTTATGCCATTACTCTTATCCAATCCTAAGCTTACAGACTCTTGGCAATTGCTCAAAGCTACTGCTGCTTCTACCGTTTTTCTGCAAATGTTCTAGGTTACAACAGATGTGTATTTATAGCCACAAAAAACTAGACCTAGCCGCCATAAATGTTACAACTTAAATCTGTTTATACTACCAATGATTCCCAAATAAATGTTACTGCATTTAATATAGCTGCCTGCACAGTTAAGCACATCTCAAGCTTCGATCAGTTTCATGCTCTTTTTGGTGGGTATGAATACGATCTTCTAAATGTCTCACTGATTCTGTCACTCCTGTACCATGGAGAAGTTCGCCCCTCGTTCATTCATGTTTAGCTTCCCCACAACAATCAAAAAATTGACCCTGGAAAAGTTTTATCTACCATTGAATGAGTTTTATGCTAAAATCAGGATGCTGCCGTGTCTTGAAGTTCTTGTGCCAGATAAACATTCATTCAGTGGGAGAAGGTGGGATGTGGAAGATGAGGAATTTCCAAACATTAAATCCCTGACACTCAGAGAACTGAATATTGAAGAGTGGAATGCATCAGAATATTCATTCCCTTCTCTGGAGAAACTCGTTGTATTTGGGTGCTCTAAACTCATGGAGATTCCTCCTTGTTTTAGTGAAGTTGCTACTTTGAAGTATATTCAGGTTCATTACTGTGAAAAGAGGGTGGCTGATTCAGCAATTCAAATTCAGAAAGATCAGTTCGATTGGGGGAATGAGAGTTTTGAAGTTGAACTAAGTGGTATCAGAGCATAGTTTAGTGGAAAGGATGCAACAAAGTACACAGATTTTGTTCACTGCCTTCTACACAGAGTTGTATGGTCTTATTGATTTGTGGTAAAGAAGATCATACTTGTTGTTTATATGAAATGATTTGAATTTCATCCTTGCTTATTAGAATTTTAAAAAAAAAACACTATATATTAAACTAAATTGTTTGTTTTATATATAAGTTTCTTTCTCCATGATATTATTGTTATATTTAATCTGGTATCCTATGTATGTATATGTCAATTACTACTTTGTTTGAAAGAGTTTTGATCATGATTCTGTCGCTCCTATTAATCCGGCTCATGTTGTGTGGGTTCGAATTATTCTAAGTGCTCTCGTTGCTTCTATGTCTTCATCTGAATGGCGTCTGAGTAGTGTTTGATCGGTTACATAATGATCAATGCCTGAGCAAAGTTGTTTGAAGTAACCCTTCTTTTTGTTTTCTTGTTTTTTTCGGTTTGTTTTGTTTATTTATTAATGAAGAAGAAGTAACCCTTGTTAGTCCTTAGAAAATCTTGTTTGTTGGCAGTGACATTATTGTAGCTGATACGGACACTAATTTGTTGGTCTTTATTGCTTGAGTATCCTTGTTATGTTCTGTATCTGATTAAATTTGATATTTGCTTCCGTGTGGTGTCGATCAAAAGATTGATGAATGAGGAATGGGAAGAAGAGGATGAAGATCCAGTTTTCGTATTAACTGATGAATGGCGGGAATCCTTTGCAAAATCTGAAGCCAAGAGAAGACAAGGTAGTCCATGCATGCCTTTTTTTTTTTTTTTTCTGTTTTCAATTCTATTCAGTGCATCTATATCACTGTATGTTGGTGCTAATGTTATGCAGCGAAAAACAAAAAGCTAAGCTAAAGGGCAAAGAAACAGATGGATAGCTGCATTGCATTGGCAAGCAAATAAATGGAAACCAAAGTTTTCTATGGATTTTATCCTAAGATCAAAACTTCATCGTTTATTAGGGGGTTGTGGCATTGGATTGGAGGGAGATTTTGCGTCTCTAGTGTTAATTTGTTGTTCTGCATTTGCACTTCCAACGACATACGAGTCTTATTTGTACCATAAAAGGCGATATGTTATTGTCTTTGTACACACATGTACTCATCTAATGATATGGTCATACAAGAACTTTTCACACCTCTTGGTTGTGTTATCATTATTTACAGTGAAACAAACTTAAAGTGGTTAAATGCAGCTTCAAGTCACCTAAAACAACATATACATGCATAATCTCTCTAAAAATAGCATCCAAAGAATTCGTTTACTATCTTAAAAACCACCAGCTGTTAACTCGACCTCTATGTACTGACATACTCTCTACATCTTCTTCTTGTCCGGCTTGTAACAAGTAGTGTTCTGTTCAGATTCCTGTCTCTGTCTTTGTAGTTTCATTTCCTTGTTGAAGTTGTTGATATGAGCTTCAACTCTTCCATGTATGGAGTTTTAACTCCTCTCTTGATTTTGGTCTAAAAGTACTCTTCTGAATCTGTGTCCTCTCTGCTTTTCTTTAATTGCTCTGTTTTAACAATATCAACACTATGAAGTATCAACAATTTTTAAACACGTGATCACAACACACACAAAAATATTGCATGAACCATAAATGACAAAACTGAAATAAGTAAATGCGAAAACTTATTAACTGAGACAAGTGTATTACTCTATCGGTATGATGAATTTGCGCTCAATTCGTGCTCATGATTTTCGCATTCGTCTCCCAAGATACAACAATCGTTTTCTTCCGTTCAAAGCGGCACTTCAATCGAGTAGAAGCCACGAACTCTAAAGTCAGGTGAGTAATATCTGCTACTTTTGAAAAAACTGCGCAGTGTTTATGATTGTATGTTTTCGTAGAGATTTGGTAATGCTTTGGTGTGGAAAAATCATGTTAATTTTCATTCAAGATTGAAGAATTTATAGAGCAAAGGAAGTCTAAACAGTTGACCGGATCATTTATTACTCATTTAGCGCTGCCAAACCCAAGTTCTGGGGCGATACAGTCGTGATACGGGTTGAGAAGTGTCAGAAGTTTCCCTCCTCTAAACCTTTATGAAACTGTTTATTCAAATGACTTTGGCAACGTCTTTCCTCATGTTTATTCATCTCTAGTTCGAGTTCTATATAGGATTTTCAGATCGGTTGAGAAAAAAACGCATCAAAATAGATTTGAAAATCGAGAATGTCACATGAAAATGATAGATACATGCAGGGGCGGACCCACCCTATAGGTGGGGTGGTCTCAAGACCACCCAAAAATTTGAAAAAAAAAAAACAAAAAAAAAATAATTTTTTTATTATTGAATTAGTGTTGTTATTAGCATATGTATTTAAGTCTTCTCAATTTATAAAGAAAGCTATAGTGGTTTAGTGGAAAAAAATAATCCATTATAACCTTCTTATCTTATACACGTGCTCAAAACATGACATGGCGATTCTTTGTATCTTATATGTTGAAATACTTATAACAATTTACGATCTAAACCTAATTTTTTCCCCATTACCTTAGACTTTTTTAAATCACATTTTTTTTGTATCTTATACCGCTGAAATACTTATAGCAATTTACGATCTAAACCTAATATTTTTCCCCATTACCTTAGACTTTTCAAATCACATTATTTTTTTTGGAAAATTAGGGATAAGGACACAATCTGAAATATTTTTAAGTAACATGACAACTACATATTTTTTTTTAGGAGAAGGACATTGCATAATTTTTATAGCGAGAAGAACAAACAAATAATCAGAAAAATCGATGAATCTCCCGGTGAATCCGAAATCATTGAATTTTGACGTTGAATTTCGATAGTGAATCCCGAAAATTAGTGAATTTGACAATGAATTTTGAAAATTAGTGAATTTCGAACAATGAATTTCAGTGATGAATTTAAATAAAATAATGAATTTCGAACATAAGTGAATTTCGACGATGAATAAATAGTTTTGTCCTTTACGCAAAAGTTTCAAAAGACTGTCCTTCTACTCAATTGATGAAATATTTGTGTCCTTCTCCCTCATTCCCCCTATTTTTTTCCTACATTATATCATCTAAATCTAATCAATTTGGTACATTATATACTGAATGTTTATAGCATTTTTTCTTTACATTATACGATCTATTTTTTTTTTTTTTGTAAAAAAAACCCTTTTACATTAGACATTTTTTGGTATATTATACCACCGAAATACTTATAGCATTTTTTCCTTAACTTTTGCGATCTAAATCTAATAATTTATTCTCTTTAACTTAGACTTTTTAAATCAACATTTTTTTTCTATCTTATACTCCCTCTGTATTTTTATCTGTCGCAGATAGAAGAATCACACAGATTAAGAAAGTAATTAATATGTCTAAAATATAGTATTGGAAATGTATTTTTTTTATTTGAGGTGTAAATACTTTGTAGAAATTTTTAGTATTGAAAATGTATTTTTTTATTGGAGATATAAATACTTTATGGGGGATTGAGGGAAAAGGACAAAAATATTTATAAAATGAATATATAGGACACACTTATTTTTTTAATTGCGAAAAAGACAAAAAAAAATTTACACGGACAAAATTGACCCTACACAAAGCGCGCGTCCTCATTACAAGAACATCAGGTACATTTGAATGTTTGATCCTGCTGCATTCCTGCTTTGTTTTAGTTTTTTTTGTTTTTGTTTTTGTTTTTGTTTTTTTTTTTCTTTTCAAACACCCGTAACTTTTGATTTAAAACTCTGATCATCGAATTTTTTTTTCACCAAAATGCCTGTTTTTTTTTGCTCTTCAATTTGAGCCCAAATACGATACCCTTCCGACCTATATTTTGAAAAGCGAAAAAATATTTGTATTAACAGCGTTTTTTCTTATAAACGATCAGTAACTTTTGATGATGTAACACCAATCATCAAAATTGTTTCACCAAAATTCATATATTTTTTTATCTTCATTTTGAGACCGCGTTTGATACCCTTTCGGACGTAGTATTTGAAAGTTCGAATTTTATCAAGCGCTTACACCAACACAAGAATACAAGAATATGTGAACGCAAAGAACACAAGAATACACCAACAAAGAATACACTACTATTTTTGTTCTCAACAAAGTAACACACCAACCAAGTAATACACCAACAAAGTAACACACCAACAAAGCAACACATTAGTATATTTTTGTTCTCAACAAAGTAATACACCAACAAAGTAATACACCAACAAAGTATACACTAGTCTATTTTTTGTACTCAACAAAGTAACACACCAACAAACTAACACACTAGTCTATTTTTGTTCTCAACAAAGAATACACCAACAAAGAATACACTAGTCTTTTTTGTTATGATAAAGAATACACCAACAAAGTAACACACCAACAAAGGCATGTAAAATAATAGCATCAGCTTGCTTATAATATCAAAAAAGAAACAGCCATGAGCTTATCAAACAGCATCAAAAGTTAAATACATCCAAATTTTTTCTCAAAGCACAATGCCTTTGTTTCCTGCTTCATTCCCGTGCAATAGTAGTTTATTTTCGTATTTTCCCCCCAACAAACTCTGTTACCTGAAAGTTCCAGCTATGGAGCGATAATCTAATTATTATTTATTCTATGAATTTCAAAACATTCCATCTCGCAAGATCATCATCAACATCGAGCCTTTTCCTTTCTAATCCTTTTTTACCATTCAAGTAAAAATATCCCACAGAAATGAAAAGACAAAATTAGTGTCATATAAGAAAGGGTGAAGCCTGCTTATCTGCAATCAAAGCCATATTCTACTATAATTATATATGTGTTCACATAGCATTTAAAATGTGTAGTCATTGCCACCATTGCCATCACATATAATTATATATGTGTTCACATAGCATTTACGCAAATTTGAAGAGATAAGCAATTAATCTAGGAAGCTAACTAGCTGGTTTCCAAAAGCAAGCAGTAATTAAAGCTGCTATGATTACAAAGAGTTAACTTGCTACCATGTTGACCACTAAGTAATTGCTATTACCAATTTCTTTCTTTCTTACTTACTTAACAAACGGATCATCATCTGTCACAAAACCCGGTTTTGTCTGCTGTTGCTGTTGCTGCTGCTGCCAATACCTCCTCAAGTTCATCTCTTTTCTGTAAGCTGCATGATGAACTCTCAACATTTTGTCTGCTGTTGCTGTTGCTGCTGCTGCCAATACCTCCTCAAGCTCATCTCTTTTCTGTAAGCTGCTTGATGAACTCTCAACATTCTCCTTCTCCTCCTCCTCTTTTCAGAATCAAACTCCACATCAAGGAATGGTTCTCCACCAGCATGAATTGCGTAAATAAAACATTTTCAATTTAAATACATAGAATACAATTAAAACGGTAAGGAGAAGAAGAATTAAGCATACCTGGTGGCGGACTGGAGGCGAGCCGGCAATTGAGGGAAGAGAATCGGCTGTTCACGGGGCTGATTGACGGCAGCGAGTGCTTCAGGACCGAGAGGGTGTGACAATCTAGTCCGGTGTCGAGGATGTTTGACAGATGATGAGTTTGATTTAATGACAGAGGATGAGTTTGATTTAGGGATTAAAAAAGAAATTTATTTAAAAGTGCCGCGGTGATGATTTATTCCTGAGAGCTTTGATTTGTTAGTTAGTTAAAGGGTTTGATTTTGTGTGTAAAATGAAGGGTTTTTAGATGAAGAGACTTTTAAATGAAGAGAGGATTAACTGTTCTTTTAAATGGCACATTAAAAAAAAAAGGCGAAAATAGTCAGAAAAGAAATGTTTATTCTTAAATCAACAAAATAATACAAACCTGGATTAAAATTTATATACATGACGAAAAATGGACTAAAACCTAATATTTGGTAAATAAAAACCGAGCAAATTTTGAAATGTGACAGATAAAAAAAACAGAGAGAGTAGCAATGTGGCATCTAAATCATATCATATTCGTAACTTGATGTACGATGAACGTGATTCTTTAGTATTGGGATTTTTTTTTCCGGATATGTATATTAATGAAACCAACACCACCCCAGTTAAAAAAATTTACAGTTCGCCACCTGGATACACGCGTATGGTTTCTTGTCAATGGAAGTTTTTCGTTTATAGATCTGTAACGATGTCGTCGGTGGAGCACCCTTCATGAAACCCCGGTATTCCGGACTAAATAACCCGATTATATGGTTCACTATACTATATACTAAGTAGGAAAGCATCCGTGCTTCTCCGCACGGTTATGGCCCTTCAATATTTTTCTGGGATGGATTGATTTCATTCAGAGAGAAACAATAGAAATATTGTATGTTGCTCATTTCATTTACAAGACACCTAGTTTATTACAATCATAATTGTGTTCTTGTCCTGATGAATTATATTTGTTGAAATTTTGGTTGATTGAAAAAGAAAAAAGAAAAAAAGATAGCAATAAAGGCATATCCATGGGAAAAGAAGGATAAAGCTAGAGTCCCCGAAGTCTTCTCCCGAAATACTACCGAAAGCTGAGGTGGAAATGATACAATCAGCAAATGTGGGCTCCACAAAAAAAATTCATTTGAGTAATTAATAAAAAAAAAATTCAAACCCATTTAGCAAAATTCCCCTTCTCTTCTCCTCCGACCCTTCTCTTCCTCTTCTTCCCTCTTCTTCACTCCTACCAACCTGCAACCCATCCTCCTCTCTGTATCTGTTCGCGTTTCAATTTCAGACCTCAATTCCCGGTCGTCCGGCACCACCCAACACGCCATTTTAGGGTTCCGGCGAACAGAGCAACCGGAAGCCATAGTGGGTTTTAGGGACGTCCGGTGAAGCACAGCTCGAGGAACCGAGATTGTTCGAACCGAGTCTCTTCGGGTGACTAATTTTTTTCATGTGATACTTAAGCTCAATCAGATAAGCATTATTATAATTGCTCATTATTTAGTTTTTTTATTTTATTTTAGAGTATTGTTAGTTCTAGTGTAATTTCTGTTTGGAAAAAGAAAGAAAATCAGAATAGTCATTCATCTCTAGTTTACATGTTCTCTTTAATTTCTTCTTGTTTTGTTGTGTGAGTAGTGAATAAGTATATGACTTTTGGTTGGTTTAACTGTTATATTCTAAGTCATAGGTGATTAGATGGATCTTCTGATGTCTCAAATTTAATTTTGGCCGAATTTAGTTGTTCCATGTTTATATGAGCACTTGTTTAATTGAACTTGTCTAAAAATTCCTTCGACTTGGGGACCTAATAGAATGTGTTGGATTTTGTTTGGCAAAGTCTTCTTAGAGTAGGCATTGGTGGTTCTATGATGGCACTTCTACTACTACCTAATGTAAAATGTATCTCAAGCATGCTAATGTAGACTTCAATGTTTTGTTGGTTCATTGGTTACTTTGTCGAATGGTGTGTCTATTATTAAAGGTGTTCTTCCATTTGTTTGTGTACTTGTACAATATTTTGCAGCTTAATGTTAACAAGGTTAGTAGGATGAGGTCCTTGTGAATGATGTATAGCAAATGCTCAAATGGACTTTTTTGTTTGTCAAGTTTTGTGAAATGCAAATCAAGAGATGAGTCAAATCTCTTTATTTTATGTTGTGCTTTTCTTCATCTGTTTGTTTTTCACAACTTACCTTCATATTTTGCCCTATCTTATAGCATTTCAGAGTACTTTTTAAACGTGTTTTGTTGCATACACTAGCCTGATTTGAACAATAGAGGATTTTTTTTTTTTGGCGGAACTTCAGTGCAGAATTGAACAAGTCAGAAAGGTTTATTCATACGAAAAAAAAGGAAAAAAAGAAAGAAAGGAAAAGAAATACGGAGAAACTAGAGTTCATAATTGAAGAACTTACAAGATCAAGCAAAGTTTGGGGAGATGAACAAATGGCTAAGGTTCAACCATACACGGGAGGATGAGAAGTTACAGAAGGAGAATGAAGTACTTAACAGGCGGATCATTATTTGTGTATCATTTTTCGCTATGTAATCATTTATAAACTAGAATCAGGTCTTCTCATGTAACCACCTTTGTGTGGATCGACTTCAAACCAAGAAGTGCACATTTTTAGTTATTTCTTGTTGTATGACATGAATTTTGGATGCCCGTTGTATATTACTCCATGTTATGATGCAACTTCATGTTATGTGACGTGGTTCACCGTATTCTGAAACCGCAGTATTGCATATGTATTTTAGATTTTATAATCATATGCTTATTCTTTTATAATTAACTACTAATACTATGGGGAAGGTGCTAGGTTTTTAATTGTCATGGCAACTTATTTCATGCTTCTAATACTAAACGAATGAAAGATAAATAGTGATTTTCCTTCAAAACAAGACTAGAAAGGAGTGATTTTCAAGAAGAAAAAGAGGGACTTAGAATAGACACAGCAACGTAAATGGATCTAATGAGTTTTGTGGATTTTTTTTGTTCCACTCTGAATATCAAATTAAACAAATACGCATCTTTATCCTCAATCTTCAAGAGCTCTTTCACTTTGTAAATAGATCATTACAACAAACAAAATGATGCCTCATAATATCGTTTTATCATAGAGATGACAATATATGAATTCTCTCCATCAATTTCTACACAAATAGGCTCCGAAAGGCCAAAAGACTATTTTCGTGGTTGTGCTCTAGACAAACAAAAGTTAGCATCCATTTATCATTGGCTGATAAACAAGCACGGATCCTAGCCGGACAATTCAATTTAGTTTGTGGACGTGGCTTAAAAATGTTAGCTCCATTTTCCTTAGGCTTTCCAGCTCTGTTACATTCAACAAGTGCATATCTCAATTTTCCATCTTTCCCCTTTTTACATGTTCTTCTACACACCGCAAACCCCTCTTGTCTAGCATATCTTGCATAGTATTCTACAAGTGCATCATATGTGTCAAATTCCATCCCTTCTTTTGGTTTATCAATCGGAGTATCAGTGTCGAAAGCTTGGCTCATTGGTCTTTGACTTTGATCCGATCTGTTTGATATTGTTTCACTTTGCATGCCACAGATGCCTTCCATTTCTAGAAACCATGAATGGAGAAAATAAGACAACATCATGTTCAATCTTCCCAACAATGCATATGAAAAAAAAGTATATTGTAAATAACAGACACATTTAAGAAACACATGAACTATCAAACATGAATTTGTTTTGCTTACAATCACCATCACAGATGTGGACTCGTCCAAAAACATAAAAGTTCACTAATTATCTTCCCTTGGATTTTTTTACTTCATTAATTACTTCAACTGATATTTCAATGGTTTTTTTCTTTTTGCTACTCCTTCAGGTTTTATAATAATAATAATAATCTTCACAAAAAAACATTAGTCACCTGAAGAGACTCGGTTCGAACAATCTCGGTTCCTCAAGCTGTGCTTCACCGGACGTCCCTAAAACCCACTATGGCTTCCGGTTGCTCTGTTCGCCGGAACCCTAAAATGGCGTGTTGGGTGGTGCCGGACGACCGGGAATTGAGGTCTGAAATTGAAACGCGAACAGATACAGAGAGGAGGATGGGTTGCAGGTTGGTAGGAGTGAAGAAGAGGGAAGAAGAGGAAGAGAAGGGTCGGAGGAGAAGAGAAGGGGAATTTTGCTAAATGGGTTTGAATTTTTTTTTTATTAATTACTCAAATGAATTATTTTTGTGGAGCCCACATTTGCTGATTGTATCATTTCCACCTCAGCTTTCGGTAGTATTTCGGGAGAAGAATTCGGGGACTCTAGCTTTATCCGGAAAAGAAAGTGTCTGTGGAAAAGAAGAAATTTTGTTTGTGGAACCCGCCCCACATGGAAAAAAAAAAAAAAGAGTGAAGATTTTTTTGTGATAAATAGGAAAGTTGTCTCAACCACATACTAGTATACTACTTCACAATAATTGAAAAGAATATACATTCAATTCAATAATTTCTTGAGGTTGCTGGCACAGGCACTGGATCATTCATCCTCTCATCAAATTAAAATGGTTAAAATGTTTCCTACCTGTTTTGACGTAAAGAGGATCATACTTGTATTTGCACCAACTCAGGCAAGAGTACTAACTAGGTCAAAAGTTACACCATTTGCACACAAGTAACGCCTTTTCAGACAACAATCACTGGCAGACGACCTTTCGCACCTTCAGCGTCTGTGAGTGGTAAGGCGCTTTGCAGATCGCTTGCTGCAAAGAAAGACACCTTGACAACTATACATCTACTTTAAGTATATATAACTTATAGCATTTCTATTACAGGTCACAATCAATACTATTTCAAAGGGGAAAAAAACAGGGTATACTGTCTCTCACAACAAAAAAAGCCAGAGAAAATTTAAAATAAAAGATTGAACATACTTCGAAGAGAGTCAGCACAAAAATATGCATTTACAAGGTTGAACTCATTTACTTGTTTCAAAGCAATAAAAGAGGAATATGACTTCATAGTTCATACCGTAAAAACTGAAGAAATGAACACTTACCTAGCATTAGTTAGGCTAACCAAGTGAGCAATAACTTTTCAAGGCGCGAAAACTGAGCCATTACCTTAGGAATTATAACCACTACTAAGGCATTAAGGCCACTAACAAGCACATAAAGCCACTAACCAAGAGTTACGGTCACTAAAAATTATAACCCCCAACCTTAATGCCACTAAAAGGACGTTAAACATGACATTAAGTCCATTTTATGTCTATTTTCTCCAACATATTACTCATCTGTAGTTACGGTGCAATTGTGACTCTTCATACGAGAACTACTATTAGTTGAATTCAGATATTGCGGTTTACCATTTTTAGATAACGATGTTCAGATTCTTGTATCTGTCTTGTGGCTTCATTTCCTTGTTGAAGTTGTTCATATGAGCTTCAACTCTTCTATGCATGGAGTTGCTCAATACTAATTGATGGCCCCTCATCATTCCTCCTCTAAACCTTAATGAAACCCCCGCTTATCACATATTTGGAATGTTTTGGGTGCATTTATATCTATATTAGGGTGTTTTCACTCGAGTCGAGCACTACGAGGAATTCCGTCAAACATACGGAAAACTTTGCCATTTTAAGTGATTATCACCTTGTTTTAGCTCTAGTTATCTTCCGGATTTATGCTCGATATGTGCTTGAATGTTGTGATGCAGGATCTAGGTCACTTATGAGCCCAGAACGTGAATCATGGAGCTTAGAGAGGCGTAACCGAAGCCCGGGAATGAAAACGGATAAAAAATAATTGGTGTTTTTATCCTGTGTTCACTTTATCTTCAATTTGATCAACGTTGGAGGCATTTTCTGGACTTGTAGTCTTCATGAAAGTTGTAGATAATTGAATGAGCTTTCCAACGCAACTTAAATCACCCAAAAATATCTTGTAATTACTGAAGGTTTGTCAATGCTGAGTATTATGCTTGCGTTGGCGCGCGCCAGAAGCTTCCCAGCGTGCACCGAAGTTGTTTTGACAGATTTCAGCTGCGTTTTTTTTTAGGATTTAAAGAGATTTTTCCACCCTATTCCATATCCACTCATAGATAAACATACTTTAGGGTATTAGGCCGATTTTCTCCAATCCTTCACCTTAGATTAGCTCTTAGATTCATTTTTATTGTAATTTCCATGGATTAAACCCTACATTATCAACCCCCGATCATTCCCCATTTGTGTTCTTGACAAGATTTCATTGAAGATGGTTGAAGTTTGGATCTTCTTTGGTGATTTCTTCTTAAAATTGATCATTATGAGTTTAATTTTAGTTATTTCTTGTTTTGCTTGTTATCAAGAGTATTGATGTATGTCAACCGGATGATAAATTTCTACGATGTTTTACCCCAATTCTTTAGTATATAGTGACAATTCATTTCAATTATAGTAGAATTAGTTATAAATCGAATCATTTTTTATTTCATATATATACAACTAGTATCTACATGTTATCAATAAATTTTGAGCCCGTTATTTATAATTTATCATATCATCAAGAGTTGCTCGTGATATGTTGTTGTTTGTTGTGCAGGATATAAGAGAGCATAAAAAAGGAAATTGAAGAGTAATCGGCTCATTTTCATGCAAATTTCAGATTTGGTGATGTCTCGGCGCAGGCCGAGAAATAATTTGGCGCAGGCCGAGACATCAAAGGGTTTAACAGCAGATGCATTAAATGGATGTCAAATCTCAACAACTTTTTTTACACTCGGTGCAGGCCATGAACACCATGGCGCGTGCCGAATTACTCAAAAATGTGATTTTTGCAATTTAACTATTGCAGAACAAAGACAAAAGGCCGGGTGGTTTTTTGGAGAAGTTGAAGAAAACTTGCAGGCAACTTTATCTCAAGGCTTCCCTTATCCAAAAATTATATCATTTTAACAACTAAATCTTTTGTAAACACTTTAGAATCGTCATTTTGGAACTCAAGTCTTTCAATGGATGTAGAAGGCAACTAGCTTGTGTTTTATTTTCATCAAAAACTGGAGTGGATGAACCTCACTTCGAGTTCATCATCCAAATTGGTATTCTCTTGAATTTTTACTTTGATCTAATTGTTCTTATTATTATGAATGCTAGCTTTAACTTGTTAGTAGTTATAATCATGAGTGGCTAGTTCTTTGTATTGGCTAAGATGATATAGTAATGATAGTTAACCCTTTTGTTGTTTGGAATTGATCGTTTATGTTGCAAACTTTTATTGTTTTGAAAATCCTCTTGTTTGCTTTGATTGATAATATGTATATTGGAGTAATTAACCAATGTATGTACCTACACAACTAGTAGATACCGAACGGAGACATTAGTTGTGAGACGAGGGCAAGAGGGACGGAAGGTAGAATCGACCTTAACGGAATTCGGTTCCTTATCCGGGGAATATTTGAATTTCATCCTTGTTTATTAGAATATAAAAGAAAAACTATTTTAGACTTAATTGTTTGTTGTTGTATATACAAGTTCCTTTCTTCATGATATTATTGTTATTTGTTCTGGTGGTTATGTACTGTTTTCGTATGTATCTCTGTCAATTTGTGTGTTTGAATGAGTTTTGATCAGGATTCCTGGTTGTGGTGTAAAGCAAAATTATACCTGATCAAGAGCTAATTCAAAAGTCAAACTATGTACAGCCTTTCACAATTCACACCGTCTTTTATCATGGTATCAGAGTTTTAAGTCTTGGGTCTTCTCCATCTCGACTTTTCTTTTTTCCGGAATTTTTTCATGGCGTCAATCAAACAACAATTCATCCTCATTTTTAATGTATCTGTTTAAACTACCAAATAAATGTTACTGCATTTCACATAGCTGCCTGCACAATTAAGCACCTCTTTGATCAATTTCATGCTCTTTTTTGTGGGTATGGATATGATCTTCTAAATATCTCTCACTGATTCTGTCACTCCTATTAATCCGGCTCATGTTGTGTGGGTTCGTCAACATCAACTTATTTTTAAGTGCTCTTGTTGCTTCTATGTCCCACGAGAGCATAATGACTCTTCTGAATGGAGACATATATGTTCATATTGCAGAGATAGAATGTTCATTTTCGACTTCTATAAATTCGAGTGATTCCCGAAACGTGATGTCACGGTAAATTTACTGTGTTGTCACCCTCATATTGAAGCACTGGGGAGTGATAAATAACAAGAAAAAATGTAGAAAAGTTGGAGCAACAAGACTGTAACTCTTCCAATCTTAAAATCATGAAAAATTATGCAGTTGCATCATAAACCTTTCGATCAAAGCCAGTAAAATCTTCATCAAATGATATATGTCTCCTGGTGAAATGGAGATTCTTATTATCTTATAAAAAGAGAAGAATCTCTATCGCACCAAATCGTCAAATACACGGGCAGCATCACCCATAATTATGTCTTTTTACATGCATGTCACTCGTTATATGTTATTAGCATAATTCAGATATTGCGGCTTTATCATTTCTAGAAAACGCTGTTGAGATCTTTTACCGTTGTACCAAAGGGATAAATGGAGACTTATTTGATATGTTTTACAACTGGTATACTCTGCATATCCTTATAAGCCTTTTAACTCTGTATCAAGCAGACAAGCACTATGGTTTGCTGCTGATCACTCTTTTTTATTTTTCTTCTCTTTTCTTTTCTTTTCTTTTCTTTATAAAGCATAATGGCTGATCTGATTTCTTTTCAACATATAGCCATATAGTGCTCAACTTAATCGAACATACCTCGTCAGGTTAGTGATGATATGTCTATTTACAGGGGCTCAGAGGAAGACAACATGGGATGTCCCACTGGGAAAATAGATGCATCGAAGTTTGTTAAAGATCTATGTTGCATAGTAATGGAAATAGCTGTTTATTGAAAGAAGGAAAGTGATAAACGAGCTAAGCTCGAAAATTTAATACAACCAAATCAAAAGCGCCTCTCCGGTCGGGAACCTTGAAATTTATCATTCTCTTTGGCGGTACCAAAACCGAATTTAGCAAAAGACAAAAATCTGAACATAAGTAGATGGCGGTGTAAATTATTCTAGGGAATAAAACAATTCTCTGGGACCATCGCCACGTGTAGGTTGATGTCCCTACATCATTCCTTCCCCTTGAACTTCTCGGATTTTGAGCTTCCTCCCCCGGAGTACTGGTTTCTCCATCATCAATAGGGCAATAAGCGGTGAGATCGCCTACATTGAAGGTAGCTGACACCTTCCAATCTTCGGTATGTCCAACACATAGGCATTGTCATTAATTTTAGACTTGATAGCATAGGGTCCTACCTTCACGGGATGAAGCTTGTTATTAACACCAACGGGAACCTTTCCTTCCTAAGATGTACCATCACAAGATCTCAGTGCAAATATTTGTTTCCTCCTCCTTTTTATCTCGCCGCTTTATATTTTGCATTGGCGGTTTCAAATGCTCTCTCACTTGCGTGTAACCACGGATTGCTTCTCGCTAATGCCCAAAGAGTTTGCTTTTTACAGTAGGTATAGGAGCCAGGTCGGTGATCATGTTAGGGACCTTAGTATAGACTATGGCAAAAGGGGACAGACCAGTGGACCTGTTAACCATAGCATTATAGGCAAATTCTACTTGGGCAAGAGTTTGATCCCACTGTTTGGGCTTATCTGCTGCTACACACCTAAGCATGCTGCCCAAAGTCCTGTTGACAACTTCAGTTTGGCCATCCGTTTGAGGATGGTAGGCGCTACTGAACTGTAGCTGAGTTTGAAACCTTTTCCATAGTTCCTTCCAGAAGTGGGCAATGAATTTAACATCCCTGTCAGAAGTTATAGTCTTTGGTATCCCATGCAGTCTGACTATTTCTTTGAAAAACAGTAGGGCAATCTTGCTAGCATCCATAACCTTTTTGCAGGGTAAGAAATGGGCCATTTTGGAAAATCTATCCACTACAACACAAATAGAATCGTAGTGCCTGAGAGTTTTAGGAAGGCCTAGCACAAAATCCATGGACAAATCTTCCCATATGGGTGAGTGCAGGTAGTGGTATGTCTGTACCCGGTGTTACGCTTGTTCCTTTGGCGGTTTGTGGATGCCACATCTTTTGATGTAAGTGTTCACATCCCTCCTCAACTGTGGCCAATAGAATCTTTCTGTAATGAGGGCCAAGGTCTTGTCTCTTCCAGTGTGAGCAGCCATACCTCCTTCATGTAACTCCTGGATCAAATACTCCCTGAGGGAAGTTCTAGGAATGCACAATTGGTTGTCTTTGAATAAGTAGCCTTGTAGTACATGGTAATGGTCCACAAACTCTTTGTCCTTGCACCTTTGCCAAATTTCCCCAAAGTCTGGATCCCCGGCATATTCTTCTGGTACAGAGTTAAAGCTTATCAGTTCATGTTGCATAATGGTGAGGAAACTCTGTTTCCTGCTCAGTGCATCAGCCACCGTATTCAGTTTTCCAGCCTTGTGTGTCACCACAAAAGAGAACCTTTGAAGGTATAAAAACCATCTAGCATGCATCCTGTTTATGTGCTTCTGTGTGTTGATGAATTGTAATGTCCTATGGTCGCTGTTGAGGACAAACTCCTGATGTAGTAGGTAATGTTCCCACTGCTGTAAGGCCCTGATAATGGCATAAAACTCCTGCTCATAGGTTGTCCACTTAGATCGGGCAGGTGATAATTTTTCACTAAAATAAGCTAAAGGTCTCCCTTCCTGAGACAAAACAGCTCCTATACCCTGTGCCGAGGCATCCGTATCAACTTGGAACAATTTCTCAAAGTCTGGCAGGGCTAGAACTGGAGCTGTGGTAAGTTGATGCTTTAGTCTGTCAAAGCTTCGGGTCTGATCTGGTCCCCAGTTGAAACTCCCCTTCTTCAGGCAATCTGTGAGCGGTGTAGCTACAAGACTAAACCCCCTTATGAACTTCCTGTAGAAAGATGCCAATCCTAGAAAACTTCTGAGACTAGTGATGTTGGTGGGTGTAGGCCAGTCCTTAATGGCCTCTATCTTTTTGGGGTCAGTGTGTATTCCCTCAGAGCTGATGACAAATCCCAGAAACAACAATTTGGGTACAGCGAATATACACTTCTTAATGTTCAAGAATAGTTTATTTTCCCTTAGCACTGTAAAGACCATCTCCAAATGTTTAACATGTTGCTCCAAATCAGGGCTAAACACTAGGATGTCATCAAAATAAACAATAACAAACTTATTTAAGAAAGGTTTTAATACCTCATGCATGAGCCTCATAAATGTGCTAGGGGCATTGCACATACCAAATGGCATTACTAGCCATTCATACAAGCCTTCCTGTGTCTTGAAACTAGTCTTCCACTCATCCACAGGCCTAATCCTTATCTGATGATACCCACTGGTTAGATCAATCTTTGAGAAAACCTTAGCTCCAATCAAATGGTCCATTAAATCATCTGTCCTTGGCATTGGGAACCGGTACTTGACTGTAATTTTGTTGATGGCCCTGTTGTCCACACACATTCTCCATTGCCCCTCTTTCTTTGGCACCAAAAAGAGCAGAACAAGACAAGTGGTCGTTGTTAGTCCGATCGACCCCTTTGTTCAAACAATTCCTCCACCATTTCCTGCAGTATTTTATGTTCTTTGGGGCAGAGTCTATAGTATGGAAGGTTTGGCAATGATGCCCCTGGCATCAAGTCAATGTGGTGTTGTATATTCCTCAGGGGTGGTAATCCATTTGGTAATTCGGCAGGATACAAGTCTTGGAATTCTTTTAGAAGGTTCTTCACATCTAGGGCTATGGTTGTTTCATCTTGGTTCTCTGTTACCTCCCTCACAAACAGGCCAAACAACTCTGAAGTGTCTTCTATTTTTGACTGGAAGTCCTTGCCATTAGTGATTAACAGTTGAGGCTTGTTGTCAGTGGTTCCCCCACTGTTGATTTCCTTTTGGTTCATGGGTACCAGGACCACCTTCTTGCCCATCCAACTAAAGGAGTAGGTATTATCCTTGCCTTTATGCATAACATCCCTCTCAAATTGCCAAGGTCTGCCCAAAAGGAGGTGACAAGCATCCATTTCCACCACATCGCAATCTACCTCATCCACATAGGATTTGCCAATGGAAAACTTTACCTTACACACTTCAGTTACCCTACTTTCCGGTCCTTTTTTGATCCACCCCATCTTATACGGGCGAGAATGGGGGCTGGTTTTCAATCCTAGAGCCTTGACCGCAGCTTTGGAGATTAAATTCTCACTTGATCCACTATCCACAATGATGTTACACACCTTCCCACTGATAGTGCACCTGGTCCTGAATAGGTTATGTTTCTGACTTAGGCTGGGTTCAGCCAGCAATAATCTCTCCACAATGCAAATCAACATATCACCTTCATCTCTTTCTAGTTCTTCTCCATCCTCTTCTTCCTTCCCAGCAGAATCACCCGAATCCTCTCCTTGTTTATCTATCAAAGTAACTTTGCTTTCATTGGGACATTCATTGGACAAATGACCATGCTGCCTGCATCTATAGCAAATTGTTCCCTGTTCTTGGCATATGGGTCATTTGTCTTGTTATTTCCGGGTTTGTTGTTCTTGAATTTTCCTTGGTCCGCGTTATGCTATTTTTGGTTGAAGGAGCTCTCGAGTTAGGAGTAAAAAGTTTCTGTTTGTATGATGCCTTGTCGTGCCTTCTCTCAGTATTTGCTTTTCTATTGTATAAGCCAATTTTATCGCTTCATTCAAACTCCAGATAGGGTTAACTCTAGCCTATCTCGAATTCATCACTTAATCCCCAACATAACGAACCATCTGCACCTCTTCATCTTCTGGGATATTATTTCTAGCCCCTAATTTATAGAACTCCTCTGTGTAGTCTTTGACAGACCTACCGTTTTGCTTGCAGTTGTAAAAGTCTAAGACGGTCTGATTCAGATAATTGGCAGGTAGGAATCTACTGATCAATAGCTGTTTCATCTTGGGCCAAACTTGAATCTTAGTCTTCCCTTTTAGAACCCTGTTGTTCTGTATTTGCTTCCACCAGGCCCTAGCTCCACCTTTTAGCTTGTAAGACACTATTTTGCATCTAATCGAGTCAGGGGGTTTCATACCTTCAAAGTAATCTTCCACAGAATCGACCCAATCCAGGAAGTCTTCAGGATTCATGCTTCCATCAAAGTTTGAAATCTCCATCTTTAATCGGAAGTTCTGTGGTAAAGGAAAAGATCCATTCTTGGTCAGGGTTTTCAGTCCTTCACTTCGTTCTCCTCTAACATGGTTCCATTCCGACATTTCCAGCTCGGAGTCGGAGCTGTCACCTTTTCTATCCGGGGGCCGTCCCAGGTTATCTCGTATGGGTCGGATTTGGCTCGGTTCTCCCATAACTTCCTTCCCTCTGCTATTCTCTACTCCTTTCGTTGGCAACTGGTGTATTTCTCCATCACCCACCGGAGTTCTAGGCAAGTCCTGACCCACCGGTTGATGGGTTCTCTTCAGTGCGCTCAGATCTAACCTCACTTCAGCAACGGCGGTTCTCATCTCTCTCATGAAGGCTTCCACTAATTCCCGAAGGGACTTCAGATCTCGATCTACGTCGGAGATCCGGCCAGCTACTGCATCATTGTTTGCCATCGATGAATCCACAAGGAGAAACCTTGGCTCTGATACCAAATAATGGAAATAGCTGTTTATTGAAAGAAGGAAAGTGATAACACAGAGCTAAGCTCTGAAAATTTAATACAACCAAATCAAAAACTGCCTCTCCGGGCTGGGAACCTTGAAATTTATCATTCTACTGGCAGTACCAAAACCGAATTTAGCAAAAGACAAAAATACAGAACATAAGTAGATGACAGCTGTAAATTATTCTAGGGAATAAAACAATTACTGGGACCACTGCCACGTGTAGGTTGATGTCCCTACATCACATAGACACGGACAAAATTATGTTAATTTTCATTCTAGATTGAAGAATCTATAGAGCAGAGGAAGCTACTAAAAATCCATTAATTTTCATCCACTGTTGTATGCTCTTATTGATTTATGATCCCAGTTGAGGCCACATTCAAAGTCTACTAACCGTCCAATATTGCTCATGTTTCAATGGTTGAATGTCTCTTTGTGGTTCCGGTTTTTATGCTCACCCGATCCCTTGAGTGAATTAATTAATCCATCCACTCATTCTTGGAGAAATGATTTGGTAAAGAGTTTTTTTAATTGTTATTAAGCAGAGGGAAAAAAAAAAAAAAACAGGGAAGACTTTTGTAAATAATTGCAAAGTTGTCACCACGTACGTCACACTAGAGAGTTTACCTTGATTGAGTCAATACCCCATAATAATCAGATTGAAGGATATATTGAATTTCTTGAAGTTGCTGGCACTGGCATCCTTAATTCTCAGCAAAAAAATGGTTAAAATGTTTCGTACCTGTCTTGACGATACTCTTGAATACCTCTCCATCCTGGAAAAGCTTCCCCTTCTTTCTCATATTTCGTTTCAGGATCGTCGGATTCGGGATCGGCACATGAGGTTTTATCTGGCTTGCTTGAGATACTTTAGGATGTTTTTATGGTGCTTTCCCGATTGTTATGCAAATCTGCTTACCGATTTGAATTTCATTGCTACTTCCATTCCACAATTATACAAAACTGAAGAAACTTATTCGCCCGTTGATCTTGCAAATTATGATTCGTTGTGTAGAAAAGTTAATGAGAAGCTTACCGAGTGTTATGTCGAAGTCAGGAAGGGTCACTATCTCCAGCATTTGATATCGTGTTCATTTGAAGCTGAGCCATTTACAAGTAACGAGACCATGGAATTTCTTGATTCTGTCCATGTTATTTTAAATTATCTTCTCAAATACCATATGGATTTTAATAGTCGGATTGAAACACTTGAAGAAACAGTGTTCCTCCTCAGGAATTTGGTTTACTATACACCTATGGGTGAGGAAAACTACGGTATATGTATATCGTTCCTTTCTCTAAGCGATTCTGATACAAATTCACAAACCAATTTTTGGATTTTCCAATTCAATGTTCATGACTGGGCTAACCATGCAGCATGTTTTTTAATATTGACTTGGCTAACTGGAAGCAACGATGATGAAATCTTTCGTTCGTGTATTGATTTGCAGCAGCAGATAGTTAACCCCTGCAATCCTGACTTCATCAAGCTATGTTTTGAAGCCATTAAAGTTCCAAAGATGAAACGTGTGGATAGAATCCTCTTCGGTGAATTCGTCTCCAGGTTTGTTGATTTCTTTCTGGACAATCTGATGTTCATTTTAAATGATGATGTTCAAATGGTTCGAGAGGGATTGATATTCATAATAACCTTCCTTGCTGATCCACCAGAAAACACTGTGAATGATTGTGTGTTGCCTTTCGTTCGAGAACAAATTTATGCAGTTTTGGATCAGGCTTCAGACACCATGTGCTTTTTTCGTGAAACAAACATGGACTTGGCCAGAGGAAAGACCATTCTTGATGATTTTCTAAAGTCTATTGATGAAGTCAGGGGGGATATCGTAAACCTTTACGTCCACATTCCTCCTTCGTCGTGGTCTAATTTCCCTAGGATTGACAGGCTTGGATATTTTGAATGTCTATTAGCATACCTTGAAAACCTCAAGGAGACGATGAACAACGACAAGAAGCTTGTCCCTTTTTTAAAGCATCAGTTTTTCACAATTCAAGAAGAGTTGTTGCCTCTAAGGTTGTTCCTGCAGGATACTTCGACGATGCAAAACGAGCACAACGGATTGAAAGTTATTTGGGAGCAAATTATGAGTCTATTATACCAAGCAGAATTTGCTATCAAATCGTCTTTCTTCATTGATGACACTATTTGGTACAATTTGACTTGTCTATCTTTTGTCAGTAGAAAGATCAAAGATATTCGATATAAAGTCATGAACATTGAATTTGAGACTCAAACCGAAGGAAGTCACATCTCTAGAACCGAATCTATCTTCCCTATGATGAGTTCTACTGATGTGCCCAAGCCACCAACATCCACTTCCATTGTTGAAGCTGTGGTTGGCTTTAAGCAAGAGACAGAATTACTAATGGATCGTCTCGAAAGGGGAAGTGCACGACTAGACATCGTTTCAATTGTCGGAATGGGCGGGATTGGTAAGACTACTCTTGCCAAAAAACTGTACAATGAATCGTCAATCAAACATCACTTTCATAAACGTGCATTATGTTGTGTTTCTCAAGTGTACAGAAAACGAAATGTGCTACTAGACATTTTGAGGGAAATTGGTGACGAAATTCATCAAATGACTGATGAAGATTTACCACATAGGCTATACCGACGTCTTAAAGGTTTTAGATACCTTATTGTCTTAGATGACATATGGGATATTAATGTTTGGGATGATTTGAAAGCTTCATTTCCGGATGACTGTAATGGAAGCAGAGTAATTTTCACTACTCGTATCAATAGCATTTCATTGACAGTGAAACCAAATTCTACTCCTTGTCCACTTCCATTTCTATCTAATGATGAAAGTTGGGAGCTGTTACAACAAAAGATATTCCATAAGGATCCTTGTCCTGAAGATCTAGAGGAGGTGGGGAAGTTGATTGCGAAGAATTGCAAAGGGCTACCACTAGCTATTGTTGTAATTGCAGGTCTCCTTCCAAAAACAGAAAGAAGCTTACTTGAGTGGAATAAAGTAGCAGACACTCTGAGTTCTTTTGCATCTAGCGAAGGGTGTAGAGACATTATAAAACTAAGTTACAAGGTGTTGCCTGAATCTTTAAAGTCTTGCTTTCTATATTTGGGAGCATTCCTTGAGGATGAAATTATTGAAGCAAAAAGGTTGACATTGTTATGGAATGCAGAAGGATTTGCGTTGAAGTCTGGAAGTAGCAGTTTACGTAAAACTGCTAAAAAGTACTTGAATGATTTAGGAGATAGGAACCTTGTAACCGTCACCAAAAGAAGTTGTAATGGTGGGATCAAAAGTTGCTGTGTACACGATGTAATACGTGATTTTTGTAGAACTGAAGCTCAAGAGGAACACTATATGTGTTATATAAATGCACATAATAAGAACTTCCCGATGTCCAGTGTGTTATATCAATATCGCATCAGCATCGAAGCTGAATGGAGATCTTTTGTTAATTCAAAACCTAGAGGTCCTACAGTCCACTCTCTGCTCTACTTTTCCGAATCTCCTTTATTATATTCCCAGGCTTATGTCGAAGTGAACTCTCTCCAATCCTTTTTGTGCAATTTTAAACTCGTTGAAGTGTTGGATCTTCTGGAGGTCGAAATTGATGGCGATTTTCCTATTACAGTAACAACACTAGTCCATCTTAGATACTTAGCACTTCGATATCGTTGTATTTCTTACATTCCACCGGACATAAGTAATCTTTGGAACCTGGAAACTTTGGTACTTTGGGGATTTGAATTTACGACAAGAGCACCTTCCTCAATTGTTAATTCGTTGGAAAATCTGAAAGCACGGGGAAGTGCATTATTTCCGGTAACATTATACGAGGTAACATTGCCAAACGATATTTGGAAGATGAGAAGATTGAGGCATGTGGAAGCATTACATGCGGTTTCTGTTGCTTTAGATGGTGTAACCGGAGCTTTCTCTCTACTGTCTGATTTGGAAACTTTTAAATCATTGTACATTCCTCCAGGAGAAGATGGAGATGAGCTATTAAGAAGACTACCAAATGTCCGGAAACTCAGTTGCTTTTGTAGTGGATGGTTGGATCCAGATCGTGAATGCTACCAACTACCAAAACTAGAAATTCTAACGAAGCTCGAGTCATTAAGTATGTTTCACATTGGAGCAGCTCGCCCCCCGTTCATGTTTAGCTTTCCCTCGACGATCAGAAAATTAACCCTAAAAATGTTTTATCTACCTTGGGATAAGTTTTCTGGTATAATTGGGATGCTACCATGTCTTGCAGTAATGGTGCTAGCTGATCATTCATTCACTGGGAGAAGATGGGATGTGGAACAAGATGAGAAATTTCCAAACATTAAATCCCTGACACTGAAAGGTCTAGACATCCAAGAGTGGAATGCGTCAATTGATTCATTCCCTTCTCTTGAGAAACTCTTTGTTATTGGGTGCCCTGAACTCGTGGAGATCCCTCCCTGTTTTAGTGAAGTTGACACTTTGAATTATATTAAGGTTCATTACTGTTGTAAGAGTGTAGCTGATTCAGCGATTCAAATTCAGAAAGAACAATTTGATTCGGGGAATGAGAGTTTTGAAGTTGACCAAGCGAGGGATCAAGAACTTTTGTTCCGTCCTAACTATTTTACAAAGTAGACTGATTCATTCTCACTGCCTTGTACACAGAGTTGTATGCACATATTGATTTGTGGTAAGGATCATACTTGTTGTTTATATGAATTTATTTGAATTTCATCCTTGTTTATTAGAATATAAAAGAAAAACTATTTTAAACTTAACTGTTTGTTGTTGTATATATAAGTTCCTTTCTCCATGATATTATTGTTATTTATTCTGGTGGTTATGTACTGTTTTCGTATGTATCTCTGTCAGTTTGTCTTTCATCCTCCTTTTTATTGTATCTATTTATACTACCAATGATTCCCAAATATTTAATATAGGTGCCTGCACAATTAAGCACCTCTCAAGCTTCAGTTTCATGCTCTTTTTGGTGGGTATGAATATGATCTTCTAAATATCTCACTGATTATGTCACTCCTATTAATCCGGCTCATGTTTTGAGGGTTCGTCAATATCAACTTATTTTTAAGTGCTCTTGTTGCTTCTATGTCCCACGAGAGCATAATGACTCTTCTGAATGGAGACATATATGTTCATATTGCAAAGATAGAATGTTCATTTTCGACTTCTATAAATTCGAGTGATTCCCGAAACGTGATGTCACGGTAAATTTACTGTGTTGTCACCCTCATATTGAAGCATTGGGGAGTGATAAATAACAAGAAAAAATGTAGTGAAGTTGGAGCAACAAGACTGTAACTCTACCAATCTTAAAATCATGAAAAATTATGCAGTTGCATCATAAACCTTTCGATCAAAGCCAGTAAAATCTTCATCAAATGATATATGTCTCCTGGTGAAATGGAGATTCTTATTATCTTATAAAAAGAGAAGAATCTCTATCGCACCAAATAGTCAAATACACGGGCGGCATCACCCATAATTATGTCTTTTTACATGCATGTCACTCGTTATATGTTATTAGCATAATTCAGATATTGCGGCTTTATCATTTCTAGAAAACGCTGTTGAGATCTTTTACCGTTGTACCAAAGGGATAAATGGAGACTTATTTGATATGTTTTACAACTGGTATACTCTGCATATCCTTATAAGCCTTTTAACTCTGTATCAAGCAGACAAGCACTATGGTTTGTCTCTTTGATCACTTTTTTTTTCTTCTCTTTTCTTTTCTTTTCTTTTCTTTATAAAGCATAATGGCTGATCTCGATTTCTTTTCAACATATAGTCATATAGTGCTCAACTTAATCGAACATACCTCGTCAGTTAGTGATGATATGTCTATTTCTGAGGGCTCAGAGGAAGACAATACGGGATGTCCCACTGGGAAAATAGATGCATCGAAGTTTGTTAGAGACATATATGAAGGAGTTACACCACAAATAAATACAAGAGATGCGGAGACAAGAGCCCTATAATTCAAACAATGCTTATGTTAAAACACAGATGAGAAACTTGTTGGAAAATTTTGATGAATAAGAATTTGACAGAAATTGTATAAGACTCCAAAGCACGCAAAGCGTTATCTTTTAAGAGATGTTTCGCCCCTCTCGAATGTCACTTAGGAACAAACGAAAATCTCTCTCAGATACAATGGAGGTGTTTGATTCAAACAATGACTTGTTTGAATCAAACCCGAGGACACTCAAGTTTTTGGTCTGATGATGCTTTCAAACTTGTGTAAAATTCGTATGCATACTATGCCTTTTTATAGGCTGAAGGAAGCCCAATTCGAATCGATGTGTTCTCGCACGCGAAAAGGTAAGGGTTATCACCATTCGCATGCAGAGGTGCATCGATTCAAATTCGAATACGAAAGCGAGCATGGATTCAAATTGCATATCCTTCATGAATCGATGCATGTATTGGTTTAGGTTTGGGCGTTGCCCCCGAATCCGCTTCTTTTGCGATAACATTACTGTCAGACGGCAACTCTTATGCAAACGATAATCAAAATATTTATTTATGAAAAATATCTAACAATTTCTCCCTATCTTTCGAAAACATTTAATGTGTAAAACCAAATGAATGAAGCGGCCGCATCACCTAATGTGATTGTCTACGTACCCTTTTGGGGATCAAGCCATTGTAGTTCATGCAGACACGGACTAAGCATCATCGTAGGAAATCGTACATAAATGAAAGTAGCTTTTGGCTTTGAACTTCCACTTAGTGTAAATAACTCAAATATTCATCAGGGTGCTATGGTGAACGCATCTTGAACCAAGGACCCCATCGTGATGTAACCGGAGTTATCACACATACTATTCCAATAAAAGAGTGTCTCTTTATTCCAATGCATTAATGGACATGCGTTATATCCCGAAATTCATAAGTGCTCTAGAGACGGTCTGTATCTCATAGAAAGCGACCTGACTTCCGCACTCACATAGGTAAGTCCATTCAAAGTGATATCACGTGTCACTTTCTTCAATAATATATAGGACTTATTAAGAACTATATTCAACCTTTATCATGCGGTATTTACTCACACTAGAGATTTTATGAATGAGATTTATTAAATACTTTAGTGGCTCCTTTAGTTAGACATTAACTTGTTTGTACCCTTTGACCTTTTGCTTATATTTCAAAACATAAGTAGGGTTCCCGTCGGCTAACTAATGTTACATAGACCTTAATCTCATTCCTCTCATTGTTTTGGCAATCATATCTAAAGAAAAATTGAATACTGTGAAAAATAATAGAAGACTGGAGTGATGTTTTATTAGAATGATTCATCAAATGTGCTTACTCCTTTATATAGGAGATAAAATGAGATAAAAATAAATTCAAAATAATTAAAAACTAAAGATAACTTTTTTATCTTATACTAATTTATTTAATGGGAAATTAGGGATAAGGACACAATCTGAAATATTATTAAGCAACAGGACAACTACATATTTTTTATAGGGAGAAGGACAACTGCATAATTTTTATAGCGAGAAGGACAAACAGTGAATCCCGAAAATCAGTGAATCTCCCTAGTGAATCCCGAAATCAGTGAATTTCGATAGTGAATTTTGACAGTGAATCCCGAAAATCAGTGAATCCCGACAATGAATTTTGAAAATTAGTGAATTTTAATGATGAATTTCGGCAGTGAATTTAAATAATGAATTTGAACACAAGTGAATTTCGATAGTGGATAAATAGTTTTGTCCTTTATGCAAAAGTTTCAAAAGACTGTCCTTCTACTCAATTGATGAAATATTTTTGTCCTTCTCCCTCATTCCCCCTTTATTTAAACTATAACATTATCTATAGCAATCATATCTATCATTTTGGCATTCATCCATCAATTTGATTTTTTTCTTCTAATACCGTCCCTCAAACGAGGCCGGGTTTGGAGGTCGAGTTTGTCTTTGCACATTTTAGAGGGCATCTCCACTCCAACGGGTCTTCCGGAGTCCATAGTTGTGCTGTGATTTTTGGAGGGCATCTCCACCCCAGATGGTCGTCCGAGGTCCATAGTTGTGATTTTTGGAGGGCATCTCCACCCTAGATGGTCTTCCGAGGTCCATAGTATTGTTGTTTTGGAGGGCATCTCCACCCTAGATGGTCTTCCGAGGTCCATAGTTGTGATTTTTGGAGGGCATCTCCACCCAGATGGTTTTCCGAGGTCCATAGTATTGTTGTTTTGGAGGGCATCTCCACTCCGGCGCACGTCTTTTTCGGCTCTTCCGGAGTCCATCGAATCCATTTTTGGATTATTATTATTATTATTATTATTATTATTATTATTATTATTATTTATTTATTTATTTTTTTGCACCTCGGCCTCCAATGGCTTTTATTGCATGGGATCTTCATTTTTTTCCAATCTCACCTAAAAAATTGTCATAGAATAGATGCCAAAAAAGACAAATAGTAGCTATAGATAGGATATTTATTCAATGATAATAACAATATTTTAAAAAATATATATGGACTATGCAAGATACTTGGTTTTTTTTTTTTGGGTAGATGCTTGGTGTCTGAAGGCAAACAACTAATATGGGAAAATTTTGGATTTATTCAGATACGAATCGTTTGAAAAAATTATGTAGATTTTGTAACTGGATGGGGTTTTGGATGTCGTGGGCATGGTATAATTTATGTTGATGCTGGAAAAAAAAAAATGAAAAGAAATGGGCATGGTCTGGTTTCTCTAGTCGAGGGGCTTTGTCAAAGTGCATAGCAAGCTAGTACATTGACTATGAATGAGAGAACAGTAAACAGAAAATGACTCATGGTAATGAACGATTTTTTTATTTTTTTTATTTTTTAAATTAAGGATTCAAAGAAAAAATTGGATGATGACCAATTGATCGAGGATGCAAGTGCAGATTTCCAGTTGATCGAGGATGCGAATGCAGATTTAATGGGATGTAAAAAATGGGATGCTTATGATGAAAAAAATGTTTGAAAGCGGAAGAAGATCGAGGCGAGGCTCACTATCATAAGGCGTTGGAACCCCGCCCCGCTTTCCGATACCATAAAGAAAAATAGAATCTTGTGAAAAATAATAGAAAATAGAGTGATGTTTTATTAGAATGATTCATCAAATGTGCCTTACTCCTTTATATAGGAGATAAAATGAGATAAAAATAAATTCAAAATAATAAACTAAATTCAAAATAATTAAAAACTAAAGATAACTTTTTTAGCTTATACTAATTTATTTAAACTATAACATTATCTATAAGAATCATATCTATCATTTTTGGCATTCATCCATCAATTTGATTTTTTTCTTCTAATAATATCTCTAGCCAGTCCCTTCACAAAGGATCTCGCTAGGTTATTCTTTCGACTTACATAGTCAACGTAGATTACTCATTGTTTAAGTAATCCACGAAGAGATTGATGTCTCGGACTAAGATGTTGTTGCTTACCATTGTAAGTCTTACTTGCTACTGAATACAAAGTGGCTTTATTATCACAATGTATCATTACTGCTGGAGATGGTTTTTCCCACAAAGGAATATCAATGAATAAATTTCTCAACCATTCCGCTTCTTTACTTGCATCTGCTAATGCAATAAATTCTGCTAACATAGTCGAATCCGAAACACAAGTTTGTTTCTTCGAACACCAAGATACAGTTGCACCTCCTAAGGTAAAAATCCATCCAGTGGTGGATTTAGAATTCGATTCTATGTTATTCCAACTTGCATCACTGTACCCTTCAAGTACAGCAAGAAACCCACATTATTGTAATCCGTAATCAATTGTTCCTTTCAAGTATCTCAAAAGTCTGGAAATTGCATTCCAATGCTCTTTTCCTGGATTACTGGTGAAACGACATAATATACCAACTACATATGCGGTATCAGGTCTTGTGCAATGCATAGTATACATAAGACTTTCTATCACACTTGCATATTGTAACTGGTCATAGCATCTACCGGTATTTTTAATTAACTTGATACTAGAATCCATGGGTGTATATGCAGGCTTATGGTCCATATGACCATACCTTTTAAGGATATTTTCAATATAATGAGATCGATTTAATGATATACATCCATCTTTTCTCATTATTTTGATCCTTAAGATCACGTTCGCTTCCCCAAAATCCTTCATATCAAAGTTAGCTTTCAATAATTGCTTGGTCTCCTTTATGGATTCCAAATTCGGACCAAAGATGAGCATATCATCCACTTATAGACAAACAATGATGCATGCACCATTCCTATATGTAGAGTAGATACATTTATCAGCTTCATTGACTCTGAATCCGTTTTCCAACATTGCTTTGTTAAACTTTTCATGCTATTGCATAGGGGCTTGATTGAGACCATAAAGAGATTTACCAATTTGCAAACCTTCTTTTCTTGTCTCGGTAAAACAAATCCCTCAGGCTGTTCCATAGATACTTCTTCCTATAAATCACCATTTAAAAAAGCCGTTTTCACCTCCATTTGGTGGACAACTAAATTGTGAATCGAGGCAAGAGATAGCAACACACGGATAGATGATATCCGTGCCACAAGGGCATATGTATCAAAATAATCTATGCCATGACGTTGTTTAAAGCCTTTAGCCACAAGGTGAGCATTACATTTGTTAATGGATCCATCTGCATTTAACTTCTTCTTGAAGATCCATTTACAACCGATTGGTTTAGAACCACGAGGTAATCTACTAATTTCCATGTCTGATTTGACATGATCGATCTCATTTCATCATTGTGCTTCTTTCCTAAAAAACAGCATCACGTGATGAAATGGCTTCTGAATATGTGACAGGATCACTATCATCATTCATCATTAACTTGGGTTGGTGTGCAATATTATTTACATCACCTTCAAGTAAATATGTCACAAATTCAGGAACCAAGGATTTTTCTGTCCTTTGTCTTTTACTTCTCCTTGGTTCCCAATCAGATTGTGGTTTCGTCGATGTATCATCAAGTGATTCATCATGAACTCTCTTGGAAACGTTAGGAATACCATTATTTCCAGATTGCACAGAAGACGACTTATATAAATGTTCAAAAAAGTCTGCATCATTTGAATCGATAATTTCGAAAGATTCTAATTTTAGGGCCACCAACCCTCTTCAACTCCAATCGAGTTGGCTTCTTCCACAACAGCAACAAAGTTGTGATCATTGTTACCATCTACAACATTCACATGGTCTTTGTTTGCTTTTCCATTCTTCGCCTTCTCGTCTCTTATTCGAACTCGGCATTCTCGGGCGGTATGACCAGGTTTTTTGCAATAAAAGCAATCACTCTTGAACTTTTCTTGGAGGATTCTGCATGATCCTTCTTAGGTCTAGAGTTTTTGCGCTTATTGTTCCCTGATTGGCGGCCTTGAACCATGTTGGCTTTTTCTGTCTCATGTTTAGAATTTCCCCTCTTTCTAGAGTCTTCCTCAATACGCAAGTGACGCATGAGGGATTCCAGGGTATGCTTGGTTTCATCATGTTTTAGTTTCTTTTTATAACCATTCTAAATGTTGACAGTTTAGCAATAATTGCTCCAACTTGGAATGGTTCAAGCAAATTAATCTCAGCATTTTCTGGATTAGCAACAATAGATTGTAATTCATGAATAGATTAGCAAATTAAGTGTAACTCTTATGCATTTGCAACCGCAGTTTATTTAATCAATAGGTTACCCACTCCACGTTGGGTATTGTCTTCCCATATCAAATGTTGTTTGGTCACTCCCTGATGTATAACATTTATATGATAAAAATTACGATGTTTTATATATTTTATTAACTCTTTTTATATAAAATATAAGAAATTATAACGATAATCTTATGAAATATTAATAGTAATGAATAAATCTAAATACTATAAAAATCTAGTAAAAGTAATAAATTTTTGTATCGGTTTAATAACCAGAGTGTCGTGTCAGATTTACGTGGGTACTTTTGGTATTTTATTGCAAATTTTTAGGTAAACCAAGACCCCGAGTGACGACACTTTTTGAAGTAAAATCATATCTTTTGAAGAGAGTAAGGAAGTGCCTTGATATTTAAAGTTCAAGTGGATCAACGGTTCGTGATACCATTATCGAATTATATTTTCGACGAACAAATGGCCCATCAAAAAGGCATTTTCTGAAGAAGAGTCCTTCATAGAAGTTATAGATCTTTTCAAGAGCTTTCCAACGCTTCTTGAATTATGACATTCAGAGAACCAGAACTCAAGTTATGATTTTATCAAGTTTCAGATCAAGATGTGAAAATAAACTACCCGGATCAATCCGGATTAAACTCGGATCGAACCGAGGAAACATAATGATTATCAAACATGTGATCCTGCAGAGAATAATCTAGGGGATAATATTTTTTATTCCCGGATCGATCCGGCATCACCTCGGATCGATCCGGCCCTGGAAAATCTGTCTATAAATAGAGCAGTTCATACAGCTGCAGGGGTGTACCAATATATCTTTAAAACCTCTTTTAATTAGTAGTAGTATGTATGTATATAGGCCTTATGCCATAAATAAAAAGTAGTATCGTTGTAATGCTCGAGAATTTATCAGAAGATCAATGTTGCTGAAGTCGTTGTAATGTCCAGAAGAATACGACTTCTGATTCAACAGTTGTAATCGGGTAAAATTTCTAAAGTATTTATGTTTGTTATGTTTGTTTTTATCTTTTTATAATGTTATTAGGCTAAATTTAATAACTAGCCAAAGTTATGTAATCGCTTTATTTCGATCTTTTCGTAAAGGAATGTCATCTAATTAAAATTGACTAAAATTGAGTTAATTGAATCCTTTTCTATTTTGTAACATATTGATAATATTCGGATTGACGTAATTAACCAAGATGAATCGCACCATATAACCTAACGATGAACTGACCAGAGAAGTTAGGATATGAGATAAAAGATAGAAAAACCGAGGGTAAAAATGGCCGTCGTAAAGCGTGACTACGAATCCTATTTCCTACCCGGGGCGATTTGTCTTGGGAAAGATGGATCTTATTAAAATTGTGCTCGAGATCATAATAATGTTAAAATCAACGGTTTAATTGAAACTAACACCGGAAAGTTAAATCGATCCGCCGACAACCGGAGCTTTTTGAATAACATCGGCCGTCTCGACAAACGGAATAACCTCTTTTATCTGGGGTAGATTTGTACTCGCAACTGCTCGCACTAACTAAGATTAGCATGGGGCGATTGTGGAGATTGAATCGATGACAATGACATATGACAATTTCATACGCTGCGTGTGAGGAGGAATTGTTAACCTCGTGAGTGCACCGTTTTTTACTCAATTGGACCTAATAATAAAGGAAAGATCGAGCACATTTCGTTTACATGAAAAGATCGTATAAATCAATTATATAAACTTTGGCTAGTTTTATAATAATATATTGGTATCTATATATATATTTTGCAATCTATGTACATCTATATATATATAAAAAAAAAAATCTATATATATATATATATATATATATATATATATATATATATATATATATATATATATATATATATATATATATATATATATATATATATATATATATTATATTAGAATAACTTTTAAATTACGCATTTATTTTATGTTCAGTAGAATAGTAGTCATCTGTGTTATAAAATTGCGGTTTAGATCGAGTTAATAATAAACTCTCTTGGTGTTTAACCACACTTAGAAGAATTACCATGTTTCCCGAGGATTCGACACTGACTCACCATACTAGCACTACATTTGACCCGATACATCGCCGGTTAAGGACTCTGGTATAGCACTAGAAAAGGCCACGTCGCCTTTCTCGCGCCGTTGTCGGGATCGTCGCTAATTTCTTTCTTTGTGTCTGTGGTTACTACTTGTATTAGCTCAAAATTCTCGAGAATAAGTCAACACTTTTTCTTATCTCATTTCTATTTTATTTTTCGTTGGTATCTACTTTCTTTTAGTTACCAATTTTCTTCTTTTACAAAAATCGAGTATTTTCTATTTTCGTTAGTTGATGACCAGAAGTGGTAAGGCCCCGCTCACTTCTTATAAGCCTGACATAAACACTTACGAAAGGCAGTTAAGAGTAGAGAGTAAACGTGGTCATACTAGTCGGAAATCTCGATTTAATCATCTTCAAACAAAAATACGAGAATGGCCGAAATCGATGATGAAACACCCGAACAAGGGCTAGAACATGCTCTAGGGCATGGACAAAACCCTGTTAACCCTAATAAAAATCAAATTAATAATAATAGAAATAATCGTAATCGGAACGTAACAATCGTAATAACCCACCAAACCCGAGACCTATCTCGTGATCAAACCATAGAAGAAACCGGACTAATAATCCCATTCTTTTACCCAATTAAGGAGCGAATAATTTCAAATTAAATCATCATCTTTTGGTTTAATTGACGCAAGAGCCCAATTCTAGAGAGGATGATGAAGATCCACATCATCATCTCTATCTTTTTGAAGAACTGTGCAATATAAACCCAAAAGTCAAGGTGCTCATAAGGAATTAACGAGGATGACTATGTTTCCTTTTTCTTTAAAAGGATGAGCCCGAGATTGGTTTATGTCTCTTCCACATCATTCACTTACTAGTTGGGAGGATATTCAAACTGAATTTCTGAAACAATATTTCACTCCTGGACAAAATTTGGAATTAAAAGTCGAGGTTGCTAACTTTAGACAAGGATCTGAAGAAACGCTTGGGAATGCCTGAGAAAGATTTAAAAAATTGTTAAGAGCCTGTCCTGATCATGGTTATTCCTTAGATATGCAAATTCAACTATTCTGTCGTAAATTAAGAAAAGACTCACGTGCGGATGTAGATCATGCATGTGGTGGTTCTTTAATGATGGGTGAAGCTCAAATAGTTTACGATGCTATAGAAAAGATTTCAAAAATAACAGAATGTGGGAAACCGGTTCTAGCACCGTAAAAGTAGCTTTGCAGGAGAATGTACATCTAATACGGAAGTTCTAGCACATTTAGAGAATTTGAGTAGGAAATTTGATGGCCTACAATCAAACAAAAACCAAAGTTCAGAAAATAGTACACCAACTGAATACTCAAATCAGGATAATATGTCATTAGGGATCGAAGAGCCAACAGGATATTCAAGAGAGGAGGTGAGTTTTCTTCAGCAGCATAGGAATTTGAACAATGCATACTCAAACTCGTTTAATGCTATTAGAAGAGACCACCCAACTTTTCGATGATCTGAAAACCCTAGTAAGCAAGGACAACCGCCATATCCAGTTCCATATAGGAATATGAATCAAGTTTATCAAGAAAACACATCTAATCAGAATTTACAATCATTACCTAGATCCTATCCTCAACATACCACTCAAAGTATACCAAGAACTCAAAGTTCAACTCAAACTGCGAAAGGGTTGAAAAATGGGAAAAACTAATGGAAAATATGATGGGTGTAGTATCTACTCAAGCTAAGAATATGGAAACAATGATGACTTCTATTGGTACAGTCACTAAAGATATGAGTACAATAAAAACATCTATGAGTGGACATGATACCAGAATGAGAACGATAGAAGCCTCATTAAGGAATATGGAAGATCATTTGAGTAGGGAAGGTGAACGTAACAGTAGACCTCCAGGAGGATTACCAAGTAATACTGAAAGAAACCCGAGAGAGGTAAATGTTGTAGTTACGAGAAGTAGAAAACTCTGTGGTAGTAATGGAATAAAAAACTTCGGAAATAATGAAGTAGAAAATGATTTAGATGGTAAGAATGATGAAACTAAAAATGAACTTGAATTCACTGAAGAGGAAGAAGAAATTATAGGAAATTTCTTGAAAAGGAATAGAAGTTTGGAACCTGAGAATGAAGGTGAAAAATGGGTAAAAATCCCTAGGATTTTGAAAGATCCCATGGATAAAGATTTAAGGACTTTGTTCAAAGAACATGTTAGAATAGAAGATAATGAAAACAAGGATGAAAAACAAGAAGAACTGAAGGAATCTGAAGTAGAGATTGATTCAGGGAATGTTTTAAAAGAAAAAACTCAAGATCATGATACTTGGCGATCAAGTAATACTCAAAAGTTTAAGGAAAAAGGAAAAGAGAAAATGACTTTGGGATCGAAGGTTATAGATTTAGAATCTTTACCTTACCCACCTAAAGATCAAATTAAAAGATTAAAACCGATCGTAAAGTATGTTCGTTTCCTTGATACTTTTCGTCATATTCATGTTAATATCCCTGTTATCGAAGCTCTAATTAGTATGCCTGCTTATGGAAAGTTTCTGAAAGATATTCTGTCAAACAAGAAAAAATTAGAGGAATATGAGAATATATGCCTAAATGAAGAATGTTCTCATAGCTTTGAAAGATAAGTTACCACCTAAACTGAAAGATCTGGAAGTTTTACCATTCCATGTGAAATTGGGGATTTCTGTTTAAGAAGGTCTTATGTGATCTTCGAGCTAGTATAAATCTCATGTCTTATGAGGATTATAAGAAGCTAGGCATAGGAAATCTTACGAAGATGAAATGACTCTGCAAATGGGCAGATAGATCGATTAAATACCCTAAAGGAATTATTGAGGACGTATTGGTTAAAGTAGACAAGTTCTATTTTCCAAGAGACTTTGTAGTTATGGAAATGGAAGAAGGATATTCAGCGCCACTTATCTTAGGTCGACCATTTCTAGCTACAGGAAGAACTTTAATAGATGTCCGAGAAAGGAGAGTTAATTTCGAGAGTCAATGAAGACGAAGTTACTTTCAATATTTTCAAAGCTATGAACCATCCATACAGATCACGTAATCATGTTCTTTTATAGAAGATATTCATTCTGTCTATGATGTTCAGTTACCAACTTTTGAAGACAGATTAGAAGAATGCTTAACTCTATCTATCTATAAGGAAGATGAGAAAGACACCGAAATGAAAGAGATAATCCTTTCTCTAGATAAAGGAAGTTTTACTTTTAAACCATCATGGCATAAGTATTTGGAATTAGAACTAGAAGGACCAGTTCTTAAACCATCACTGGAAGATCCACCTAAGAATCTGGAATTGAAACCGTTACCTTTAAATCTGAAGTATGCTTTTCTTGAAACTAATAATCTATTACCAGTTATTATTTCATCATCTTTAACTGAGCAACAAGAAGATCAATTACTTAGAATGTTGAAAAAGCATAAGAAAGCTTTTGGATGGACAGTTGCCGATATTCGAGGTATTAGCCCTGAGATTTGCGTTCATAAGATAATTCTGAAGGAAGATGCTAAACCTTGTATTCAACCGCAACGCCGCCTCAACCCAAATTTGCAGTTAATTGTTAAGAAAGAGGTCATTAAGCTATTAGAAATGGGGATAATTTTTCCCATATCAGATAGTGAATGGGTAAGTCCAACTCAAGTGGTACCAAAGAAAGGAGGTTTCACAGTGAAAGAGAATGAAAGGAATGAATGGATTCCGACAAGAGAGATTACAGGCTATCGAATGTGCATTGATTTTAGAAAACTAAATGATCATACTAAGAAAGATCATCATCCGCTTCCATTCATAGTTCGGATGTTGGAACGTTTAAGTGGACATAAGTATTATCTTGTTTCTTAGATGGTTATTCGGGATATTTACGATATTCATTGCAAAAGAGAGATAGAGAAAAACTACTTTCACTTGTCCTTATGGAACTTTTGCTTATAAAAGAATGCCGTTTGGTTTATGTAATGCACCAAACCACGTTTCAAAGGTGTATGATGGCTATATTTCTTTGATATGGTTGAGAAATTCTTAGAAATTTTTATGGATGACTTTAGTGTTTACGGAGATTCATTTGATGTTTGTGTGTTACACTTAGAAAGAGTGTTACAACGCTGTGAAGATACCAATTTAGTACTAAACTGGGAAAAATGTCACTTAATGGTATTAGAAGGAATTGTTTTAGGTCATAGAATCTCTGAAGAAGGTATTGAAGTTGATAAAGCTAAAGTCGAAGTAATTGAAAAGTTACCACTACCAGTTAATTTAAGAACCTTAAGAGGATTTCTCGGACATGCAGGATTTTATAGAAGGTTCATTGCCGATTTTTCGAAAATAGCAAAGCCTCTAAGTCATTTACTTGAAAAAGAAGTACCTTTTAACTTTGATAGTAAATGTATGGAAGCTTTTCATACCTTAAAAGCGAGGTTGAATATCGCACTGCTAATAGCACCGATTGGAGTTTGCCGTTTGAGATTATGTGTGATGCATGAGTGATTTAGTTTGTAGGAGTCGTTTTAGGTCAAAGATATAACAAAATTCTCAAAGCTATCTACTATGCATCTCACATATTGAACGCAGACTCAACTAAATTATGCAACTACTGTAAAAAGAACTCATGGCGTAATTTTGCCTTAGATAAGTTTAGATCGTATATTGTTGGATCTAAGGTAATAATTTATACTGAGACCATTCAAAGATCAAGTATTTACTAAGTAAGAAAGATGCTAAACCTCGTCTTCTTAGATGGATTCTCTTACTTCAAGAATTCGATATTGAAATTAAAGATAAAAAAGGAAGTGAGAATGTAGTAGCAGATCATCTAAGTAGAATGGAAAATGATGAAGAAATAGGAAATGAAATTAAATATTCATTTCCTGATGAACAACTATTTAGAATAGATACTCCTTCAACCATGCAGTTATTAAAGAATAGAATTCCTTCTAAGGAAATGTCACCTTGGTTTGGAGATATCATTAATTACTTAACTCGTGATTATATTCCGTCTCATTGGACTTGGCAAATGTAAAAGAAGTTCTTTTATGACTTAAAATTTTATTACCTGGGAGGAACTGGACCTTTTCCGTAAATGTTCGGATGGGATAATCGTAAAATGTGTGCCACGATAATGAAATTTTAAGTGTTTTGTCATTTTGTCATGATCGTGAGGCGGGGAGGTCATCATGGAGGTTGGAAAACCGCTTTTAAAGATTTACAATGTGGTTTTTAATGGCCTACACTATATAGAGATGCTTATAAGTATGTTAAATCTTGTGAATCTTGTCAAAAATGGGGAAATGTATCTAAAAAACATGAAATGCCTATGCAACCTATTTTAGAATGTGAGTTATTTGATGTTTGGGGTATAGATTTCATGGGACCTTTCCTATATCTTTTGGAAAAGATTTATTCTTGTAATGGTAGATTATGTTTCAAAATGGGTGTTTCAAGCTCTTCCCACTAATGATACCAATTTGTCATCACGATTCCTTAAAAGAATATATTTACCATATATGGCATTCCGAGAGCAATCATTAGTGATAGAGGGTCACACTTTTGTAATAGACCATTTACTAAGATAGTTGAAAAATATGGGGTAACGCATAAGTTAGGAACGCCCTATCATCCGCAAACCAGTGGTGAGGTAGAGGTGTCAAATAGAGAAATCAAAAGAATTGTAGAAAAGACAGTGGACTCGAATCGTAAAAACTGGGCAGTTAAATTGGACGATGCATTATGGGCGTACAGAACAGCTTTTAAGACACCAATTGGTTGTTCTCCCTATAAGCTAGTCTTTGGTAAGTCTTGTCATCTCCCAGTTGAGTTAGAACACCGAGCCTTCTGGGCTATTAGATTTTTGAATTTCGATCCTAAGGCTGTCGGTGATCATAGATTGCTTGATTAACGTAACTAGAAGAATTTCGTCTCGATTCTTATGAAAACGCCGAATCTACAAGAACGACGAAATCTTTTCACGATAAGAGAATCTATAGTCGTGAGTTCCATGTAGGTGATCGAAAGTGCTCTTGTACAATTCACGTTTAAAGTTATTTCCCGTAAGCTTAAATCAAGATGGGACAGTCCATTTAAAGTAACAAGGGTTTACAAATCTGGAGCTGTTGAACTAACTGATGGAAATACGACTTTTATAGCCAATGGCCACAGAGTGAAGTTATTTGTGGAGGGAGAAGGAATCACGTTAAAGAGAGAAGTAATGCTACTGACTGATCCCCCGACAAATTGAAAAAGCAGAGAAATCAACAAATTGAAAAGCAGAGAAACTCAAAACAGCCGAATACCAGGTGCTATCCATCTTTACTCTAATTTTCTGTGTTTTATATGTTTGAGCTAGTCTCGTCTTTTACCGGATAGACGTAAAAGAACTGGATGTCTTTTTTAGATAGAATAGGAGTTTTTATTTTACTTTTGAAGTTAGGCCTTGATAAAGATGTCGCATTTGCTATAGAAGCTTTAGTTTTTGAGAAAAACAAGCAATTGTTGAGAGAGATCAAATTGAAAGAAATATGTAATGGAAAATCGAGAAGTTCGATAAAGAGAAGGGCAAAGTTTCTGATGAGATGCAGAATCTGTGGAAAAAGTGAGCATGATGGGAAATGCGGAGAAAACACAACCAAATCTCAGGATGAGTGTTTGAATGTTGTTAAGAAGGGAACGATTAGGTGGTTATCCGAAAATCCCGATGGAGATCAAAGAGAAAATTCGAACGCCTCATTTCTTAAGGTTAGGTTGATAGAACGCTACGTCAGAACCCTGGAAATTTAGAAATAATGGAATTAGGACCCTTATAAGTCTTATAAAATTTTATATAACTTTTGAAAATTTTATATAAAGGATCTTTATGAAATTATTAGAAGTTTTATAAATTTTTTATAAAAGGTTTTAATTAAAAATTTGCAGAAGTATTATTAAGGTTTTATAAAATTTTTATTAAGTTTTAAAGAGTTTTTTTAAAATAAAATAAAAATAAAAATAATAAAAAAAAAACTTTTTTTCGGATCGATCCGACATGACCCCGGATCGATCCGGAGACTAAAAAACCTAAAAAGAACGGGGCCTCTTCTTCTTCTTCCTCTTTCATTTTTCTTCTTCAAACAGCCGCCCCTCATCCCCATTTCCCCCTCGAATTTTTTTCTTCAAATCATCACATAAAATTACTATTAAACTACCCCAATCCTTACACTCTTCTCATTTTCCTCTCTTCTCTTCAAATTTTCATTTAAATTGGAGAAATTTTCAAAGGAAAGCTTCAACTTTCATTCCGGCGACTTTTCATCTTTTCCGGCCAACTTTTTCAACCTTTTAAGCATTATAAGGTAACATTGTAGTCATTTATTTTGTTAATTTCGTTTTTTATGCAACTTTTTATTTAAATTCAACTATTTTGTCACTCATTTGTGTTGTTTTGTTTGTTTTGTTGTTTGTTGTTATTTTGTTATTGTGTCACTATCGTAGAATGGCCGAATCATCAAAAGCCACTAAAAAACGTAAGCCACATATCCCTACCCAAATCCCGGTCATAGAGACTAGGCCTTTAACAGAAGCAGAATTGAACGTAAGTTTTGAAAGAACCGCGTCTGCTGCAGCTAAGAACGCGTTGAAAAATAAATTTGGACAGTGTTTAGTTGCAAAAGAGAGGGGTCTAGATTTCAAGGATTTGGGAAGGGAGGTGAAAGAGATTTTCGAAAGGCGACAGTGGTTGGAGTTAGCGCTTTAAGTAGGCGGTGAAATTAACACAACCTTAGTAATTTGAATTTTATTCTCTGGTAGCAACTCATAATGTAACAGAGAATGGTGAGTTAACTCACATCACCCTAAGAACCAGGGATAAAGGCCGTTTAATCCCCAGGTTATAAATGCTATTTATGGTATCCCTGATATACCAGAGAGTGAGGATTATTATACGGTATGGAATCTAGATGAGCCTGCAGACTTTGACCATATAGTCTCGACAGCCCAGCACGAGTTAGATCCCACAGCCGTCTGGCATGAAAATAGGTTTTCCTATGGAAAATGTATAAGAGATATGAGAGCTATCAAACGTTTTATTAGCCACACTCTTTACCCTACTCGTCATTTGACATCTTTTGGTAAAGAAGATCTGTGTATTGCTTGGGCCATGGTCAATGATATACCTGTGGATGTAGGCAAGGTAATGTATAGAAGAGCCAAGGAATTTGTCTCAACTGCTAAACCAGGCAGTCACATGCCTTTTCCTTGTTTTATTTCTTCCTTGTGTCGCCAGATAGGTGTTCCTGAGCTTCCAAATGATAACCTGATTATGATTGACGAAACACTTATAGGTCCTAGTTTACCACGTACGCCGGCGGGAAGAATAGATTTTATGAACCCTAACCGCCAACGACCTCAGCCTACTCCACATGTTTCTCAATCCACTACTGTTCCTCCATCATCCAGTCAAACTCAAACTCAACTTCCAGATATCATCACATACGACATGTTTCAATCCTTGGCCTATGATGTTCATCGTGCCAATGCCAATTTGGCTGTTTTTGCGGAAAGGAATATGATGTGGTCTGAAGATTTACGTCAAGGCATGCGAGGTATATATCAAATGAATATACTGCAGAACCCTACCTATGCCGAGATGGATATTCCGCATTGCCAATCCGAGCCGTATACCTTGCCCGACTTTATTCCACCGATGCCACCTCAATCAAACTTCCAACAAATGCCACATTCTTTTGGATTTCAAACTAGTGGTATAGGGGATTTTTCGACAGGTACTACGGCAGCTGCGACATTTGATTGGGAAGGATTTGGATCATTTAGCCATACCACGACGGGATGGGGAAGCACTTTTTCCGATGTCACGACAGGGATGAGCTCGATGGGATTAGATGGCTCGGTTAGGATGTCGACACATTTTCAAGAACCATTTCATGATTCGACTTATGATCCGGCCAGTTCTCAAGCCATGCCAAGTTCAAGCCACGTCGAGATGAGTGATGAGGAGGATTGATTTAAACCATTTTATGATTATTGACATTGAAAACAATTTATTTTTCGTACGATTTTATGTTACTTCGATGTTATTTTCGTACGATTTTATGTTATTTTATTTTCGTAGAATTTTATTTTACTTTCGTTTGATTTTATGTATTACGCACCGTGTAGTAAAATTTATCGTTATTTTGATAACATAATAAAAAGAAACCAAAGTTAGGGAGAAAATATATCAAACTAGGAAAAAATCTGGGCATTTTTTAAGCCAAAACAACTCTGTCTGTGAATAGTGAGTTCCCGGATCGATCCGACCTAACCCCGGATCGATCCGGCGTGAGTGTACCGACCTGACAAGATTTCTAGCTGCTAGGCCGGATCGATCCGGCCCTTTCCAGGATCGATCCGGGAAATACAAAAACGCCAAAAAAGAGATCTTTTCTACTTTTACATGATAGATACATTTCTATAAAAGGAAATAGCAGCAGCCTTCAAACATTGCTCATTCCTTTTCTACCTCTATCTGTCTGAGCTTAGTTTCTTTATCTGATAAAAATGTCTAATCATTCATCCCCCTCGGTTAATAGTTACGAACCACATACGCCTGATGGTGTGGTTCCCGAAAGCCAAGCCTCGTGTTTTCACAATGACGTTCCGAGATGTCTAAATTTCGTCCATTCTCCTATTCTGATGGAGAAAGGCTTAAATACGGAAAAAATCGATCAGTGGGGACGAAATCTAATCCGAGGTTGCGGATGGAAAAACCTGATTAGGACTCCAGAGAGGTAGAATTAACATTTCAATTGTTAGAGATTTTTATGCATCTCTTATCGATATAACGACAATGACCTCGTCTCATCTTATTACCGTTAGGGCATCGTTATATCTTTTTCTCCATCATCATAAATCAAATATTTCAAATCCCACCATGTACCTTTGATCAAAACCCACACTTCGAGTTTCTATGGGAACTCGGAAATGCTTATAATGTTGTTAATCGTACTGCAGAAGCCTTTCAATATGTGTTTCCATTGTTTGATCATAACTATGATTCTTCAACTCTGGCTTTACCCCCTCATCTGAGGGCATGGAAACGCTTCATTAATTCCCGGATCTATCCAACAAGAGATTTTTTTGGGGTTACGGATGATGAGATGCTGCTGTTGTATGCACTGACCGTGGGGGCATACATTGATTGGGGGATATTGATGTTCAAAACGGCAATTAGTTTTGCAGTGGAGAGGCGTAATAGGGGAAGACCACTACCGTTTGCCTGGGTTATCTCTCAACTATGTGTTCATCTAAATCAAGTGCCTGAGTTTACTACAGACGAGATTTTTCCATCTCGTGATTCTCAGTTGGGATTACTTCCGGTAGATACTCCCGGATGTTCATCAACAGTTTGATGTGTTGTTTGAGTTGATAAGATGTTAGTTGGAAGTTTGTAAGTTGGTAGTTAATTAAGTTAGTAGTTTAATCTTTTGTTTAATCAGTTTCTTTAAGTTGTAATAGTTTTCATAATGTTTAATATATATGTCATTTTCTTTAAATATATGTTGAAAAAAAGAATAATAATCAAAATCGTATAAAATTCTAATTTTTTCTTTCGAACCTACTTTTTATTACTCACTGAACATCGGGACGATGCCATTTCGTAAGTGGGGATTAGAGTTAGGTTAGTAAATAAAAATTTAAAATTTTCTCATATAAATTTATACTTAATTGCTTAATAAAAATAACTAGATAATATATAATTAATATGAATAAAAATAATATAAATTAGTGAGAATAGATTTTGATTAAGTAAAGTAAATTAGATATATTATAATTATATTATATGTCAATTTTAGATTTTTATAAGATTTTAAGTATATGTAACTATACATAAATATTATCAAGTAATTTTCTTATGAAATTTAGTAGATATACTTATATCTATAATAAAATGTTAGAATAATTTTCTTTTCAAAACGAAATATGAATATGGAATCGGATTAGGAATGATGAGATTTTTGGCACCACAAAAATATAAACTATAACCAAATAGCCTACTTAAATAAATTTCTAATTTTTGTCCCTACCTCAGCCTTGATTAGAGTGATCAAGACCTCACTCGAAATAGCCATTTTGATTATAACCGACCCTAGCTTATTTTGGTCTACATTTCCTGAAAATCCCACGAGTTTGTACGTACTTATGAAGGAGATGATGACACAAAAGCTAAGAATGGTGTATGCTGAGATTGGAAAAATTAGATAAGTATTAGTATATTCGATCTTACCTCATGACGCTTGCAAGATAGTCGATTTTGGTAACAAGTTCGGATATGTTAATATTCTATAAAAGAATTAAGAACGAAGCACCATATTTTCACAGAATTAATCAAATACCAGGTATCTTCCTTATCTTTGATCGACAACTAAAAAATAAAAAAGAACATATCGGTTGTAGCTACCAATGATTTGAGTGCAGTAGGGTGTTATCTCGAAATGTCATATATCACTATGAGGTTTAAATGCTCCCGATGGCCTGATGATAATAGTCCAGCTAGGGTATTATCTCGAAATGTCCTATTGCTGGGAATGAAGGCATAAAAAAAACAAAATAAAAAAGAAAAAGTCGAATCATAAGATCTCAAGAATGATTACAAGTTTAAGGAAACCGGACTTGTAATTTTCGATCGAAAGAGTAGTACTCCGATCAATCTTGATGAAGCAATGCTTGTAAGTTTGATTATCTACACACACGCACGCTTTTAGTTCTTAATAATAATTTTTAAAAAAAAAAAAAAGAAGAGAAAATCTGGAAAAAATGTTATTAATCAAGATATTTTTGATCAAAATTATGAAGGTGTAAGTACGTACGACTTGCTTCTTTCTCTTTTGATTTCCTTTTCTATCCTTTCGATTAACCAACACCCTGAGACTGAAAAAGTTGTAAGCTATTTTGTCAACTACTTGACTTAGTCCTTGATTTCAAATATTTCATATAAGTTGAGATAGGAGAATAATTCTAGAATTTTAATTATATTTATTAAGTAGATTATGCAGAATTTCATTTAAATGATATTTGATAACTAATTTATCTAAGTTATATACACTTTTTATCTTGTTAATTTCTAAAGAAATATATAATTAATATATTTATAATATTGAAATGATATTTTACTAATTAACTTGAAATTTAATCTACCAAGTATATCATTTTTATTGTAATTTTTATATATTACGCTTATTTTGCTTTATGACGATCAAAGAAATTTAAATGGGGAGTAGTTGATGTATAACATTTATATGATAAAATTACGATGTTTTATATATTTTATTAACTCTTTTTATATAAAATATAAGAAATTATAACGATAATCTTATGAAATATTAATAGTAATGAATAAATCTAAATACTATAAAAATCTAGTAAAGTAATACATTTTTGTACCGGTTTAATAACCAGAGTGTGTCGTATCGATTTACGAGTACTTTTTGGTACTTTATTGCAGATTTTAGGTAAACCAAGACCCCGAGTGACGACACTTTTTGAAGTAAAATCATATCTTTTGAAGAGAGTAAGGAAGTGCGCTGATATTTAAAGTTCAAGTGGATCAATCCAGACGCTGATACCATTATCGAATTATATTTTGACGAACAAATGGCCCATCAAAAGGCATTTTCTGAAGAAGAGTCCTTCATAGAAGTTATAGATCTTTTCAAGAGCTTTCCAACGCTTCTTGAATTATGACATTCGAGATCCGTAACTCAAGTTATGATTTTATCAAGTTTCAGATCAAGATGTGAAAATAAACTACCCGGATCAATCCGATTAAACTCGGATCGAACCGAGGAAACATAATGATTATCAAACATGTGATCCTGCAGAGAATAATCTAGGGATAATATTTTTATTCCCGGATCGATCCGCCCTGGAAAATCTGTTACATAAACAGAAGCAGTTCATACAAATTGCAGGGTGTACCAATATATCTTTAAAACCTCTTTTAATTAGTAGTAGTATGTATGTATATAGGCCTTATGGCATAAATAAAAAGTAGTATCGTTGTAATGCTCGAGAATTTATCAGAAGATCAATGTTGCTGAAGTCGTTGTAATGTCCAGAAGAATACGACTTCTGATTCAACAGTTGTAATCGGGTAAAATTTCTAAAGTATTTATGTTTGTTATGTTTGTTTTTATCTTTTTATAATTTTATTAGGCTAAATTTAATAACTAGCCAAAGTTATGTAATCGTTTTATTTCGATCTTTTCGGTAAAGGAATGATGTCTAATTAAAATTGACTAAAATTGAGTTAATTGAATCCTTTTCTATTTTGTAACATATTGATAATATTCGGATTGACGTAATTAACCAAGATGAATCGCACCATATAACCTAATGATGAACTGACCAGAGAAGTTAGGATATGAGATAAAAGATAGAAAAACCGGAGGTAAAAATGGCCGTATAAAGCGTGACTCACGGAATCCTATTTCCTACCCGAGGCGATTTGTCTTGGGAAAGATGGATCTTATTAAAATTGTGCTCGAGATCATAATAATGTTAAAATCAACGGTTTAATTGAAACTAACACCGAAAGTTAAATCGATCCGCCGACAACCGGAGCCTTTTGAATAACATCGGCCGCGTCGACAAACGGAATAACCTCTTTATCCGGGGTAGATTTGTACTCGGTACTGCTCGAGACTAACTAAGATTAGCATGCTTAGGTGAGTTGTGGAGATTGAAGCGATGACAATGACATATGACAATTTCATACGCCGTGTGAGGAGGAATTGTTAACCTCGTGAGTGCACCGCTTTTTTACTCAATTGGACCTAATAATAAAGGAAAGATCGAAGCACATTAGTTTCTTGAAAAGATCGTATAAATCAATTATATAAACTTTTGGCTTGGATTATAATAATATATTGGTATCTATATATTTATATCTATATATATATATTGCAATCTATGTACATCTATATATATAAAAAAATCTATATATATCTATATATATATTATATTAGAATAACTTTTAAATTACGTATTTATTTTATATTCAATTAGAATAAGTAGTAAATCCATGTTATAAAATTGCGGTTTAGATCGAGTTAATAATGTATTTCTTTGGTGTTTAACCACACTTAGAAGAATTACCATGTTTCCTCGAGGATTCGACACACTGACTCACCATACTAAGACTACAATTTGACCCGATACACATCGTCGACATGACTCAGATAAAGACTGTAAGTGCGCCACGTCACTCCCCTATATTATACTAAGCTGAAAGTAAGGGTGTTTTGGGATGATGTAGCTCCCGGTGACATTGGAGATTCTCATAATAACGTTGTTCAGCTTCCTGTCTTCTTTGTAGCTTCATTTCTGTCAGTATCATATATCGCATGTATCCTACCACACTTTCTAAAAGTAACCCTCATCCTCACTCCCAAAATGACACTTGAGTCATACATGTTGTACTTACCAGGGACGGATTCAAGAATATATTCCAGTGAGATCACCGTAGTTTAATACTACATTTTTTTTATCCATGAATTTGTTTTACCGAAGTCTAAAACTTTATTTATTTTTTTTTTTTTTCAAGGGAGGGAAACTACATTTCTAATGTAAGCTAGTTCCGTTAGAATACTTAAAGAACGGAGGAATAATTGACTTTTGAAAATTAAGTGCAACCTGACATTAAAAAAAGAAAAAGAAAATAGTAAAAGGGAAGACTTTTGTTAAGTTGGGATTCGCTTCCATCGTGACACACCCTGATCGAGTCAATACCCCATAGTCAAAGTGAAGTCGGTGACTTTTTCGGCCTCGGTACCCATCATCTGAGGTTGCTGGGACTGCCAATACCACAGCATCATTCATTCTATTCTTTCAGCAAATTAAAAATGGTGAAAATGTTTCCTACCTGTTTTGACGATACTCTTCAACACCTCTCCGCCGTGGAAAAGCTTCCCCCTCTATCTGATTCTCTGCTTCGGAGTCAGAACAGGACGCGTTATCAGGCTGAGTTAAGATTCTTTAGGATGTTTTTATGGTGCTTTCCCGATTGTGATGCAAACCTGCTTGCCGATTTCAATTTCATTGCTACTTCCATTGCACAACTATACAAAACTGATGGAACAGATTTCTTCGCTCTTACAGATGCTGAATATAGTTCGTTGTCTACACAAATAACAGAGAAGCGTCGCAAGTGTCATGCCCAAGTCAAGAAGTATCGCTATCGCGAGCATTTGATATCATCATGTTCATTAAAAGCTGAGCCTTTTACAGGTAACCAGACTATGGAATTTCTCGATTCTGTCCATGTTAATTTAAACGATCTTCTCAAAAGTGTGCTGCAGGAGAAGAGTCTGATTGAAACCCTAGAAGAATTAGTGTTCCTACTTAGGAATTTGGTTTACTATACACCTTTGCGTGAGGAAAACTATACACCTATGATGAGTGGAAAAAACTACCACGGTTTCCGTAGGATGTTCTTATCGTTCTTTTCTCTATTCGATTCTGATGCAAATCCACAAACCAATTTAATTTTCCAATTCAATGTTCATCACTGGGCTAACCAGGCAGCTTGTTTCTCACTTTTGTGTTGGATAACTGGAATAGAAGATGGAAGAATCAGACGTTTGCATTATGATTTGCAGCAGAAAGTTAACCCCTGCGATCCTCAGTTCATCAAGCTATGTTTTGAAGTCATTAAAGTTCCAAAGATGAAACGTGTGGATACACTCCTCTTCGGGGAATTCGTCTCCAGGTTTGTTGATTTCTTTCTGCATAATCTGATGTTAATTTTAAATGATATTGATCTTGTTCGAATGGTTCGAGAGGGATTGATATTGTTAATAACCTTCCTTGCTGATCCACCATCAGACACTGTGAATCATTCTGAGTTGTCTTCCATTCAAGAACAAATATATGCAGTTTTGGATCAGGCTTCAGACACCATTTGCATGTTTGCTGAAACAAACATGGACTTGGCTAGAGGAAAGACCATTCTTGATGATTTTCTAAAGTCTATTGATGAGGTCAGGGGTGAAATCGAAAACCTTTACGTCCAAATTCCTCTTTCGTCGTGGTCTAATTTCCCTAGGATTGACAAACTTGGATATTTTGAATGTCTATTAGTTTACCTAGAAAACCTGAAGGAGACGTTGAACACGAACAAGAAGCTTGTCCCTTTCTTAAAGCATCATATTTTCACAATTCAGGAAGAGCTGTTGCCTCTAAGGTTGTTTCTGCAGGATACTTCCACGATGAAAAACGAGCACAACGGATTCAAAGGTATTTGTGAGCAAATTATGAGTCTATCATACCAAGTAGATTTCGCAATCAAATCGTCTTTCTTCATTGATAATGCAATTTGGTACAATTTGACTTGTCTATCTTTTGTCATTAGAAAGATCAAAGATATTCGACATAAGGTCATCAACATTGAATTTGAGACTCAAACCGAAGGAACTCACATCTGCAGAACTGAATCTATCCTCCCTTTGATGAGTTCTAATGATGTGTCCAAGCCACCAACATCCATTGTTGAAGTTGTGGTTGGCTTTAAGCAAGAGATAGAATTACTAATTGATCGTCTCGAATGTGGAAGTGCACAACTAGACATCGTCTCAATTGTCGGAATGGGCGGGATTGGTAAGACTACTCTTGCCAAAAAACTGTATAATGAACCGTCAATCAAACATCACTTTCATAAACGTGCGTTCTGCAGTGTTTCTCAAGTGTACAGGAAAAGAAATGTGCTACTAGACATCTTGAGTGATATATCTCTGATTGATGACCAAATTCGTCAAATGAGTGATGAGGATTTAGCTCATCGCTTGTACCAACGTCTTAAAGGTTTTAGGTATCTTATTGTTGTAGATGACATTTGGGATATCAATGTATGGGATGATTTGAGACATTCATTTCCAGATGACCGTAAAGGAAGTAGAGTAATTTTCACTACTCGTATCAATAGCATTTCAAAATCTACTCCTTGTCCACTCCCATTTCTGTCTAATGATGAAAGTTGGGAGTTATTACAACAAAAGATATTCCATAAGAATCCTTGTCCACCAAATCTATTGCAGGTGGGAAAGTTGATTGCTAAGAATTGCAAAGGGCTGCCACTAGCAATTGTGGTAATTGCAGGTCTCCTTGCAAGAACAGAAAGAAGCTTATTTCAGTGGAATGAAGTAGCAAACACTCTGATTTCTTTTGCATCTAGTGAAGGTTGTAATGACATTATAAAACTAAGTTACAAGCACTTGCCTGAAGCTTTAAAGTCTTGCTTTCTATACTTGGGAGCATGCCGTGAGGATGAAATTCTTGAAGCAAAACAATTGACATTGTTATGGGTTGCAGAAGGATTTGTGTTGAAGTCTGGAAATAGGTGTTTGCATAAAATTGCTAAAATGTACTTGGATGATTTATGTGATAGGAACCTTGTAACCGTCACCAAAAGAAATTGTAATGGTGGGATCAAAAGTTGCCGTGTACACGATCTTATACGCGATTTATGTAGAACCGAAGCTCAAGAGGAGCACTATATGTGTTATATAAATGCACGTAATATAAACTTCCCGATGTCCATTGTGTTACGTCAGTATCGCATCTGCATCGAAGCTGAATGGAGATCTTTTGTTGATGCAATACCTAGAGGTCCTACAGTCCACTCTCTGCTCCTTTTTTCCGGCTCTCTTTTCACCGTTCCCGTGGCTTATTTCGAAGTGAACTCTTTACGATCCTTTTTGCAGAATTTTAAACTCGTTCAAGTGTTGGATTTTCAGAAGATCGTAATTGATGGCGAGTTTCCTACAACAATAACAACACTAGTCCACCTTAGATACTTAGCACTTGAATTTTCTGTTTCTGTACGCGTTCCAACGGACATAAGTAATCTTTGGAACCTGGAAACTTTGGTACTTTCGGCACACGGGGATATACGAATGGTAAAATTCCCAAACGATATTTGGAAGATAAAAAGATTGAGGCATGTGGAAGCAACAAGTATGGCTTATGTTGCTTTAGGTGGTGTAACCGGAGTATTCTCTCTACTGCCTGATTTAATAAGTTTTAGTGCATTGTGCATTCCTCCAGGAGAAGATGGAGAGGAGCTATTAAGAAGGCTATCAAATGTCCGGAAATTCAGTTGCGCTTGTAGTGGTTGGTGGGATCCACATCTTAAGTGCAACCAGCTACCAAAACTGGAAATTCTGACGAAGCTCGAGTCATTAAAAATGACTCACATGACTGGCGTAGCTGAACCACCGTTCATGTTCAGCTTCCCCAAAACGATCACAACATTGACCCTGGAAGGGTTTCATCTACCATGGAACGAGTTTTCTGCTATAATTGGGATGCTTCCTTGTCTTGAAGTTCTGGTGCTACATGTTAATTCATTCAGTGGGGAAAGATGGAATGTGGAAGATGAGGAATTTCCAAACATTAAATACCTGAAACTTAAAGGTCTGAATATCAAAGAGTGGAATGCATCAGAATATTCATTCCCTTCTCTGGAGAAACTCGTTGTATTTGCGTGCCTTGAACTCATCGCTATCCCTCCCTGTTTTAGTGAAGTTGTGACTTTGATGTCTATTGATGTTCATGCTTGTAAAAAGAGTGTGGCTGATTCAGCAACTCAAATTCAGAAAGATCAAATTGATTCGGGGAATGAGAGTTTTGAAGTTAGCCTATTTGTCATCGATTTATAGTTTAGCGAGAAAGATGCAACAAAAAGTAGACAGATTCATTCTCACTGCCTTCTACACAGAGTTGTATGTACTTATTGATTTGTGTTAAAGAAGAAGATCATACTAGCTTGTTGTTTATATGAGATGATTTGAATTTCATCTTTGTTTATTAGAAAAAGAAAAACTATTTATTGTAAACTAAATTGTTAGTTTTATATATAGGTTCCTTTCTCTGTCCATGATATTATTGTTATTTATTCTGGTTATTCATCCTCCATCTAATCTAATGCATCTGTTTATACTACCAATGATTCCCAAATAACTGTTACTGCATTTAATTTAATATAGCTGCCTGCACAATTAAGCACCTCTCAAGCTTCACCTCTACTCCGGCTCATGTTGTGTGGGTTCGTCAAGATCAACTTATTATTTTTAAGTGCTCTCGTTGCTTCTCTGTCGTCTTCTTATGACATTGTTCCGTTTATTGCTAAACCGGCCCCTCGTGAAGCATATGGCAAAATTCTCGTGGACAAGACACATATGCTAAACCATCTCGTGGTCGTATTGATTAAACAATTAACAACGTATCTTAAAAAGCTAACACTGTTAAAGGGCCTCTTTCTATTTTTGAATATACTTGCATCATACTATTAAAAATCCTATGGATCTGGAAGAAAGATTTAATTGATGTCCTACTTGTTAATAAGGTAGGACCTGAATGAATACACTGAAATTGCAGAGATAGAATGTTCACTATAGAAGTTGAATGTTTCGAGATGTATGATGTCACGGTAAATTCACTTTAAGCTGTGTTGTCACCCTTATATTGAAGCATGGGGACTCAGGGGAGTGATACATAACAAGAAAAAATGTAGTGAAGCTGGAGCTAGACCGTAACTCTACCAATCTTAACAGAAATCAGATATTGCGGTTTATCATTTATAAAAAAAACCGTTGAGATCTTTTTATCGTAATCATGTCTTTTTACACGCACATCACTCGTTATCTGTAATTAATAGAAATCAGATATTGCGGCTTATCATTTCTAAAAAACAACGTTGTTGAGATCTTTTACCGTTGTACCAAAGGGCTAAATGGGGACTTATTTGATATGTTTTACAGCTGCTATACTCTGCATATCCTGATAAGCCTTTTAGCTCCGTAACAATTAAAGGCATAAGCACTATGGTTTGATGCGAAACTAATCAATTAGATCATGGTTTGACTATGTCTCATTCCTTATTATCTTTAGTTTATATAAAGTTTTAGTGTTAATTATCACTTGTTCCACTCTTGGTTGACCTAAACTAAGTATGAAAATGACTTTGGTACTCGATTGGTTCCTCGTGGGATTGACCTTGCTTGCTACTATAGTGCACCCGACTCGATACATTGTCGGTTAAAGTTGGACCGTAACTATTTTGGCCATCAATTAATCCATGTGAAAAAAATTGAAAACAACTTTTTTTAACAACAATGATATATAATTTTATGAGTTTATTGTTAAAAAGGACAATTTGAACATAGAAATATGAAAATAGGACAATTGAATTTTTTTTGGGTAAAAATGACATGTCTTTATTCCACTGCGATTTAAATTCTCTCGTATTCATTTACCAAAACAAATATATATTTTGATCTGATTGTCGAAAGATGGTAATTATTTATCATATTTTTCCTTTTTTCGTCCTCTTTATTTAGACATCTCATTTGATATTTTTGCAATGTTATTTTGAGGTCATTATTGTAAAAAACGCATAAACAATGGAATAGTGAAACATTGAATTTGAGGTTGGTTCCGCTGCAGCAAACATTGGATTTGGTTTTATGAACAGTGAATTTGTCCTTGTCACCCAGTTTATATTTTCACTATCCTGATTCCTATTTTTTCCCTGTTTTTTATCGTTTTAAACCACTCCCCTAATTTTTTTTTACGTCTAGTAAGGCACTAGACAAGGATCCAACAAAGTCCAAAACACAATACTCAGTGTATGAGTTTCTTTTCCTACCGTTACCTGTCATAACTTTTGACTTGACATTCCTCAAACACCTTCTTGGTTGTGCAAGGTTTGGAGTTAAAGGCGAGCGAATTGCGTCTAGTCCAAATTGTCCAAACTGTCCAAAGTGTCACTTAAACAATAGCATCCCATAACCACAAATTCTCCTTTTGATCTATAGCAAACAAATGAAAATGCAAGAGAACTTTTAAAACTACAAGGCATCGGAGTTGAGATAGTACACCAACAAAAGAGAAATTGCCAAATCTGCAAAGCGAAGGGACATTGAAAAAAAATATGAATCTCATCTTCCCTACTTGCTTTACACAATGGACAACTCACATCGTGGACATCAACACCCCTTTTAGCAATATTAGAACGCTGCAGGTAGCCTCCCGTGAAATGCCCGTCAACAAAAGCGTTACTTTTTAAGGTATGACATTATTCCAAACCGTGCACAATCTTGAGCCGAGAATCCTCCTCGGTCCTTGAGAGAATCTGCTTTAGCTATGCAACCGAGCATCTACCATTGGTGTTAAGACTCCAATATGGTTTATCCCATGTTTCATCATTAAGAACGGAAGTAGAGACAATGTGAAGTAATTCAAAGTATTCCCCAATTCCTACCCCTTAAAGCCCTTCTCCAATCCCACACCTACCCTCCAATGCCTCTCCTTTCTTTTACAATACATTTTTTTGCACCAGCAAAGACATACAATCTAGGATAACATTTCTCTAAACCGAGGGAGTGTAATGTTAGGTTCTAATATGGGTCGTTGTGAGTACTTCAAAAAACACCATACTTTGCTTAAACAAGTCCAAATCCATTACATGTGTTAGTTATCTTTACATGTGTTATATTTTGTATCCGTAAAACAATAAAAGTGTATTTAGTTTAATCAATCAAAGTGATCACTTACATAGAAAATAATATAATATCACACTTCTTTTTTTTACTCGTGAGTATGTTGAAATGCATACACATGTGAATTATATTATGTAAAGCCTCAAAACTAGGGCGTAGTAGTGTCGAATCATAAAATCTATGATTACTAAGGCTTGTCGTTTTCATTTGGGTAAAAATGGTGAATCCAAGTCATAAAATTCATATGTACGTCTCTAATTATTTGGATAAATCAATATCGAACTTCAAAGCATCAAAGGTAAGATACCCACTAAGAATAAACAACTCTTTTTTTTTATGGAAAATTAGGGATAAGGACACAATCTGAAATATTTTTAAGAATGAGACAACTATATATTTTTTATAGGAAGAATGACAATTGCATAATTTTATAATGGAATGACAAACAAAGTGAATCCAGAAAATCGGTGAATCAAGGTGAATCCGAAATCGTTGAATTTCGACAATGAATTTCGACAATGAATCAGAAAATTAGTGAATTTCAACGATGAATTTTGAAAATTAGTGAATTTTCGACAATGAATTTAAATCAAATGAATTTAAGCAATAATTTGAACAAGTGAATTTCGATAAATGAATAAATAGTTTTATTCTTTTACGCAAAAGTTTTCAAAAAGCTGTCCCTTCTACTCAATTGATTGAAATATTTCTGTCCTTCTCCCTCAAATCTCTTTTTTATTTTAGAAAGCTTAAAGAACGGAGGAAGAATTGACTTTTGAAAATTAAGCGTATCCCAACATGAAGTATAAAAAATAAAAAATTAGGGAAGACTTTTTGTAAATAATTTGTTGAAGTTGCTGGGACTCGCTCGCACAGCATCATTCATTCTTTCACTCACTGCAAAAATACTCACTGCAAAAATGGTTAAAATGTTTCCTACCTGTTTTGACCATACTCTTCAACACCTCTCCGTCCTGGAAAAGCATCCCCCTCTATCTGATTCTCTAGTTCGGAGCCGGAACAGGAAGGTTTATCAGTCTGAGTTGAGATTCTTTAGGATGCTTTTATGGTGCATTCCGGATTGTGATGCAAATCTGCTTGCCGGTTTCAATTTCATTGCAACTTCCATTGCTGAACTATACAAACTTGAAGGAACAGATTCGTTTGCTCTTACACGTACTGAATATAATTCGTTGCTTATAAAAGTTAAGGAGAAGGGTCGCAAGTGTCTTGCCCAAGTCAACAAGTATCGCCAGCATTTGATATTTTTTTCATTAAAAGCTGAGCCATTTACAAGTAACGAGGCCACGGAATTTCTTGATTCTCTCCATGTTAATTTAAATGATGTTCTCAAAATTATGAGGGATGGGTTTCCAAATGAGAAGAGTCGGATTGAGACCCTAGGAGAATTAGTGTTCCTACTCAGGAATTTGGTTTACTATACACCTTTGGGTGGAGAACACTACGATGATACTTTCCAATTCAATGTTCATGACTGGGCTAACAAGGCTGCTTGTTTGTCACTCTTGTATAAGTATTGGCTAACTGGAAGAGAAGATGAAACACTCAGAGGTTTGTATATTCATTTGCAGCAGGAAGTTGACCCCTGCAATCCTGACTTCATCAAGCTCTGTTTCGAAAACATTAAAGTTCCAAAGATGAAACGTGTGGATACACTCCTCTTCGGCGAATTCGTCTCCAGGTTTGTTGATTTCTTTCTGGACAATCTGATGTTAATTTTAAATGATGATGTTCCAATGGTTCGAGAGGGATTGATATTCTTAATAACCTTCCTTGCTGATCCACCATCAAACATTGTGAATGATTCTGAGTTGCCTTTGATTCGAGAACAAATTTATGCAGTTTTGGATCAGGCTTCAGACACCATGTGCTTTTTTCGTGAAACAAACATGGACTTGGCTAGAGGGAACACGATTCTTGATGATTTTCTAAAGTCTATTGATGAAGTCAGGGGGGATATCGTAAACCTTTACGTCCACATTCCTCCTTCGTCGTGGTCTAATTTCCCTAGGATTGACAGGCTTGGATATTTTGAATGTCTACTAGAATACCTTGAAAACCTGAAGGAGACGATGAACACGAACAAGAAGCTTGTCCCTTTTTAAAGCATCAGATTTTCACAATTCAGGAAGAGTTGTTGCCTCTAAGGTCGTTCCTGCAGGATACTTCGACGATGCAAAAGCGAGCACTGGATTGAAAGTTATTTGGGAACAAATTATGAGTCTATTATACCAAGCTGATTTTGCTATCAAATCGTCTTTCTTCATCGATGACGCTATTTGGTACAATTTGACTTGTCTATCTTTTGTCGTAAGAAAGATCAAAGATATTCGATATAAGGTCATGAACATTAAATTTCAGACTCAAACCGAAGGAAGTAACATCTGCAGAACTGAATCTATCTTCCCTTTGATGAGTTCTATTGATGTGCCCAAGCCAACAACATCCACTTCCATTGTTGAAGTTGTGGTTGGCTTTCAGAAAGAGACAGAATTACTAATTGATCGTCTCAAATGGGGAAGTGAACAACTAGACATCGTTTCGATTGTCGGAATGGGTGGGATTGGTAAGACTACTCTTGCTAAAAAACTGTACAATGAACCGTCAATAACACATGACTTTCATAAATTTGCGTTTTGTAGTGTTTCTCAAGTGTACAAGAAAAGAAATGTGCTACTAGACATCCTGAGTGATATATCTGCAATGGATGACGAAATTCGTCAAATGAGTGATGAGGATTTACAGCACAGGCTATACCAACGTCTCAAAGGTTTTAAATACCTTATTGTCTTGGATGACATATGGGATATCTATGTCTGGCATGATTTAAGAGCATCATTTCCAGATGACCTTAAAGGAAGCAGACTAATTTTCACTACTCGTATCAATACCATTTCATTGATAGCGAAACCAAATTCTACTCCTTGTTTACTTCCATTTCTATCTAATGATGAAAGTTGGGAGTTGTTACAACAAAAAGTATTCCATAAGGATCATTGTCCTCGACATCTATTGAAGGTGGGAAAGTTGATTGCAGAGAATTGCAAAGGGCTGCCACTAGCTATTGTGGTAATTGCAGGTCTCCTTGCAAGAACAGAAAGAAGCTTACTTCAGTGGAATCAAGTAGCAGACACTTTGAGTTCTTTTGCATCTAGTGAAGGGTGTAATGACATTATAAGACTAAGTTACAAGCAGCTGCCTGAAGCTTTGAAGTCTTGCTTTCTATATTTGGGAGCATTCCCTGAGGATGAAAATCTCGAAGCTAAACGGTTGGCATTGTTATGGGTTGCAGAAGGGTTTGTGTTGAAGTCTGGAAGTAGCAGTTTACATAAAATTGCTAAAAAGTACTTGAAAGATTTAGGTGATAGGAACCTTGTAACCGTCACGAAAGAAGCCATAATGGTGGGATCAAAAGATACCGTGTACACGATCTAATACGCGATTACAGAGGCTGAAGCTCAAGAAGAGCACTATATGTGTTATGTAAATGCACATAATGAAAACTTCCCGACGTCCAGTTTGTTATATCAGTATCGCATCAACATCGAAGCTGGATGGGGATCTTTTGTTGAAGCAGAACCTAGAGGTCCTACAACCCACTCTCTGCTCTTATCATGCGGCAATATCCTCACCTCTTCTATGAAATCTTTACAATCCTTTTTGTGGAATTTTAAACTCGTTCAATTGTTGGATCTTCGGGAGATCAGAATTGATGGAGACTTTCCTACGACAGTAACAACACTGGTCCACCTTAGATGCTTACTTCTTCTTTTTTCTGATTCTTTATGCGTTCCACCAGAGATAAGTAATCTTTGGAACCTGGAAACTTTGGTACTTTCGGCACACGGGGAAATACGATTGGTAAAATTCCCAAACGATATTTGGAGGATTGAAAGACTAAGGCATGTGGAAGTATCACCTATGGCCTTTGTTGCTTTAGGTGGTGTAACTGGAGATTTCTCTCCACTGCCTGATTTAATAACTTTTAAAAAATTGTACATTCCTCCAGGAGAAGAGGGAGAGGAGCTATTAAAAAGGCTATCAAATGTCCGGAAATTCAAATGCCATTGTAGGGGATGGTGGGATCCAGATCGTGAATGGAACCAGCTACCAAAACTGGAAATTCTCACGAAGGTCGAGTCATTAATTATGATTCACAGTGGAAAAGCTCGTTCCCCGTTCAAGTTTAGCATCCCCACAACGATAAGGAAATTGACCCTAAAATACTTCAAACTACCCTGGAATGAGTTGTCTGCTATAATTGGGAAGCTGCAATGTCTTGAAGTTCTGGTGCTAGATGACGAGTCATTCAATGGGAAAAGATGGGATGTGGAAGATGAGGAATTTCAAAACATTAAATCCCTGACACTCAGTGGTCTGGATATTGAAGAGTGGAATGCATCAATTGATTCATTCCCTTCTCTGGAGAAACTCGTTGTATCTTGGTGCCGTACTCTCATCGAGATTCCTCCCTGTTTTAGTGATGCTGCTACTTTGAATCATATTGAGGTTGATTCCTGTGGAAAGAGTGTGGCTGATTCGGCAATTCAAATTCAGAAAGATCAATTCGATTCGGGGAATGAGTGTTTTGAAGTTGACCTAAGCCGTATCGGAGCATAGTTTAGTGGGAAGGATGCAACAAAAATTACACAGATTTCTTCTACTGCCTTCCCTTCTACTGTTGTGTGCTCTTATTGATTTGTGGTAAGGATCATACTTGTTGTTTATTTTTCCCAGAAACGATTTGAATTTCGTCCAAGAGTTGCTTCTGTTCTCATAGCAACTGATATCCAAGTCCCAAGAGATTTTCACCATCAAGAAAGTTGCCAAGTTTACTGAAAGGAGATTACTTACTTACTTTTCCCGAATTTGTTGCTGAGATTTGCTTAGTTCTTTTACGATTTTGTTTTCTCTCAATGTGGTTATCTTTTTGGTGTTCTCTGAGGTACCGTAGTTTTCTAAAAAACAATGTCTTTTTACACGCACATCACTCGTTATCATAGAAATCAGATATTGCGGCTTATCATTTCTAAAAAACAACGTTGTTGAGATCTTTTACCGTTGTACCAAAGGGCTAAATGGGGACTTATTTTGATATGTTTTACGGCTGGTATACTCTGCATATCCTTATAAGCCTTTTAGCTCTGTAACAATTACGCAGACAAGCACTATGGTTTGATGCCGATCACTCTTTTTTTTTTTTTTTTAAAACTTTTCTTTTCTTTATAAAGCATAATGGCTGATCTGATTTCTTTTCAACATATAGCCGTATAATGCTCAATTTAATCAAACAGAGGTCGTCAAACAGAGCGTGACGAGAGCTAAAGATCGATGATGAAAATGAGGTTAGTGATGATATGTCTATTTACGGGGGTTAGTGATGATTGTAATTGACTTTTAAAATATTACAAATTGTAAAAATGATTGTTTATAAAAAAAAAACATATAAACTTGATACGGCGTATTATTTATTTAATTATTATATAAATGAAAATCGTGTATTTTAACGTTTCAATTGAAGAAAACTTAAATAAAGAAAAAAAAAAAATTAGGTTCAGGCGTGTCGGTGCCGTGTCGGGGAGTGTCGCCGGTGTGTCAGAAGCGTGTCAGATATTTAAATTTTAAATAATGTTAATTTAATCAGCCGACACGTGTCGGACACGGTGTCGGAGCGTGTCGTGTCGTGTCTTGTGTCGGACACGGCGCACGGCGACCAGATTGAAGTGTCGGTGCATCATAGGTTGAAACTGATGATACAATCTGGACACAAGGTAGTATGTATGTATGTTGAATTATTAATTTGATGGAATATATTTTCCAATAAAAGATGATAGGCTCGATCGATCATTGCAGTGACTGATTTGTTTTGATACCTAAATGAAGTTTAGTTTTTTTTAGTAAGTTTTAACTACGGTTAAAATGTTCCATTTTAGCTAATGCATCGGTTAAATATGAACCCAAGGGAATAATTTTTCCGTTTTCCAGAGTGTCATTTTTTACTTTTCATACGTATATATTAAGAAAATTAATAAATGCATGTCTTATCTTTTGTTATCGTATATATGAACATGTAAATGTAATGACCTCCATTAATGTGTAATAAATTATGTATAAACATATTCTAAAATGACACAAATTTTTGCGGGACGGAGGTAGTAGTTAGGAGTAGGAAAAGAGAATTTTTCTATAGGCATAGACTAGGATGTTAATGATCCGAGCCGTTCACGAGTAGCTCCCGCTTGGTTCTCGGTTCGTGAAATGCTTGAGCGAACTCGAGCACTTCATCAAGGTTAACAAGCCAAATTCAAGCAATTTAAATTTTGACTTGAAATACTTACAAACTTTATCAATCATTACTATAATCTGTTATATATATATTCAGCTCTCAAATAAAACACTACTAGATGACAGTGGCCGAGCTACATCTTTAACAGATCTGGCTTGACCACAGATACCCGGGAAGATCTAAGAGGCTTATGACGAGGGTCGGACTGAGCATCGCCGTGTGTCATCTCTGTATTGGTTAAACATTAAATAAAGACAACGAATAAGACTACATTAAGGGCCAGTAGCTTCATGTTATGCCTAAGCACTGACCAGAAACTCAGGTGGGAGATCGGTCTTGCCAGCTCCTCAAGCCACCGTAGGTCGGCTAGGTCGCAACGGAGCTCGGCTATACGCAGATCGGGCCATAATGGCCTAAGGAGCTCGACGCAGGACGGCCAAAGCCTCTCTTATCCGATAATTAAACCCACGTGTTTATTATTCAAGATAATTATGGGAAGATCTTTAAGATAATTTACCTATTACAACTTGATTATGACATTCAAATATAACCGTATTTATCTCCTAAAATCAAGAGATTGAGATGGAGAGAATTCCCATTACTTAGGGGACAAGTAAACAAGGCGAGAGGTCCTCTATATAAACGATCAGGAGGCTACACGAGACTTGATTGTTGAACAATTATTCGATAACGTAGACAACTTGAGATTCGATAATTTGAGCTCGATCTAAAACTTTTAAACACCACCCCGCTCACATTTTTTTTTTTTTAAGTTTTAAATCTTGAATTAATTGTCTTTAGGGTTTTACGGCCCGGATAATTACACCGACGATATTCAACATCGTCATTAGTCATACACATGATGAATAAGGAAATTTAGAAGTTCATAGGAAATTAAATAGTGTAGGTGTGAAATTCTCCAAGAAATGTCTCGAGTTTAAGAAAGTTTAAATTTACAACTACAACTTAATTTGGACAAATTTACATATAGTTAAATTATTGTGATGCTGTGAATATTATTAAATAACAGCTAAAAAAAATTCTAAATTCTAAATTCTAAATTCTAAATTATTGTCCCACTCTATTGCCACCAACCCCGACCATATATAGTAAGGATTTGCTGTTTTTAGTACATAATAATACAACAAGTACTCTTTTCAAGCAGACTCCTTTTTTAGTTTTCTTCTCATTCTCTTCTGCCTGTTCAGCATCCCATTTATTAGAGAAAAGAAACCAATTAACATTGAGTTTGATGAAAAGTCTCGGTTGATTCTGGGTGTCTTCCTAAATCCCTTTTCTGATTCTGCTGCCAGCAAGACGGTCTGGTAATGAGTTACATTTTCCATTTAAAGGGGATTTCCAAGTTATATGCTTTTCTCTGTTGTGTTGGTTACCCTCTTATGCTTTACACTTTACAACCTTTAGGATTGTGAATCTCCATGATTTTGGCTTCGACTTAAAAACAACAAGAGATATGCCGATAAACTGTTTTGTTTTTGGAAATTTTCTTTTGAAATGGTTTTGTTTTAGAAATAAATAGAATCTTTTGGGGCTTTGAGTTTTGACTTGTTATGTCTTATATTTCCCCTTTTTCATTTTATTGGCTATGCATGCTGTAGATTTTTGATATACTGATAGATTGTTTGATTGGTGTTGGGAAGTAGAGAGCAGAGGGGTGTTGGAATGGCTAATGGGGAGATGGCTTTGTCCACATTAAGGGTAGGAGTAGGAATGAAGAGAGAGTTTGATACATAATAATAATAATAATAATAATACAACAAGCACACACAATTCTCTTCCTTTGTAGAAGATAATAAAGAAAACAATAAAAGGAACAAACAAAAGAAATAAACAGAATTCATTTGGGGTATACACAGCAGAGAAGAACCATAGACGGTTCATCTTCCATTCACGGATGAAGACAAAGAAATAGGATAATGACAATAAATCGAAAAATACAAAGGTATCCCTTTTATGTCTACTGCTAGTCTATCTCTTTAATTTCAATTATTGTTGCTTTATCTGTTGAGAAATTTGCTTGACATGAACCTCTTGCCAAACCTTGACCTTTGCCGCCTTTTTTCTTCAAAAGACTCCTCTTGATCTAAAACTCTTACTTTATCAGATAAGATTAAGAACAGAGGAAGGATAATTAATTTTGAAGAAAAGGAGGAAGAAGAACAATTCTGAGTTGTATTTGATCAGAGGTTTTGGTTTCATATATTCTGATGAGTTTTAGATCTAGTTTGAGTTGTGTTTTCCCTAGTTTAGATCATCCCCCTTCAATCTCGTGGGGGAGCTCGTGAGCACAAGCAGATTGTGCCTGAACCGCTGAAAGACGGACTTTGACAGTGGTTTAGTAAAAATGTCAGCCACCCGAGACTCTGTGGCAATGTGTTGAGTAATAAGCTGCTGAGCCGCTACCTTCTCACGGACAAAATGATAGTCAATTTCAAAATGTTTGGACCGTGAGTGGATTATGGTTGTCACACATAAGCCTGGGAGGATTATTAAGTGAAACTCCCATGTCTCGTAGCAGGTGAGTAACCCAAGTAATTTCAGCTGCTGTAGTGGCCATAGTCCGGTACTCTGCTTCAGTACTTGACCTAGAAACCGTAGGTTGTTTCTTAGAAGCCTAGGAAATGCAATTTGAGCCAAGAAACACACAGAAATCAGTGGTACTTCTGCGTGTGATAGGGCATCCAGCTCAATCCGCATCACTAAAGGCATAAAGAGAGATAGGACTCTTACCGAGGTATTGGAGCCCTGCACACATGGTGCCCTTAACATACCTCAAAAGACATTTAACTTCCTTAAAATGTGCTTCAGTAGGGGGGCTGAAAAATATTGACAGACCTTATTAACTGCATGAGTAAGGTCTGGTCTTGTAAATGTCAAGTACTGGAGTGCTCCAACAATGCTCCTGAAAGTAAAGGAATCTGTAGGTGCATCTGTGTGACTGTGAGAGGCTGGTTTCACAGCCAAGGGAGGCCATGGCTGAGCTATGTAACATATCTGTCCTGTCCAATAGCTGCTGGGCATATTTCTGTTGTGTAGGAAATAGGCCATCTGTGGTTCTATAGACTTCAATGCCTAGGAAGTAATGTAGGGCTCCCAAATCTTAAGTAATGTAAAACCAGGTAAATCTAGAAAAATCATCAATAAAAATTACATAGTACTTGTATCCTTGATTAGATTCAACCGGGGCAGGGCCTTTCACCTTTGTTGATTAGGAGGTGCACCTGTTTGTGGTGCTGCAGAGTTGGTGTTCTGGGATGCAGTAGGTGTAAAACCTCTTCCTCTGGAGTTGAATCCTGTGCATCCACCACCCCTTCTGCCCAGGGCCGGCCCTATGCTAAGGCCGGCGAGACCCGGGTCTTAAGCCCAATTGTGTCGGAGGGCCCAACGGTACATGTTTCGCTAAAAGAAAAAAAAAAATCGTGTAGATTTAATCCGATCCAACCTAATATAATATGTTAATTTTTCATTTTTGATAAAGGCCCAAATTTTTTTTTACTCTAATTGATAAATGCCCCAATAAAAAAATTTACTTGACCCAAAAAAATAGATATATACAGACAAGTTTTTTTTTTTTTATGACTTTATCTATATTATTAATTTATTATATATATCTATATTATTTAAAAAAAAGCACACACAAAAATAAATAAAACAAACAAAAATAGATAGAACTCATTTTTCACTCCTAAGTTCCGGCCCTCCCCTTCAGTCCTGCCTTCGTTTCCCCAGCTCCCCTGCCGCTTGAGCTGTTGAAATTTTTTTTTTTTTTTTGTTTTCCTTTCCTTCTTTCAATTTTCCATTCATAAATGATGAATTCTATTCTCAAATTCTCAATTGAGAAGAATATGGTTAATGAAATTGACAATTCTACTTTGATTAGTGATTTCGTCTCTAAATGTGTTGCAAGAGCGATCTTGAAATAGTAATATGTAAGTATGTTTTATGTATACGTATGAATTTGGTTTTTGTTTCTAAATATGCTAGAAAATACTACTTTGTAGGCATGTTTTGAGACCATCAATAATGATAGAAAAATGTGATAAAACAAACAGAATTGAATGATCTCCAAGGCACGTATAAAACGTTTCTTTAAAGAGATGTTTTAAGATCTCTCTCAGTATTCAATGGAGTACTACTTTAGAGACACAATATGTTTGTACTGATGATGCTTCTAAAACAACTTCATTATCTTTCACACCGAATGCTGATGTCTCTCTATATATAGACAACGAAAAGATACTGTCCCTCTTCACGAAAGAATAAACCAGTTCGTCTTCAAAGGATGTGTCCCAATGACTCAGTGTGCAACAACACATTCAAAACAAAAATAAAAACAGTCTTTGTGAATAAAATATCTAACAAATAACTTGAATTTTGTACTTACGGATGTTAAAAACGCGATAAGCATGTTTTTAAAAAAAAAAGACAACTTCAACTAAAAGGCCCAATTCGGGGACTTGGTCTTAAGCCCAACAAATGCGAGGGCCGGCCCTGCTTCTGCCTCTTCCACGCCCTCTTTGGGTAAAGAAGGCCTGGTTGTGATCAACTTCTGCTGCTTGAACTGTTTTCTGTGTAGCCATGGTTTGATCATATCCTTGTAAAGCCATGACCAGCTGAATGAATGTAGGGTATGGTGGTTTTGTCAACATCGCTGTCCTGAAATTCATATATTCAGTCCCCAAGCCATGAGCAAATTGGAATACCTTATCCATATCAGCAACATGTTTCTTGATTCCTGCCAAATTGTCACATATGGACTTAAACTCTCTTAGATACTCATCAACCGATCTGCTTCCTTTCTTGATTCCCATCAGCATATTTTTCGAATTGCCTTCCTTCTCCACAGTATGTGGAAGCAATTGCCTGTCCAGGGATGCCCACACTTTGTAGGCCGTGGCTTCTTCTTCATGAACAAGGCTGATAACTTCCTCCTTCATGGTTCCTAGAAGCCACGAAGTCAGGAGTCCATCATTGACAATCCATGGATGGTATGCAGGATTGTCAATTTCTTCGTTAGCAGTGTTCTTGATGTTTTTCTGTAGGTGTATCATCTGTAGCAACATGATGATAAAGCTTCAGTTGTTTGTTGAGTATTATGAAGAGAACTAAACAGTTTTTTGACGTTCTGTTTTTTGTTTTGGTTTTTTTTGATTGTGTTGTTGTAATAATCAGTTCAGTGGCTGGGATTTTGGTGAGAGATGACTGGTGGTGCTGGTGACGGAGGGAGGAGTGTTACGATGATTGATGCTTTAAGCTATGTGAATGAAGTGAAGGATAAGTTTCGTGATGAAGAAGAGAAATACGATATGTTCCTTGAAATTTTGATGGATTATAGGGATCAAAGGTACATAGCTCAGCTTCCTTAAAATTATTTGGTGTTTTGATTTTCTGAACCTTCTGCATGATTTTTATTATGTTTTTTTTTCCGACGTACAGTACTTTGTTTTGATAAATAATTTTATCATCAATGGCAGGATTGACACAGTTGGAGTTATTGGTAGGCTGAAAGAATTGTTTGAGGGGCATCCGGACCTTATTCTTGGGCTCACCACCTTCCTTCCTAAGGGCTATGAAACTACTCTCATTGCTAATGATGAGGAGGTGTAACGACCCGATCGTTTCGAGACTTTTATTATTATTGATGATGTCCTGTAATAATTAGGGTTGAACACTAACGGTCGTATTTTTATATTTTTGAGACTTTGCAGTATTATTAGTATTATTATTATTATGGAATAAAGTTGAATGACCGTTTCTAAGTTCATCCTGATAACTGAAAAATGTTTCCTCGGTGCACTAACTGTACATGTCAATTGTTTGTAAGTTGATGTCTGAACCTGAACCCCCTAATCTTTCCTTCCATTTATCGATTTTGGCGGAATTTTCTCAACTGTCCCGAAACCTCCTCTTAATTGCTTGGCCAAACATCAGTAGCTAGTAAAATCTCTTTACAATCATGCTTTGACTTTGATTGAACATGGGCAAAATTCATGGTAATTTAATAATCAACAAGGCTTCCAATGTTAGGCAGTATTGACAACAGTTCCAAGTTCTGCAACTGAGAAGGCCGGGTAAACATAAATTATAAAGTAACGGGGGTAAGAAGTGGGCGTTGGCCAAGATTAATTACTCGATACCAAAATGCATGTCGTCCTCCATCGTTATCAACCAAGCGTTCTGATCGACCCCCTTTTCACTCATTCCTGTTGTATGATCATCAATTGTTGACGACCTTACAACAAATTAACAATTTCCAAAACGCTGCACCAATATTAATAGCACCAGAAGTTTTCTCTAATGTTGTGGAACTCGCAGCTTCACTCTAGTTCATTACAAGGTACTAAAATCATTATTACTTCAACTTTATATACATCTTGATGTTGTTCTGTCAGCAATCACCAGAATAGTACTAGAGATGAGATTATAGAGTACCTCATCGTCTCTAAGAATATGACACTTAATTTACATCCTATGATCGGCCTCGGGTATACCATTTGAGTCGTACCAATTGTCCTTTTTTTTACACTTAACGGGATTGAACACTCTGCCTCCATGAGACATTATAGTCTAACCTATATATTAATAAGCCATTGTATTTCAATCTTAATTATTTTTTCTTCTACTTTTCTAAGATGTGATCGTGAGATATACTACATCCGTCCTAAAATTTAAGTAAGGAAAATTAAAGAAAGTTGTTATTGACATCCGTCCTATGAATCTATTTTCGGAACACTACAGTGACATCCGATCTTTGAATTTGGAAAAGTCGAATGTAAGCTCCAAAACCGATTTTGCAGAAGTCGAATTTCTATTTTCGACCTTTATAAAGTCGAATCTTGTCCGAAATGTGATGTCAACGCTAGATTCATTGTCAAGCTTATATTGAAGCATAGGGGGTGATAAATAAAAAGAAAAACTGTAGTGAAGCTGGAACAAATTCTACCATTCTTAAAATCAAGCAAAATATGCAATTGCATCAAACACCTATTGTGAAAAATATAAACCTTTCAATCAAAGCTATTAAAATCTTCATCAAATGATATATCTCTTGTCCTGGTGACATGGAGCTTCTTATAAAAAGAGAAGAATCTCTATTGCACCGGATCTTCAAATACGTAGTAATTCCGTCTTTTTACACGCATGTCACTCGTCATCTATCTGTATTAGCAGAATTCAGATATTGCGGTTTAGCATTTCTAAATAACGTTGTTCGGATTCCTGTCTCTGTAGCTTCATTTCATTGTTGAAGTTCTTGATATGAGCTTCAACTCTTCCATGGAGTTCTTCAAGACTAATTGATGGCCCCCTCATCATTCCTCCTCTAAACCTTAATGAAACTGTTTCATTGAAACTCATTGAAGTTTTTCTCAATTCCTTTGTTGATTTTGGCATGAACTCTTCTGAATCTATTTCCTCTGTTCGTATTGGCTGAGCCCATGAGTCACTTTTCTTTAGTGTCTTGTTCTTTGTTATTGCTCTCCATGTTGCATCCATTGTATCATCATTATCATCTGTCTCACTTGTATTGATGACTTCAACCCCTGTTTTTGTTTCATTTTCAAGCACTTTTTGTTCAGGTTCTTTTGGTTTGTTTTTGGTTATCTTGAATATTTCTGATTCTATGGGTTCATGGGCTTTCACAATTCTTTCTGTGAGTGAATTCTGGTGAAAAACTATTTCATCTTGATGATTTTGAGGAGAGCCCATATGATTCTTGATGGAAAATGGCTCATGGGATTTCACAATTATTTCTGTAAGTGAATTCTGGTGAGTAAAGATTCCATCTTGATGATTTTTGGGAGAGCCCATATGATTCTTGATGGAAAAAGATGCATTTTTTTCCATTATATTTGGTTCTTGAATGTGATGGCTCAGTTTGCTGTCAAATGGTCTGTTTAGGTTAGCATTCTCCACCACTAGTGGCGGCGGCGATGGCGGTGGCAAGGTATTTTGAAAATCATGATTATGATGGTAGTCAATTGAGGTAGATGATGATACATGATGATTATCTTGAAAATGGTTAGTTTCAAAAATAGAAGAAGCTACAATAAGAATGACAATGAAGTTGATAATGAAGCAAACAAAAGTGGAGAAGACAACAATTGTCTCAAGAAATCCCAAGGTTTCTTTAAATTACACAAAACTATATCATATGATGAAGAACCTACAACCCCTTTAAACACAATCAACAAAAACAAGATTAATAATCCAAGAGAAAAAATCACTAGCTTTATGGATCTTGGGAAAATTTGGATACTAGTTTTCTTGTGTGATATACCATTTAGAAACATGATTGAATCAACAAATTTTGGATTATTCAAAGTATGATTTTTGTGAATTTGGAGGGAGAAAAGAAGCTGGTGGGTGTTTTGTTTTCAGGCTAAGAGAATAGAGGTTATAATGTGTTAAGTGTTTTGCTGATTCTTGAAGGCTTATTATCACCAGGCCACTATGTAAATATGTAATGAAGTGGGAGAGAGATTAAGGGCCCATTAACTTTGTTGATTAGTGGAATACACTGTAGTTGGACCAACTTTATCATGATTGATCACTATTATTATTTTTTTTTTTTTTTTTTTTTTTTTGATCACTATAACTAATTACTTATTCAATTATTCCAATAACTATTTATGCTTAGTAGTTGAGACATTACAGCCAAAGCACTTACTTAACACATTTTTATATAATATTTTTGAATATTAGAAGAACATTTTTGCATTAAAAACAAAAGCAATTTTGAAACAATAGAGATCTTTGCCAAGACTCCCAAATAGAAACCTTATACTGGTGTCCCATCCCTAAAATGAAGATAAAAAAATAGTTTTTCTTCAAATATTTCTACTATATCAGTAGTCTCTATCCCTATTTATTTTTAAGGATATGAACAGTCGTGTCATCCTACGTGTGGGGATGCACTATTCACTTACTAAACATATTTAATTGTTAAAAATTATAGGGATAGGGACTTCACTGAGTGAAATAATAAATATTTAATATGTATAAATAGGGTTGTGGTAGAATATGTATTATTTAATATTATTTTGAAATGTTATAGGGATAAGGATATGGATCACACATTGTAGGGGTTTTGAATTGAGATGTTGTAAAATAAGGATATGTATTATTTTATATTATTTTAGGGATAAAATTTGGGGCCTCTACTAGGAGTGCCCTAAGTAAAAGATGAAACAGTAGGGATACAGTGTATTTTAATGGGTTAGGTTTGTATAAATAGACTTATCATTGGTTCTAGTCAATGCTTATTATGTTTCCATTCCATAATTATTTGTGTTCCAGAACAGGAGGTACTACATGCATCCTAAAATATAAATCCATTTAGCTTTTTGTTTTGTTTTAAAATATAAGTTTATTTAGAAAACCGATAAAGCATTTATTACATTTTTCTTTTTCTACCCTTTATTTATTATTATATATATACTCAATAACATTTTACTATTTTGCATTAATTTCAATGAAATGTCATTTTAATAAAAAATAATGACACATAACAAATTTAACTAACTTTCTTAATATGTGTGAAAAAATCTAAACGGATTTATATTTTGAGACGGAGGTAGTACTTTTCTATAACTGTTTTAGGTGTCATTTTTGGGTAGTTTGACTCGTGTTTTATTAAAGTCCTCTTCCAAGAAGTACCTTTTTTTTTTTCTTCTCTGTTTTTCTTTGTGTGCGTGGAGGGAGGGGATGAGATTTTTTTATTCGGGATAGAGATGATAATCGAATTCTGATTTTCACTAGGAAGTGCAATGACAATGGTTTGTACAAAGTAGTACATATTTATATGTATACATAACTAATATCAACCTTATAAATTACACGATTTTGCATGTGGTTTGACATATAAAATATTTGACATTTGTGGTTTATTATCATATGGTTTGCTCCTTATGGTTTTCAATAAACCGAACTCAAAAATTCTTGAGAAATGCTGGTGGAATATAACGACCATTGCCCCATGTGGTTTGCCGTACACATTATTTTACCACATGAGTTTTCCGTTCGAAATGATTTACCTCATATGGATTTATGCAAATAACATTCTTAAAAAAAAAAAAATTGCTTGTTAAGGTTTGCAACAAACGCTAGATGAACGATCCATATTATAATAAACAAAGGGTGAAAATACTTCTATGGTTTGCATACGAAACACCTTACCCCATGAGTTTCCTCTTCGAAATGATTTACCCTCTATGGTTTTATGAAAACCACAATATAAAACAAACAATTGTGTGTTGAGGTTTGTTCCATATACCAAAACACACAAGGCAAAAGGGTTTTTGGAACCCTTTTACATACATTGTTGCTAATGTTACTTTAACTCACGATTTCTTGATTATAAGACACTGTATTACCTTTCTCGGTCTTCACGGTAATACTGTAATACTATTATGAAATTTTTCAGAAAACAAAAGGATTTGGATAAACAACAAAAGGACTAGCTAGCTAGTACCTATTAGGTCTACACTCCCTACCTTCATGAGTGTTTTGCTATATACTACTCCTCCGCTCCAATTTATCGAATGCAATGCACAAAAGACACATATTAAGGATATGAGTTAACGATTAACTTTTACAATGAAACGACTAGAATGTCCTGGATATAATTAATGTGACCTTTTTTATATCTCCTAGTGTAATAAATAAGCAGAATCAAAAAAGACAATAAACGTTCAGATTGAAAATCAGATCGCTTCACATAAAATGGAACAAAATATTTTGATGTCATTCTACCGATTATCGTGGAACGGATGGAGTAATATACTAAGTCAATAAGAGCTGCATCTTAATATGCATGAAGAAATAATTGTTCTTTAATTCTAATTTTAGCCTAATTCATAGTATTTATTAGGTGAGAATTTTTTCTTAAGATTGATCCCAAACCACAAAACAAATGACCCACAATTATATTCAAGACTTTTCTTGTTTCATTATCATTATAATAGTGTTTGTTAAGGTTTCAGCATCATTTGCCTAACGTGTCCAACATAGGGGAACTGTATTATACATCATGCCTAGATTAAGTTAGGTGTTAACAACATATAAAAACATTTGGTATCAAAAGATTAAAAAAAGAACATAGTAAATTTTAGAATATACATAATAAATGTATATATAGGAATGTAGTATCAAGTAAAATGTTTATTCTGTCTTTTTATTTTTGTATTCTTTTATATAATATGGGTGTGTGATGTAAAAAAATGAGGATAAATAAACAAATATGATGCATGTCATTTGATACAATTTCTAACAACGTATTGCCTTGAACTTTCGAATTCGTTAGACATATATATATTCTGAGTTCAGTGAAGTAATATGAATGTAGTCAAACTAAATCTATTTCATCAGTCGTAAAAAAAAAAAAAAAAAAATCTATTTCATCAGACACGTGTTGTAAGATACGCATAATTGTAACCCTGATGCGGACAAAGCTCCACAGCTTCAATAGCATGACAATATTTCTTATGTCACTGATGTCGTCCTATCTCATACAGAAACTATCTTTTTTGCAATTGTTAAAGACATGTTCACTCTAACTCTAACTGTGAACCACAACACGTCGTTAGTGGTGCAGATGTTTCATTTACTCATAATTTCCCGTTTTAATTAACTTAATTGCAGGTGACTTAATTAAGACCTCTACACTGTCGTAAGAGACATTCGATTCAAAAATCAACAATTCATATATCGATCCAACATCGGTTGGTTTTATTACAACGATGTTTCAAAACGATAAATAATAAAATAAAAAAACTTTTGGCTAAACGACAAAAGATTAAGTCCTATACCCCCCTTCATGAGATTTCTTCTATGCTATCTATAAGAGCTGCATCTTAATATGCATGAAGAAAATAATTGTACTTTAATTCTAAATATAGCCTAATAAATAGCATTAATTAATTAGGTGAGATTTTTAATTAAGATTGATTACAAACCACAAAACAAGTGATCTAATATTTTAGTATTCATTCAAGACTATTCTATTCATTATTTTGTTGTAGGTTAAGGTTTCAGCATCCTTTGCCCAGCTTGTCTAGCATAGGGGAACAGTATTCTACCTCATGTTTGGATTAGGTTATGTGTTAACCACGTAGAAAAACATTCGGCATCAAAAGATAATAAAACATAGGAATAGGAAAGAATATGATTAATATCACTTGTTACGATATTCTAATAATGTATTACATTCAGCTTTTAGTAAGAGTAACAAGTTTGAGAAGAAACAAATCAATTCGTGAGAGACCTAAATATTTGGTTTTTCCGCAAGGCTCCATAAAGAAGACCCCAGAACTCCTATAGGCATGGCCTCGGGCCCTTGTGTCTCTGATGAAGACTTTGAGCCCCTACTAGCTACTGTTATCAAGGCCTCAGGGTTCTTAAGGTTCAGACGACTTATATCGTAAGAAATGTGTAGTTTTTTTTTCCCTCTGATCATGACAAAACTCAACAATTTAATTAACGTGACAATATTTCTAGTATTTTTCCGATACCAATGATGCCTTATTTTGTATAGGGGTCATATAAAAAGTAAAAAAATTATCAAAATATAAAATAACAAATTTTTTTTAGGAGAATCTATCTATTTTTTTTTTTCTTTTTTGAGAGAACTTTATCTATTTTTTTAAGTGAAAGAAATTCGAATCGCGTGTAGCCGGAGTTTGAAAATGGGGAAATGAGCTTCTTTATAGCTAGGGTTCCGGCAATGTAATTTTGATCCAATTGGTGGCACATATTCTCACAAAAGAGCAATTTGAAGCTTGTTTTCATCCAGAAATTCGAACCAATTTACTTCAATGGCGGAATCATCGGAAGGAGAAGACGACGGGAAGATCACCGGCGGAATTCAGAAGCTAGTAGTTGATGACGACCTCCGCGAGATGGCAAAGACCGCCGCTTGGAGCGTCAGCTCTTGCAAGCCTGGAAATGGCGTGTCTTCTCTTCGTGATAACAACCTCGATACTTACTGGCAATCAGATGGAGCTCAACCTCATTTAGTCAATATTCAGTTCCAGAAAAAGGTAAAGCTCCAATTAATTGCACTTTATGTGGATTTTAAACTTGATGAAAGCTACACTCCTAGTAAAATCTCAATTCGAGCTGGTGATGGTTTCCATAATCTGAAAGAGATTAAAGTAGTTGAGCTTGTTAAGCCAACTGGTTGGGTGTATATATCATTATCTGGAACTGATCCAAGGGAAACTTTTGTGAGTACATTCATGTTGCAAATAGCTGTTTTGACAAATCATATTAATGGGAGAGATACTCATATAAGGCAGATCAAAGTTTATGGACCTCTTCCGAATCCGATTCCTCACCAACCTTTTCAGTTTACTTCTAGAGAGTTCATTACGTATTCTACTTTGAGGTGAAGTTCTTAATCTCTAGGTTGATTCTGGTCTCAAATATGATAAGCAAGCATTGATATATCATCAATAGGTTTATTGACAAGATAGATAAAAGTGTTGTTCTGTTGTATACATTCTAATTGTCTCTTGGCTCGGTTTTGCGATGATTGAACTTGAACTCGACTTTTGCTGTATTCATTTTGCATTTCTCATCTGTTGTATTCATTCTAATAATCTCTTGGTTTGGTTTTGCAATGATTGTACTCTCGCGGTTTGCATTGATCATCTGTTGTCTCATTTCTATGCTGATATTAACTCAAATTGTCTAAAAGTCTGTGTCTGTCTGTGATGAACTGCTGCTTTCGCCAGTCTGTGTTTATTCGTATATGGTATTGCTTTGCATGTAAAAAAGGGGTGAGAGAAATTCTCACCCTCTTTTGTTCATCTTCAACATTTTTTGTATGGAAAAGTATTCTATCTGTTTTGCATCTAGTTAAAAAACATCTACGGTTTTGTGTGAGGAATGCTGTTCTACTGAGAGTTTGTGATAGCATTTGTAATGGTAATTGGAATCTGGATAAGCTTAATTGTGTGTTAAGTGAAAAGTTAGTGATTTCATATGGAGTATTGATGTCGATCATATTGTTCAGATTCCTCCTATTAGTCCATTGAACAGTAGTGATAAGTTGGTTTGGGCTTACGGTTCTTGCGGATTATATTATGTGAAGTCTCTGCATATCATTTCTTCTTTGAATTGCTGAATAAATTTGGGTGTAGTAAAGATAGTAGTTGTGGTGGATCTGCTTTAGCTGATTGTGAGACTGAATGAAAGAGGTTTTAGGCTATTATGGACTCTTCCATCTAAGTCTGAGATCAAGCTTGTTAATAGGTGCATATCTGTTGAGATCTTCTTGATGTGTAAATTGATATTGATTCATATGTTTGTGCTATTTGTTTTTTAAGGGCTCCTTAGTACCGTGGGACCATACGGTCCATACTGCGGTGTGAGATTTGACTGCGGATATTTGACCTCTGGAAAGTCGAACCTCACACCGTAAAATAGACTTTTTTAGAATAGACTTTCTAGTTTCTAGAGTGATATTCAACCATGGAAAGTCGATTCTAAGGTGTGTGGTTCGACTTTCTAGATGTTAAATATGGATATTCGATTTATGGAAAGTCGAATCTCACAACTTATAATCGGCTTTCTAGAGGTTGAATGTCACTGCGAGACTCCGGAAGTAGGTTTGTTTGGTGTGGTGACGTTAAAGACTTTGTGATTTGACTTTTTAGAGTTCTCTGGATAGTCGACCTCTGAAAAGTTGAACCTCACTCCATAATATCTTTATGTGCAGAGGCTGCTAAAATTTGTTGAGCTCTTAAAGAAGTTATAAACGATCCGATCTAAATCAAGCATTTAATTATCAAGTCGATCAACACCTAAAAATAGTGATGCTCGAAACTCAGCTCTGATCGAGCAGGATTTATTTTTTTTTTTTTTTTGCTTGAGATCAATTCGATTAAGTTTTAAAAATGCTTGATTTAGCTCGGAGAAATTTCGAGCATTTTCAAGCTCAAACAAGTGGAAAAGGTTATAAAGCTTTAAGCTAATTGACTTCGGCTTTTAACGAATACATAATACTATATATGTTATACTATAGTAATGCTGATAAAGTTCATGAACATTTCAAGTCGAGCGGTTAAAGCGTTCAAGCTCAGCTTGTTAACCTTGATGAACGGCTCGAGTTTGGTTCAATCATACATGGATAAGCATTTCACGAGCGTTGAGTGAGCGGCTCAGATCTTTTAAACCCTAATCCACACATCTAGAGTTGTTGATGACAATGGATATCACTAATTGATATATGTGTCTATGTATATATGTATATAGCAAAATCATAACAAGAAACTGTAGTAAGTGAATACACAATGTTCATCTATTTGTGGTTCTTTTATCCATACAGATTATATACTATTTAAGATGGGATAGAAATAAATTCACTATCATCATGACAACAAAATCAAATAAAAAAAGTTGTACTTTACTCAATTATTAAATAACCATTAAATTAATGTTGATGTTGATCTATAATCTATTGTATTTTAATATAATAATTAAAGTTATTAAAATGGTAAACTTTATGTATTAGTGTTGTACAAGACATTTTTAAGATCCCCACTGATACAAATATAAAATTAATTAAAATAACCAAACGGCAATCAATTTGACTAATGAGGGCTATAAAACACCATGATTTAAGGGCCCAATGTAACCACTTTGGTTTTTTTATTTATTTATATATTTCTAATGCAAAAGGCAAATGGTTTATTCCAAAATTTCCAATGGTTTAGGGGGGCAACTTGTGCTGTCAATACCGTTAATGACAAGAATGTCACTAGTTTAATTGCACTTTAATATATTTATTTAGTTAGTCATATCATGCATAAAAATATTCTTATTCGTTTGTGATACTTTTTGAAAATGATATGCTAGTGGGGTCCTAACATTATATCGTATCATAGTTTTATTAAATTACTATTGAAACAAATATACACACACGGATCCAGAAACTAAAGTTACTGGGGATATCAATTCCATAAATTATATAGATATATTTTCGTAAAAGCAAAACTATATCATTTTAATATATATTTTTTCTGAAGTCAAGCGGAGGCATATGCCTTTCACTTGGAAAAGAGTTGTTATACAACATGTATTAATGGGTGATACCAAATGGATGATTGAGATTTGGCTAAATCACCCCTACTAGATGAGAGAATGTAAATTTAGCCAAATCCTAACCATCCATTTGGTATATCACCCACTAATAGTTGTTGTATAATAATTAAAAATGAAAATAAAATTAAAATTCGAATGTAAATCTACCATAAATAATAAGTAATACAATAACTTTTAGATGGGCAAAATGTGTTTCATGTAATTAATGAGACAATACACTCTGATGCCCTTTGCCCAAAAATGGAAGGGGATATATATATTGGTGTTTTATTTACATGGTCCATTGAATACCTGTGTAGTTGAACATATATAGAGAAATCGCAATAATTAGTTTGTATGAAGCTATGAAGTAGAGTATATATAACACCACCATATTATTTTTTTTTTCTAAAAATTACAAAGGGCATACATCTTACATTTACATACCTTGTTTAATAAAAAGGTAATTTTCAAGTCAATTTGACACTGCTAGAAATTCCCCATTTTCCCACCAGTATTGCATCTTGAATGCTCTTTTAATTTCCTTCTTTTCTATAGTGAAGATTATTTCCTACATCATCAGAACACATTCTGTAAAGTCTCATATCTGTAAAGTAAAAGAATATTCACCCTCATATAAGTGTGAGACATAAATGTCTTATCAACTCGAGTTAGTCTTTTTAGACCAAGCGAGGACGACGGTCTAAACAGTTGATCGGATCATTTATAACTCATTTAGCGCTACTAGGCTCGGGGTCTTACCAGGCGTTAGTATTGAGGTCCGTTTATCAGACGGACCTAAGTGCCACACCGTGAGAGACGGTGGGGTCACCTCTAGAAATCCTCTGGTAGGGACGAGACTGGGACAAGTCCTAGCGAGGACGTCAGTCTCTTATAAGGGGGGAGAATGTAAAGTCCCACGTCGGTAAAGTCTTTCTATTTCCTCACACAACAAAATAAAACAACATAGTTTTACACCGTCGATCCTGGTGAGACATAACGACCGATAGCTAGGTCTTGTATCACGATCAATGACATAAATGTATGTTTTTATCTCGAAAACAAAGAACAATTTTAGTGTAAAGGTGTAAGTAGTACTTACATTCAAAAGTAGCCCAACGAGAAGGAGGAACAACAGTACGTTCATGGTAGGTGTCAGACATGTATAGCAAACTAAAGAGATTCTGTTTACTACCATCTCCACTTCTTACACCTGTTGTGGCTGTGTCATCTACTGTGCTTTTTGAAGGTGGTGGCATTTGAACTTTCTCTGTCATGTCCATTGAACCCTGCAAAAATCAACATGGAAGTTATCAGATTCTGTAACGTCCCGTAACTCAGGCCTAGCTAGCTGCGTTAGTTGAGTCATAATTCAATTACTACTTAGACTCATAGTTCTTGCCTGGTTTAAGATGATTAACAACCTAAGTTACAAACTCCATTACGCCTCAACATTATATCTTAGTATCCGTACCAAAGGATTTTGTATCTACTCAGGCTCATAGTCCTTGGCTGGCCTAAAATGATTAGCCTAACAACATACAAGAGGATGGTCTCAACCTCAGAACCTAGGCTGTGAAGCGAGGGAAGTAAATCTCTTAATATAGTGGGTGAAACAATAGCAAGTGCCGATGTGAGACAGAACCTAAGTTATAAGGTGAGAGGAAGTTCATGTTTTTATATGATGAATGAAACAATAACATCAAGTGTCCCGTGTGAGATCGATAACTTTAATAATACTAGCTACCTGACATAAGTATCTATGCATCATAGATTGATCGAGTTCATCAAGTTGTTGAAGTCAATCTATTGTATAGCGTATTCGTATCTGATACAAGATTCGTTACCAGACAGAAGGATCCATGCATCATAGTACGAAAGCTTACCGCGCGAGTTCTAGCAACAGGAGGAATGGCTTGAGACATATATTTGCTGAGCATTTCTTCCTCCAATGAATATTTTCTTGCCTTTTTTGGAATATTAATCTTGACTACTGATCTATTAACATCACTTGAACTTGACTGCAGGTTGCCTGCTGTAGGTATTGGTAGAGGCATTGTCTTAGATGTCCATCTTTTTTCTTCATACCTATATATATTATATATACATTATTACATTGCAAATTTACAAGAAAAATATATAAGAGGATAAAAAGGGACATTTATTTGCACCACAACGTCTCCACTAGTACAACCACATGACTGTGCATGCACTACAAAGAGAATCGACCTAGTGAAAGTCGATTCTAGAGTCAAAAACCGACTTTCCGCAGAGTCGTAACTGAATAAAGTCGATTCTTGGCTCTAGAGTCTAGAATCGACTTTTACAAGGTCGATTCTATGATAACGGTGTGGTACACCGGTAGGTGGGGTGCGGCGGGTAGAACGACTGTGGTGCAAATAATAACCCCATACAAAAAGTCTTTATTTGCACCACTTACTAGTGTAACACATTTACCATGCACCACACCGACCGACATTTTTTTAATTCTTTGTTAAAAGTCGAATCTTGATTCTTGAGCTAAGAATCGACTTTCGAGAATCAATTCTTGGCTCCAGACTTGACATTTAAAAAGTCGATTCGGTGTGGTGTGGTACATAGTAGGTCTGGTATACTACTAAAATCACGATAATGCAAATAAATGGTAAAAAAAAAAATTATGTAATCATTATAGATTAGTTAATAATGGAAAACTTAATTACTTGGCTCTGATGAATCTTTCAATATCGGTTCTATTATAATCTGCTGGTAACAAAGCTTCCCAATAGCTGTTTGCCTTCTGGTTTCCCATTGCTATAATAAAAACAAGTCAAATATCTTCAATAATTAGAATACAAGAAAGCAGTGGCGGATTCAGAAACCGAATTTACAGAAGCCATAACAGAAAAATGTAGAAGACACCCGTTCGAAGGGTATATATATATATATTTTCTTAACAGAAAAACTACCTCATTAAGGGTATGTGTGTGTATCTATCTATCTATCTATCTATCTATCTATATATATATATATATATATATATATATATATATATATATATATATATATATATATATATATATATATATTTCTACTGCCCATCATGAGGGCCTGTACTGACATATCTTGTTGTGATATTAGTTGTGTCAGAAAGGTTGTGACAGTATTATCAGTATTCTAATCAAAGAAATATATAGGAAACACAACTCACATTGCATAAAGGAGACTTGCTCAGGTAGCCATGTATCAAGGTTAGTAGACCTCACCTATATATATATATACATGAGGATGAAAAACACTTAGTAAATAATAATGATTTCATAATCCATCTTCATTCCCCTCCAACTTTATAAATGTGACACATTATATTATACCTTAGAGATATGAACACCGAGACTCCGATGAATACCGGAGCATCTCAAGCATATAAATACACCGAGGTTTACACTTGCCCATCGTGGTGCCCTGGAAAACAATATCGTATTGCAGGTTATCAAATATGTTGTCAGAATATACGTAATTTCTCTACGTTGTTAAGGTCGAATGACAGTATTGTGCGTGTAGAAACATTATACCGCGGAGAATCTGATTCAATGAATGAATGAAGTTCAAGACACGAATAACGAATAATATATAATATACATGGGAATGTATTTAGAATTGATTATATTGAACACTTACTTGCTACCACAGTCGGCACATTCCCTGTTTTCTTGCAGCTTCAGAAGGCCATCCAATATCTGTACATGTTTTTTTTTTTGACCAAGTGAAAAAGTCAGTGTTCATAGCATACATGAAGCAAATTGACATTTGCTGATTTCTAATATATTCCACAAAAGCTACAGAGCGATTTTTTTTAGTACAATTATGCTCTGGTGCATGTTTTAACCCCCGAATATGACGTCATTGGCTTATTTTTGATGCATTTAGACCGATTCTAGGGAATTATCGCACGTCCTGCTCACTTCGAGGTACACCGTCATATAGACGGGAAACCTCATCATTTTGTAGTGATATATAATAGCCCGATTTGAGCCCTATCTATTTTGCGAAATTATGCTCGGTATGCGTTTAAATGTCGTGACGCAGTATATAGGTGACTCGTGAGCCCTGGAGATAAGGCACGAGGCTTAAAGTGACATAACCGAAGCTCAGGAATAGAAGAAGTGACAAAAAGTGAAGAAAATATAGCATTGTGCACCTTCTGGCGCGTGCGAAAGAAGATCATGTGCATGCCAACAACAAATAGAGTGTTTTGCGAGCCAAAGTACTGCAAGCGCGCGCCAGAAAAAATGGTGCACGCCACTACAGTCTGGCGCACGCCACTTTAGGATTCATTGGAGGGTGCTCAGTGTATATAGGGGATCCCGACCATATGTGAAAGAGTATAGAAATAGAAAGTCATGATATATGTCATTTGATACAATTTTCTTATAGCCATCGTATTCTAAAATTTTCCCAACAATGACTACATCTTTCCTTTAACTAGTCGAATCAAGAAGTCCTATTAAAAGGAAACTAGTTGAGATTAAAGGGCAAACTTTAGGCCCTAAAAATAAATATCTCCATAACATCTTTGTTTTCTTTATGGAAGGAGATCTCAAAAAAATATACATACACATAAAATCTGCCCCCAAAACCAAAATTTAACACCAAAAAAAAATAAAAAAATAAAAAAAAAATGGAAAGGTGATAAAATCAGAAAGCTTTAGAAGGTAAATATGATCCAAAATGAAGGGCACTAGTATTATTATTATTATTACTATACCTTGGTATGCTTGGCATTGAGCTCCTTAGAAATGGTGGCCTTCTCATTCATGATCACTTGTCTCTGATTTTTTTTTTTTTAATTTTAAAATAAAAAATTGGGGAAAGAAAAAAAAAAGAAAAAAACTTTAAAACGATGAAAATACCAAGAAGAAATAACGAAACCGAAAAAAATGGAAGAAGAAGAAAGAGAAAAGGAGAAACCTCTCCTAGTCTCTTTGATGAATATAATGTGTGTGATTTTGAGAAATTATAATTGTTTTTTTAAGTGGTTCAACTTATTCAGAGGAGAAACAGTTGGTGGTTCTCAATAGTCTGTTATTTCTCCTTTCCAAAAAAAAAAAAAAAAAAATCGTTAATTTTTCAACTTTTTTTTTTTACACGGAGACAGATCCAGAAAATAGATCAAGAATGTGCAAAAATTTATTTATATTTTATTTAACAACAAAACTATATCGTTTAATATTAAAAAGATTCTCGATCTTAGTCGGGACACGTGACACTGTGTGAAACCCCTATGATATCACGATGAATACAGTAAACCAAAGAAAGCTCAAATTATCTCTTCAAATTATCTCTTTCTAATAGGTTTGATGGATAAAGGAAAAAAATCAAAGTTTGTAACTGTAATTCATTGATCATAAATAGAAAGGTAAAAGTCTATTTCAATAAATAGATCCACTAACATCTAATCAAATCACGACACGTGTGTGTCATGGTTTGTATATATGTTTATGTCAGTATGTTTAGTATAAAATGTCTCGGGTTTTGATTGAATGCTACTGAATCTCCTCCTCAGCGAGGACTAGTTGCATAGCGAGGACTAGTTGCATTTGATATGCCCCAAAAACTTCGTTTTTTAGCTCTCGGATCCGGAGACAATACACGATTACTTTGAATCTTATTCAGCTCGCGGATTAGATCATCCTTTTGCTTAATCTCAAGATCATGAGCTTTCTTCATTTTCTTCATCTCTGTCTTTAATGCTTGCACAGTGTTTTGCAGTTTACGAACCGTTTCATCCACTTCTTTCCTCTTAGAATCCGGTGAATTAAAGCAATTACCGGAAAACAAATTACTGGATTTCGCCTTTCGTTTCTCGTGAAATGGAGAAGATGAAGGTGTTGAATTTGCTGCCGCCACGGTTTGTTTAAGGCGAGCTAGTTGCGTTTTTAGCTCGCGATTCTCTTTCTGTAATTTGAGTAGTAATTTTTTCTGATTGCATTTGGAATCAGGTACTTGAATTTCTTCATTTGAATCACCAGCCTGAGAATTAAGAACATAATTATATGATCAAAAAGAAGAATCTAGAATGGGAAGTCTAAGCAGAAATGCAAATAGCAAGAACAATGCATATAAGGGTACTAGTTTAGGTTGCATGGGTACGAATACACTTATACGAGATACGGATATGCCGGACATATGTTTAAAATATCACAAAATACAGGATACAAGTATGGTAGACATATGCATAAAATATTAAAAATATAGGGATCAAACAGTACATGATAAAACTATAAAAAGAGAAAATGACACTTTTGGTCCCACGTCTTTTTCTGATTTTCTCTGAACTAGCTAGCTTACATATGTTTCATTTTCTCTTTTTAAAAAATCTCGTAGATACGTATCACGTATCCACGTATTCGTATTCGCGCACCCCTAGCTAGCTCACACACATTCTCTAAATTAAATATAAAAAAAAAAAGAGAGAGAGAAAAAGAAAGAAAGAAACCTTAATCTTGATCTTCTTAGCTCTATCAGCCCAATGCAGAGTATTCTGTGTCTCACCAAACACTGCATCACTTGGACTAACATTAGCAATCATCACAGTATTACAACCTCCACCACCAAGTGAATCTTTGAGCAATTGAGTGAGCTTCGAATCGCGATACGGGACGTGTTTCTTCCCTAAAACCAATGCATTTATGCAGCTACTTAATGCAAGAAGTGACCTGTTAATGTTGGCACCTTCAAATGACCTTAATGTCCTTTGTTCTGTTGCAAGTGCCCTTTCTGAACCAGCTAAATCTATCAATGAAAGCTTTCCAATTTTGTTGATTATGTTGTTTGAAGTTGCATCTTTTGTTTTGTATTCAATTGTAACCTGCAAAAGTTAACAATTGAAAGCTTAAAAAAGGTAAAATGATGATGTGAGTATCTTGAGATCGACTCGATTGATACCATTCAAGTAACTCGATTCAAGTTCAAACTCGAAAATACCGAATCGAGTCAAACACTTTTGTGAGTCAGCTACGAATAGTTCACGAGTAATCTCACTCACTTAAAACCCTATTATGTGGTAATATCGTTTCTGTGAGAAATTAGAAATGCATTGACCTGGAGAATAGCATGAGACCGCGATGAAGTTTCATTGGCTCGAGTCGGTTCGGTTATTCGATTTTGGTTTCCTTGATGAAGCAATGCCATTACCTGTTTGATACAACACAATTATAAACTTATGAATCACAATATTTTCATCCCAAAAAAACAATCTTAAACATAATTTTACAAGAAATTACTTCATCTGCTGTAAATGCTTCATATTCAGTAAGCCCTGAAACAATAATCCCCTGCACATTATTACAGGAAAAAAAAACTTTAAATGAAGCGAAATTACGAAAATATATCTTTAACAATTCTTCCAAAAAGTGTGGCTCAAACCTGTTTATTTTCTCTAAGAATCAAAGCCCTTTTTCCAGGAGACAATAAATCCCTAACAGATTCATTATAAACTTCCAGATATGACAATTTAACGCGTAATTTCCTCGAAATTCGCCAAGTAAATCTTGTTGAAAAGATCACTAATGGCTAAAACCATTACACCTGGATTTTCTACAGTTCGAGCATAGTATATGTCTTTCCTGCACTCGCTGCAGACCATATGCAGAAGATAGAGCCATTTTTCCCCAACAAAACAAAGCTTTTACAAGCTTTTCTGCTCTGTAAAATACATAAAAATATACACACAATTATCGAATTTTCCGTGCGAAAAAGCATTGCACTTCCGGTTGAGAACCAGGGTTCGATTCTTGTCCTTGTTTATGATATAATAAAAAAAAACTTCTACAATCCCTACTTCAAATAAAAAATAAAAAAATAGGAGTGTAATCAAGCCGAGTCGAGTCGATGCTTTTTACAGCTCGACTTGACTCGATTAAACGGGCTTTGGCTTGAAACTCGGCTCAAGCTTCATCGCGCCATATAAAGGAAAGATTGAACTCGAGCTCGTGAACTTGATTAGTTATTTGGAAATAATTTATTATATTTGTAGAATATGACAAGATCCAGATCGACACGACTCAACTAATAATTTATTGACATATAAGATATATCTCGATAATATGTTTTATTAACAAAATCAATTACATAATTACTTAATATTGCTTGATTAAATGGTGAAATACTCGATTAAGATATTTTGAAACTCGAGATTAGCTTGGTCAATCATTCAAATAGCTTGACTCGAGCTCAAACTCGACAAAAAACAGAATCGAGTTAGATTTCTTTACGAGTCGAGTATAATTAGCTCGATTCATTTACAACCTTGCAACAAACTATCCCTCACTTTTTCTTGCAGGCCAGCTTTTAACCAAAGGAAAAAAAAAATTGTAATTTCCCCAATGAGAAATCCATCTTTATATTAATAATGTACTATTCACATCTCTAAATATATTAAATGTTTAAATATTGTAACGATTACAATGAGAAGTTTCCTATAGTTAAATGATTCTCTATCTCTAAAATGGGGATAAAATTTAAACATAGGCCGAAAATTGTTTCCGATAACATCCCCATCCTTTACGATTCAGTGAGAATTTTTAGGGGAAAAAACGACGTCGTTTTTGTCCGAAGAAAATTTAAAAAAAAATGTTGTTTTAACTAATGAAATGAAACACTCAACACCCTCAAGTGTTAGTGTAGAGGATCCGGGCCCATTGGTGACATGTTCTATTGTAAGTGTGTAAAACGAGGTGAGCAGCTTGATGCTCATTGCTCTATTCTTGTAAAATACTCACTCAAATATGATTTAATTGATCTCGAGTCAAACTCGAACAGTTCATCTAGTTTAATGAGTCGAATATGAGTACTTAAAAGCTTGACTCGAAAAGTTCACGAACTTTATCGAGCATTATAATATTCTTTTGTACATTTTTTTTGAAAAGCTGAACTCAACATTTTCTTCAAGCTACTCGAGTTAAGTGCGAGCTTAAAAGTTTTTGGTTGCTCGAACAAACTCGAGCCGAGTTCAAACATCACTGTTCTGAAAGGTTTTGAGAGATTGTTTGACTCGATAAGTAAATAGTTGATTCGATTCGCATCATTTACGCCCCTAGTTAAGTAAGCATATGAATTTAAATAAAATATATTTAAAAAAAATAAAAATAAATAAACACTCACGTAGAGGAATACACTTCCAATTGAGTTGCAGAGTCTGGAAATGAAGCATCAAAGCTAAAATGGCGGCCTTTAACCCTCTTCAACCTTAAATAATCATTCTCATTTGCGAATTCCGTAAGGTAAACATCTCTGTTATTCTCAATCTTCACACAACACCTTGATCCACTTTCAATTTCCTGTTTTGACATGGGCCTTAATCTCACAAACACTTGAATTCTGCTACAATTTCCTTGCGCCTTTTCAGTAATTCTCCGATCACCACCACCACCATCGGCCACCGCCGCCGTGTTCTCCTTACCATTTTCCCTAATTGAGGGGTTTGGGATCACGAAATTCCTGATCAATTTTGAATTGGGGTTAAAATTCTCCTTCATCACATAGCTAATTGATTCGATTTCTTCCTCTCTTTTCTCAATTCGTTTGTGATTACGAATTAAATCAACACTCGGATGGGTCGAGAATCTGGGCTCTTCATGCGTTAAAGAAAGGTTCTTTTGAGCAATGACGGCTTGTTTTTGCTGCCCATATAAAAGAGTGATTGCTTTCATCTTCGATTTAAGGCCATGGTATGGACTTTTCAGATTCTGAGCCATTTGGGATTCTTCTTCTTCATCATCTGTTCTTTTTTTATTTTCATTTGATTCATTCTGGGATTTTTTGATCATCATCACCTGAGACCTAGTAGAAATAGTCATTGGAACGGAACCCAGTAGCTGAAATTCACAGATTTTTTTTTGTTTTTTTTGGTGAAAGATGCAGATTAGAAGCTTGAGGAAAAGATCAGTTTCAAGTTTTTGTTACAAGAAGAAGCTGTCGGGATAGTGAAGACCAAATGAGAGGGAAAAAGGGAGCGTTTGGAAATGATATCTGGGCCGTTGATTTTGAATAGATCAATGGTTCATATTAAAGCTGATGAGTAGGATTTGATTTTGAATAGATCAATGGTTCGTATTAAAGATGATGAGTAGGATTTTGGAAGAAATTTTTTTTAACAAAATGTAAATTATACCCCCTCCGTCCCGAGCAACTGACCTGATTAATCAGAATTACACCTCGGGTGATGTCTTCCGATTCGACTATTATCGCTCAGATGATGTCTCACAATTAAGCCTTAATTCTATAATATGATGTGTTCTCAGAAAAATCAAATTCGTAATATGTCAAGACATTCTTTAGTAATTAGCCTTTTGAGTTGCGCGTTAGCCATATTTAAGTAGGATATATATATAAATAAAGAAAATAAATGTATATTCTCTGACCTCTCTCTTTCCAAAAACGCCTGCAGAATATCATAGTCGTCGTCAGCATTTTGAGGATCGTGTTTCTAGCTTTTAGTACACTTTATTGTTGGTTTCGGGGGTTATACTTCCTATATGTTCTCCTCTTTCTTATGGAAATGTAAATTTGCTCTTTTGCATGATACTTTACGGTGGGGTTTTCGGCTATCGAAGATGGATCGATGCAACATTTTTCTTTTTGACACGGTCTGTTCTACTCTTTAGAGTTGCTTTGTTTCAAGGAGCTAGCCTTGTCGATGTTTGTGGTTGGCTCGAGATTGAAATTTCTGACAGCTCATGGTGGAAAGGAAAGTTATAAGCGATTAACTGTGGCATTTTTATGATATGACGTGATCATCATTGGATCATCATGTGTAATATCTTCCCTCATGATCTAATGCTAATTATTTCTTATCGTAAACATGGTAGTATTGTAGATAGTAGAGGATTTAAGGTTGAATACCGACTCGTCACAACAATTTCGGTTTGAATGGCTTATGGAAATGTTTATTAAACCGATATCTGATATCTAAAATCTAAAGACACATTTCATTAAATATCTGTACAATTTAAGATTATGTCTGTTGTATAACACATAAATCACTCAAACCAATAACACAATGTCATAAATAATTAACTGTATGTCTGGACGGGAGTGATTCTTTGAATAATTAGATGTAAATTTGGACCGTGGCGATTTCCTTAAATATTATATATTTGGACATAAGTGGTTCCATGATTCATATTAAATAAAAATTATTTATCTTGAATATATGTATGTATCTCTCTTCTATCCATTTTATCAAAAAGAAATTCAATGCAAAATAAATAATATTTCTTCGGATTTTATTCATATAATATGAATAAGTTACCAATCAATCATGTCGAACTGGACTTTAGGGTCGTCAATGTGTAATCAAAGGCCCTAGGCCAAAAGAAGTTCTTAATGCCCTTAAACATGTGAAAAAAATATTCAGTAACAACTATTATCAGGGAATATGAGTTGATGAGCATATGAAAAATGTAACAAAAATTGATTAGATTTTTTAAACTGAATTCGGATATGAATTTGAGGCTTTTAGTTCAAGTATAAAATAAAAACGAACCTAATTACACCACAACAACATGAAAATGGGGGCCCTGAAATTGCGAATTTTGGCTAGGGCCCTAGGCCGTGTCCTTGTCGGCCTACCCCCATCGCCTACCACCCGAGTGCACCGCCATTGCTATAGGGAGGCGAACAAAACGGGGGCACGAGACAGTTTGATAATTATTACGCGGAAAACCATGTAATTAACCATCTTAATTTCTTTGTTTTCCACATTTAAATATCTTAATTTCTCTGTTTCCACTTTTCGTTATAAAATTAGGGGAAGAAAGGCTGAGATGAAAAAAAAATGATAAATGGGTCGAGAATGACAAATTTCAAAATCGAGAGATTAGTAAGAGACAAATTGCTAATAATATAGTGACAAAAATGCCTTTTATAATTTTAATAATAAGATCGAAAGCAAGTAAGAATAACCTATAAAATGTCGTAAAATCCAATGAAAAATAGTAACAACCTAAAACAAGTAAGTAATACCCATAAAATGTCGTAACAACCAAGAAACAAATAGTAACATCCATAAACAAGTAATGTAATTTACAAAATAAGTAGAAGTAACACCAGTAGAATATAGTAACGGCCAAAAACAAGTATTAACATCCCATAAACAAGTCGTAACAGTCAATAAACAAGGAGTAACATCCAATAAAATAGATAAAATTACATCAAAAACTGTAGTAACTTCTGAAAATTAATAGTAACAACCCTAAAGTTTCTCAAAAAAAAAAAAAAAAAAAAAAAAAAAACAACGCCTGAAGAAACCGTTGCTTTTCCGGCGTCGATATCATCAGCGGAGGTGTTGATTTTTTCTGCATCGGATGCCATGTTTTCCGGCCGTCTGCAATTGTTGCTGCTGACTTTAACCGTTGCTTTTCCGGCATCGGATGCCATGTTTTCCGGCCGCTGCAATTGTTGCTGCTAACTTTTCTGGCCGTCCAATAAATAAATTTTTAAAAAAAAATGCAGAAAATCTTTTCCGATCGTTCAGCCCTGATCAATTTAAACATGCCCTGAACATGCCCTGATCAATTATCATGCCCTCGATCAATTATCATTTCCGATCGTTCATTAAATCTGCGAGAAACCGACCCAGCGAAGATTATGAATCAATTACCGGCATCGAAAATCAGGCGGGTGATCAAATCCAATCAAGCAAATAAAATCGGCCAACAGAATCAAATCGCGCCCGAACATCAATTATTGCCGCCGCCGGACTACCACACAACCAGCAACCGGAAATGATAATATCCATGAGGCGGAAATGGAGGAAGATTGCTCAGTCGGAATTGATAATATCCAGCCGGAAATGATAATATCCACTTGGTGATAACGTGAAAGCAAGCCATAGACGGAAATGATAATTGATCAGGGCATGTTTACAAACCTAGAAAAAAAAAGGGTATATTAGTAAGTTTACGGATGTTTTGTCCTAATTAAAATTTAGTTTCCTTGTAGCCTGATAACTAAATTAATTTGTCCTTCTCATCAAAAACCGAATAAAATTATTCGCGCGATAAGTGAATTGCTTATTTGATTTTATAGTTTCGTATGTGTATATATGCAGCTTTGTCTCATCTGCTTTATTGCTCCTAAGGATATGGCGTTTGGTTGTGGACATTCAAGTTTAGTTTTCATCCATTTTAAAAAAAAAATCTCTTTCTATATTATTTTAATGTGCAATACATCCCATATCCACACATATAAAAGCATGCACAACTAGAATTCTAAGTTTCTTCCTTTACTACCTCTGGATGTTACTATGACCCAACTATCCTGCATCTTAAACCAAACAAACTTAACACCCCATAAATACAAACCTAACCCAACCCTGCTAATGTTTTCTATAATAGTAAGCGGATCCTTTTAGAATTCAATGAACTAACAGAATTGAAGAACTAAAATAAAGAAGAAACGCAGAATTTCATTGAATAAGAACACGGTGACATGAAACAGTGACAGAGTATTAACATGGAAATTACATCAGCATTTTGATTGTATATTCTAATAAACTGATAATCATCCTCCTATATCCTTATAGGGTACATATAGGAGAGTGATCAGTTGAATAACCATTGTTAACTACCCTAACTACCTAACAACTAACTATTAACTAACTTCTAAAGAAAGTGTTTGATTAAAGGTCAATAAGAGCACTTGATCATCTCCAATTGCTGTGAATGTTGTGTAAACTCCAATACCCCCTCAAGCTGAAAGTGATCTAAAGCTTGCACTTGAACATCTTCAATTACTGTGAATGCTGTCTTGATGGTGTAAACACAGAATAAGTACCCAGTTTTGATAGGAAATAGATAAAAAAGAGGAGCATCTAGTGGTTTTGTCAGAATATCTGCTAGCTGATTTGTAGTTCTGACAGGCATTAACTTCAAGAAACCTGATTGACATTGGCCCTTGTGATATGACAATCAAGCTCAATGTGTTTAGTCCTTTCATGGAAGATTGGATTTTTGGCTATGTGTATGGCACTAGCATTATCACAAAAAAGCAAAATAGGTAGTGAAATAGGGATGTGTAGGTCCTTCATGATGTAAACCAATCATTGTAACTCACATGTAGCATTAGCCATAGCCCTCAATTCTGCCTCAGAAGAACTCTTAGCTATGGTACTTTGCTTCTTGGACTTCCATAAGATAGGTGTTGTGCCAAGAAACATGATGTAGCCTGATACGGATTTTCTTGCATCCTCACATCCTGCCCAATCTGAGTCTGTGTATCCTTTTAGTGCCAAGTCACTCTTAGCTTCAAAAAGTTTGCCTTGGCCAGGATTGTACTTCAAGTATCTCAAAACCTTGTGTGTTGCTTGCTTGTGGTTCACTGTTGGATTAGACAAAAAATGACTGAGTTGTTGTACCACATATGCTATGTCAGGCCTAGTGAAAGAGAGGTATATCAACTTGCCAACTATTGTTCTGTAGAGAGTATTGTCTGCTAAAAGCTCAGAATCACCACTGGTTAGTTTCTGTTTGGAATGCATTGGTGTGCTGACAAGCTTTGCTTATAGAAAACCATATTCCATTAGCATATTCAGTGTCTATTTTCTTTGATTGATGTAAATACTAAATACCCTTATCATATTTTGGCAACTTAGACTCCTAGGAAATATCTGAGACTTCCTATGTTCTTTATCTGAAATTTCTTGTGTGATACTTGCTTAACTTCATCAACAGGCACCATGGATGAACTTGCTGCTATTATGTCATCCACATAAACAAGAAGTTCTATGAAATATTTACCTCCACCCCTGGTGAATAGACTGTGATCACGTGTTGATTGAGTGAAGCCCATTGTTGTCAATGTTTCAGTCAATTTGTAGTTCTACCTACTAGCTTGCTTTAAACCATACAAAGACTTGGTAAGTCTGCAAACTTGATTAGGTTTATATGTTTGAAATCCAAGTGGTGATCCATGTAGACTTCATCATCTAACTCACCATGAAGAAAGGCATTCTTGACATCCATTTGATGGATGTGCCAGTTGCTAGTAGAGTTCTTATAGTTGTAACTTTAGCCATAGGAGAAAAGGTCTCCTGATAATCAATGTCATAGGTCTGTGTGTAACCTTTGGCTACTAACCTAGCCTTATACCTTTCTATAGAACCATCTGCATGATATTTAACCTTATACACCCATTTGCAGCAAATGGTAGACTTTCCAGGTGGTAAGGTGACTATCTCTCATGTTTTGGTTGCCTGTAGGGAATCTAACTCCTTTTGCATGGACTCTTTCCAACAGTCATGCTTAATGGCCTAATTATAGGTCTTAGGTTCTGGAATGTTAGTTGTTGCACACACAAATTTTTTATAATTTCCTGTGATGTGATCATATATGATCACATTATTTACAGAATGTGGTGATCTTCTGGTAAGCACAACATATTCCTTTAGATAAGCAGGTGTTTGTCTTTGTCTGCTAGATCTCCTTGTATCACTAGAAGGACATGGAGCTGGAATATCTGGAACTTCATGCATTACTGCAGTATCTGGTAAATGAATTGGCACCTCATCTGTGGAAGCATCATATGGAACTGGCAAAGGAACATGACTCTACTGCGTATATGTATGTCTAAAATGTAAAGGAAACACAGTTTCATAAACTCTCACATCCCTAGATACAAAGATGACCCTAGTTTGTGTGTCTAGAAAAAATATACCCTTTGTTGAACTTAGGCACCCCAAGATACACACACTTTCTTGCTCTAGGTTCAAACTTCGTTCTATTGTGTGATGGTGTACAAGCATAGACAAGAGAACCAAAAACTTTAAGTTCAGAATAGTCAAACTGTTTGCCACATAGCAGATAATGAGGTGTGTTGTTTTTAATCACTGGTGAAGGTTCAAGATTGATCAGGAAAACATCATGCATCACAAGATAACTCCAATATGTCAAATGTATGTTAGACTGGAATTTGAGTGCCCTAGCAACATTCATGATGTGTTGGTGCTTTGTTTCTACTATTTTGTTTTGTTGTGAAGTATCCACACAAGATGTTTGATGTATTATTCTTTTTTCAGCATAATATTCAGGCATGTCAAACTCAGCACCATTGTCTGATCTTATAATCTTAACATACTTACCAAAATGAGCAAAAACATACTGAACAAAGGATTGCACAAGCTGTCTAACCTCAGATTTAGCTTTCAACAAATATATCCAAGTAAATATGGTGTAATTATCAACTATAGTGAGAAAATAAGAGTGAGCATGTACAGTTTTCTGTCTATATGGCCCTCATATATCAAAATGTACAAGATCAAAAGCACTGTGAACAGAAGATGTACTTAAAGGAAAGGAATTCCTCTTTTGCTTAGCTAATTGACAGACATGACAAATTGTTTGGCTATGCATACAAGAAGAATCAATACAACTCAAGTCTTTTATTGGACAAATGACCAAGTCTGTAGTGCCAAACTTGTTCATTTGTGATACTAGACTGAACATCTACTAAAGCAGCATGGTTACCAAAACTCTTCTGATCATTCAACACATACAGTCCTTTAGAATTTCTAGCTGATCCAATCTGAATCCCAAGCTTCTTGTCCTGAAGCATACATGAATCAAGATCAAATACAATAGACAAATTAGGATTAGCAGTTAGCTTAGTCAAATATATAAGATTGAAATTAATGACTGGTATGCACAAAACATCTGTAAGGACAATGTGGTCATTGATGTGAACTGTGCCTATATGTGTGACTGAAACACTAGGACCATTTGGCAACCCCACAAACATATTATGCACATGTATTGAAGATTGTTCATACCACTGACTATATGATCAGTAGCACCAGAGTTTACAATCCAAGTCAAATTACTACTAGAACTACCTAAACCTGAAGTATCAGCTGTAGGGGCAAAGTTTGTAGATAAAACTGTGGCTTGATAATCCATATGCTCAAATGAACCAGACTTCTGACAAACCAAAAGCCTCATTAGTTGCTGAAACTGGGATCTGTTCAAAGTATAACTCTCAGACTCAGGCTCTTGTGTTTGGCATTCAAAACTTGATAGATTCATACATTGATCTTTTGTGCCTGCATCTACCATATTCACCCTTCTTTTAGGTTTCAAACTAGGTGGATATCCATGTTTCTTGTAGCATTTATCCACGGTATGGCCTGTGAAGCTACAAAATGTTCATTGCACCTTCTTACCAGCTTGAGTATTACTAGTATTCTTCTTGAAATTGGATGGATTACCACTTGTTGACTTGTTATTGTTAAACTGATAACCAGATTGTTGATTATTTACAGGACCAACAGGGGCAACATTAGAAGGATAAGACCAATTATACAAAATTGTTGCTTCCGGAATCCTATTATCAGAATCTTTCTGCTCCTCCAACTTCAAAGCCATGGCAAAAACAGTGTCTAAATCTGGTACAAGTACCATTAATTGTGCTTGTGTCAATACATGAGAGAATTCAAAATTTAAACCTCTCAAGAACTTTACAACTCTCTCAGTTTCTGCATAACCGGTGAAAATCTTGATAACATCACAGTGACATCTAGGTGTGCAAGAACAAGTATGACCAGGTTTCATTATTACAATTTCATCCCACAAAGTCTAGTAACCGGTGATGTCCATATCCCCTTGTTTAAGTGCATGTACTTGCTCCAATAAATCCCCTAAACGAAAAACATCTAGTCTAATAAAACATGGCCTGTAAATCTAACCATATATGTCTTGCAGTTTCCTTATACATCACACTTTGTGCTATGGAAGGCATAACAGAATTCAAGATCCATGTCTTGACAAAAGTATTGCATTGTAACCAAACTTGAAAATCTGGGGAAGTTATCGCAAGAGGGTTGATGGAACCATATATAAAACCTATTTTATTATTGGTGATTAAAGCCATTTTCATGGAATGACTCCATGGATGATAAATCTTATTATTTAGTAACGGTTGCACCAGGACTAAGGTTGGATTTTCATTAGGGTGCAAATACAGAGGATTACCTGGTAGAATAGCTTGGTTTTGACCTGCAGAATCCATGGCAGACTCAAGAAACACCCAAGAAACAGCAGTGGATGGAACACAGCAAACAAGCACAACGGTTCGTCCAAGAAACTTGTACTATGATCAACATATGATCACGCAAGAGAAGCAAGAATGCTCTGATATCATGTAAAATTCAATAAACTAACATAATTGAAGAACTAAAATGAATAAGAAACGTAGAATATCATTGAATAAGAACACAGTCACATAAAACAGTGACTGAGTATTAACATGGAAAATTACAGCAGCATTTTGATTGTATATTCTAATAAAAAGGATAATCATCCTCCTATATCCTTATAGAGTATATATAGGAGAGTGATCAGCTGAATAACCGTTGTTAACTACCCTTACTACCTAACAACTAACTATTAACTAACTTCTAAAGAAGTTGTTTGATAAAAGGTCAATAAGAGCACTTGATCATCTCCAATTGCTGTGAATGCTGTGTAAACTCCAATAATCCTCTCCGGTGAGACCCGTCCAATGACTCCTACTCTAACAAGATGTCACAGAAAGAACCACAAGACGGACCTGACTCGACCCTCATAAACCAAAAAACCTACAGGAATTCATCATTCATTGTCTCTATATTCATCTTTTAGGAAGAAAGTTGAGTCTTGATGAACTCCTTGACTCGGGTAGTTTCTTGGAAGAGGGACCGGTGTGGTATCAGTTGTAGTGGGGGTATCATGCATGCTGGATCGCTTTCTTTCTTTCTTTGGAGCGTTTTAACGCAGGAAGTTTTTTTGTGCATGGATAGCTACTTGAGTTGGAGTTCTTGTTACAACTACATTTCTTGATATTCTTCTCCAATCTCCTCTGCCATATGTATCCAATCCCACCAAAAACAACACGCGTTCTTCCTCAGTTCAAGGGTTCATTTTCTTCCGTTCACACTCATTCTTTACCCTCCCAGAACCCCCAAAAGAGATCTCCCCTGTTGGCATCTCCGATTGCCATGAAAAAGCATCATCATCGCTGTAAGTCGGCAGCTTGACCCGGCCCGAATCAATCTCATAAACATCATAAACCAAAGCATCATAGTGGGACACCATATCTTCCGTATTACTACCTGGAAACAAGCTTGCGATATTCTCCCACCGGTCGGCGGTGCCCTCTGGATTCTGGAAACGTCACAAGGGTACGCTCAAAAGGTTTGTCGTCTTTTTTAGTCCAAATCAACGTCGGTGGTGGGCTGTGCAGAGCCCACTGATTCGTATCATTCTAATTAAACATCACTGGAAAGTTTTCATCCATCTTTTGTATATATAAAAAAGAGTTTTTTTTACCAACCTTTTACTAAAAATAAAAAGTTTTTTTTACCAACCTTTTATATAGTCAAGTCACTCCACATACGTTGCAGGTGCATTTCACGTGTTGGTTAAATTGATATATTTAACCAACCATTTACAATAGGTTACTCGTGCCCTCGCACGTACGGGCCTACAATCATCGAATCTCATAGTGGGGATCAATTTCACTATGAGCAATGAATGGAGTGGTAAACAATCATTCAATCGAAAAGGCTTGCATCATATCGGGAAGGCATTAAATCTCTATGGACAAGCGATATCTATTATCGGGAAGACGTTATCCACCTCGATGATGGTAACTTGATTCCTTAATTATTTGTTTCCTTCGTGTAGTAATGTGTGATGGTGGGGTGTATATATGGCAGCTTCTACAACTGACCAAGATGTTTTTAGCTTCTATCCGGATTATAGTTTTGTGATGGTTTCGATGATGTCTTGAGACGATATAGAGTATTAGCGCCTCAACTACAACTTTCAGGTCAACTTTATTTTCTATCAGGGCTTTATCGAACATTGCAAACACAAACAATTGTATCGTGTTATATAGTAATTAACACTCTGAATTTTGCAATTTATGAAAACCTAATGATCATCAATGTCAAAATCTTGAACTTTTTGTTTCGTGTTACGTTGTTTTTCCTGTTGTCGATGATACTTTTTCTAAATATCGAATCGAATCTTTCGATAGGGCCCACGTCATTTGCTCCAATTATTGTAATATATGGTGATCACTATCGTCGAGCAAAGTGGTGGACAATACCATGTCTATCAGTTTTGGTGACTTGATCTCTAAACTGATGAATAAATTGGTGGAATTAATCTGTAAGACTGAGACTGAGAATGATGGTCAGTTCAGTAAAATATATTCAATTATGTGAAAGTCATTTTGATGAAGTGCAATTGAGTTTCTTCAAGTCGCAGATCGATTTGGTCTCTTTGAGTTTTTTTGAGTATAATTGAGTTCCGTGATCGAGCGATTGGTTACAAGTCTGGGAAAGTCAGTTCTGAGCTAAGTTTCATCTGGTGGATAAAAGCTGGAGCTGGGGTCCACATCTAGGGTTTTATGACAATTTCGAAAAAGATCTTATGGGCTTAGAGTTAGGGAATTGTGCCCATAAATACCAATGTTCTAATCAATGCAGTGTGTGTCTTTCACAAGTGTGTGAAAATCCTTGTAACTTTGTGCATAGTAAAATATCTCATTTTCTGTCCGTTGAGTAGTCGGCACAACGCCGGAAACCACGTTAAATCACTGTGTTCTCTTTGTTTATGTGTTTTATCAATTTCTTCCATACTACATGTTTGCATTGCTTCTGCTTTATTCTTTCTCAAACTGTAAGTTTCTGGTCTGTGTTTTAACAAACTGGTATGCAAGCGTTGGTTTGTGGATCCAGAGGAGTTTGCAGGTTGAACGGAGTTGATCTTCATCAAGAACGGTGACCGGTGCTAGGATTTTGTGATCAAAGGTCTGTTCTTTAACAATAAGGATGTCAGCAATGAACGTAAAGATTGATAAATTTACAGGGAGGAACAATTTCAGTCTGAGGCAAATCAAGATGCGGGGCTTGTTAAAGCAACAAGGATTGTTGACTCCTTTATCTGATATAGTGGATGCCAATTCTGCAGATTATGCCAATCCGGAGGGGAAAGCACATTCAAACATCATGTTGTGCTTGTCTGATGATGTTATCACAGAAGTTGCTGAGGAAGACACCGTTGCCAAGTTATGGTTGAAGCTTGAAAGCATGTAGATGACTAAGTTATTGACCAACAAGTTTCTGCTGAAGCAGAGGCTTTTCAGCCTGAGGATGCATGAGGGGACTCAGTTGAAAGATCATCTTGATCAGTTGAACACAATATTACTTGATCTCAGGAATATTGATGTTAAGATTGAGGATGAAGATGCTGCTTTGATTTTGCTGGTTTTATTACCAGCTTCATATGAGAACTTTGTGCAGTCCTTCATAGTTGGGAAGGATACAGTTGCTTTGGAGGATGTAAGGTCAGCTTTGCATGCCAGGGAGTTGAGACATAAGGCAGCTGGGGCGGACAATCAGGCTGCTAGACTAGTAGTCAGTAGCAGCAGTGGAAGAAAACATGGTCAATTTAGAAAGAAAAATTCCAAGAAGACAAGGTCCAAAGGCCCTAAATCCACAGATGTTTGCAATTATTGTAAGGAGCATGGACATTGGAAGTCTAGTTGTCCAAAGATGAAGAAACAGCATGAGAACAGTTCTGGCACATCTGTTGTAGCAGCTGAGCATAACTCAGATGAGGATATGGTTCTAGTGGCAGGAGAGTCAGCACATCATACTGATGTGTGGATTCTGGACTCTGGGGCATCCTTTCATAGTTGCCCTCACAGAGAGTGGTTTTCAACTTATCAGCAGATAGATTGTGGTCATGTATCTATGGCAATAAACAAGGTCTGCACGGTACTTAGGATTGGCTCAGTTCAGTTGAGGACAGATGATGGAAGATTCTGTAAACTGAGTGAAATTAGACATGTTCCACAAATGACCAAGAACTTGGTATCTCTCAGTTCTTTAGACAGCAAGGGATTCAGTTTCAAGAGTTTAGGTGGAGTGCTGAGTGTCTATAAACACTCAGTTTTGGTTCTCAAGAGAGTCAAGAAAGGGACCATATATATACTACAAGGGTCAGCTGTTGCTGGTTCTACTGGTGTGGCATCTGTTGAGATTCATCAGTCATAGCTTACAAAACTGTGGCACATGAGACTGGGTCACATGGGTGAAAAGAGGATGCAGGTTCTTTCTCAAAAAGATCTTCTTGGGAGTGTAAGGTCAAGCACTTGGAATTTTGTGAGCATTGTGTGTTTGGGAAGCATCACATGGGCAAGTTCTCAAAAGGGGTACACAACACATAGTCATCACTTGATTACATTCATTCTGATTGTTAGGGGCCATCAAAGGTGGAGTCATTGGGTGGTCACTTATATTTTGTGTCATTCACAGATGACTATTCAAGGATGACTTGGGTGGTGATTATGAAGCACAAAAGTGAGGCATTCAAGAGTTTCATGCAATGGAAGGCTCTAGTTGAAAATTAGTTAGGGAAGAAGATCAAGAGGCTTCGTACAGATAATGATCTGAAATTCTGCTGGACTGAGTTTGATGAGTTTTGCAGAAATAAGGGCATTGTCAGACAGCACACAGTTAGGAATACTCCTAAGCAGAATGGGGTAGCTGAATGGCTAAATCAAACTCTTATAGGGAGAGCAAGATGCATGCTCTCTCATGCTGGTTTGTCAAGAAGATTTTGGGCAGAGGCTGTAAGCACAGCTTGCTACTTAATCTACATGAGTCCTCACACAAGGATCAGTCTCAAAACACCAGTTGAGATGTGGTCAGGAAAGCCTGCTGATTACTCAGTTCTAAGGGTATTTGGAAGCACAATTTACTATAATGTCAGTGAAGGGAAACTGGAACCAAGAGCCAAGAAATGAGTGTTTGTGGGGTATGGTGACGGAGTTAAGGGTTATAGAATTTGGTCATCGTGAAACAGAGTTATTCTCAACAGAGATGCGATTTTGATGAAAATTCTATGCTCGATTCATCGATGAGAGGACTCACGAATCAAACCGATCTTTGGCGATAAATTGACAATAAGGTGGAGCTTCAGGTGGAGTCAGTTGAAATGCAACAATCAACTGATCCAAGTCAGTTTTCATCGATCCAGTTCTTTGAACTAGAGCTGAGTCCAAGCCAGTCATCTGAGCAAATGTCAGTTGAACGTCAAACTGAGGACATGGGTCAGCAGAGTATAGCTATTAGCAGAGCTAGAAGATCCAATATTGGGGTACCTCCCAAGAGGTATGGTTTTGATGATTTGGCTGGATACGCACTTCAAGTTGCAGAAGAAGTGGATGGTTTAGAACCTTCTACTTATAGGGAAGGAGTTAAGTATAACGCACGTTTGGTTGCAAGAAGAAGGAAGGGATAACTGAGACAGAAAGAGTTAAGTACAAGACACGTTTGGTTGCAAGAGGGTTCAGTCAGAAAGAAGGGGCGGACTTTGATGAGACATTCTCACCAGTAGTCAGACATACTTCAATCAGAGTGTTACTAGCAATGGTGGCATAACAGGACTTAAAACTTGAGCAGTTAGATGTGAAGATAACTTTTTTACATGGTGATGTAGATAAAGAGATATATATGGATCAGCCAGAAGGATTCAAAATTCCTGGCAAGGAAGATTTTGTGTGCAAGTTAAAGAAGTCCTTGTATGGATTGAAGCAGGCTCCTATACAATGGTATAAAAGGTTTGACAGTTACATGATCCAGTTGGGTTACAGCAGAAGTCCTTATGATTGTTGTGTTTACAACAGTCAGTTGAAAGATGGATCATATATCTGTCTTGTGTTATATGTGGATGACATACTGATAGCTGCAAGAAAGAAGTCTATTGTTCTATATCTGAAAGACCTTCTCAGTGCTGAGATTTGGGTGCGGCCAAGAAAATTTTGAGGATGGAGATCTGGAGAGATAGAAGTCAGAAGAAACTATTTTTATCTCAGCAGGGCTATATACAGAAGATTTTGTCAAAGTTTGGCATGTCAGCTGCTAAGCCAATAGATACTCATATGGCATAAAATGTTCATTAAATCGAGTTTTGCTTCACAATCGCCAGAGAGGAGAAGGAGTACATGTCAAGAGTTCCCTATGCTAAATGCGATTTAGCGACTGATGTATGCCATGGTGTGCGCTAGGCCTGATCTGGCTCAGACAGTCAGCATTGTCAGTAGGTTTATGGCTCAACCTAGAAAGGAACACTAGAAAGCTGTGAAAAGAATGTTCAGGTACCTTAGAGGTACAACTGATGTTGGTCTCATTTATGAAGGTGATACTCAAGAACTGATCACAGGATACCGTGATGCTGATTCTGCAGGTGATGTGGACAGTAGAAAATCTATGATTGATTATGTTTTCATATTGGGAAATTCAGTTGTCAGCTGGAAAGCAACTCTTCAGGTAACAATGGCTTTATCAACTAATGAAGCTGAGTATATGGATCTTACTGAAGCAGCCAATAAGGGAATCTGGTTGAAGGGACTAGTCAGTGATTTGGGGCTACATCAAGATCAAGCTGAGATTTATTGTTATAGTTTGAGTGCAATTTGTATAGCCAAGGACCATGTTCATCATGAGAGAACCAAGCATATTGATGTGAGGTATCATTTTCTGAGAAATGAGAAGAGGTTTGTAGTGAAGAAGATCATCCCGAAGGATAATCTTGTTGATATGTTCTCTAAACCAGTTCAGCAGAGCAAGTTTCAGCTGTGTCTGGACTTTCTGAATATTCAAAGAATATAAACTGGAAACTGGATACTTAGCTGAGGGCAGATTAGCTGAGTGGATTTTGTGGAGAAGTCTAGTACAAGTACATCTTGGCATTGACTAATGCATCTAGTACAAGTATATCTGATTATGTAATCTGGTTGACTGTGAATGAGAGTTCAAGTCAATGTGGATATTTGTCAGTTTTGGTGACTTGGTCTCTAAACTGATGAATAAACTGGTGGAACTAATCTGTAAGACTGAGACTGAGAATTATGGGCAGTTCAGTAAAGTATATTCACTTCTGTGAAAGTCAATTTGATGAAGTGTAACTGAGTTTCTTCTGAAGTCAGCAGTCAGTTTGGTCTGCTGAGTTTTGCTGAGTATAGCTAAGTTCCGCATCTGAGCAGTTGGATACAAGTCTGAGAAATTCAGTTTTGAGCTGATTTTCATCTGGTGGATAACAGCTGGAGTTGGGGTCCACATCTGGGGTATTTCTAAGAAATTCCGACAAAGATCTTATGGCGGTTAGGGTTAGGGAATTGTGCCTATAAATACTAATGTTGTAATCAATGCAATGTGTGTCTTTCACAAGTGTGTGAAAATCCTTGTAACTTGTGCATAGTAAAATATCTCATTTTCTGTCCATGGAGTAGTCGGCACAACACCGGAAAACCACGTTAAATCACTGTGTTCTCTTTGTTTCTGTGTTTTATCAATTTCCGTCATACTTTATGTTTGCATTGCTTCTGCTTTAATCTTTCTTAAACTGCAAGTTTCTCGTCTATGTTTTAACAATGTCTTACTCATCATTGTTATTATAAACACGCATGCGAGAAAGCTTACGATTTAAGAAAAAACAATGCAAACGTAAAGAATGGCGGAATTGATAAACTGAAACAAGAAGAACTGATGATTTAACGTGGTTTCAGCGTTATGCCGACTACTCCACGGAGAAAAGAAGATATTTATTATGCATAGAATTACAAGGTTTTCACAAGTGTGTGAATAACACTTTGAAAGACACATATTGCATTGATTACAACATTGGTATTTATAGACACAAATCCAAACCCTAACCGCCAAAGATCTTTGTCGGAATTCTCATAAATACCCAGATGTGGAACCCAGCTCCAGTTGTTATCCACCAGACGAAACTCAGCTCAAAACTAACTTCTCAGACTTATAATCAACTGTCCAGATGTAGAACTCAGCTATACTAAGAAACTCGGCAGACTGTAATCGATCAACGTTGTCTTGAAGAAACTTCGATTGCACTTCATCAAGCTGACTTTCACGAGCGTAAAATACTTAACTGAAACTAACCATCATTCTCAGTCTTCAGTTTCTTAGATTAGTTCCACCAGATCATTTATCAGTTTAGCGATCAAGTCACCAAAACTGACAAATCTCCACCTTGACTTGAACTCTCATTCAACGTCACCGGTGCGTAATCGGATGTACTTGTAGTGTGAACCGTCAATGCCAGGATGTACGATGCAGAACTTCACCTCAGAATCCACTCAAGTTGATCTGCCCTCAACTGAGTATCCAAATTTCAGTTTACAAGCTTTGAATATTCAGCAAGTCCAAACACAACTGAAACTTTCTCTGCTGAACTAGTTTAGTGAACATATCAGCAGGATTTTCTTTGGTGCTGATCTTCTTCACTACGACCCTCTTCTCATTTCTTAGAGAATGATATCTCACATCAATATTCTTTGTTCCCACATGATGAACCTGATCCTTAGCTAGACAAATTGCACTCAAACTGTCACAATAAATCTCAGCTTGATCCTGATGTAGCCCCAAATCACTGACTAGTCCCTTCAACCAGACACCCTTCTCGGCTGCTTCAGTAAGAGCCATATACTCAGCTTCAGTGGTTGATAAAGACAATGTTGCCTGAAGAGTTGCTTTCCAGCTGACAACTGAATTCCCCAATGTGAAAAAATTACCAGTCATAGATTTTCTACTGTCCACATCACCTGTATAATCAGCATCGCAGTATCCTATGACCAAACTATGAGTATCACCTCCATAAATGAGACCAACATCAGTTGTACCTCTAAGGTACCTGAACATTCTTTTCACAGCTTTCCAGTGTTCCTTTCCAAGTTGAGCCATAAACCTGCTGACAACACTGACTGCCTGAGCCAGATCAGGCCTAGTGCACACCATGGCATACATCAGACTGCCAACTACACTAGCATAAGGAACTCTTGACATATACTCCTACTCATCTGCTGACTGTGAAGCAGAAACTGACAAATGAACATTTGATGCCATAAGAGTATCTATTGGCTTAGCAGCTGACATGCCAAACTTTGACAAAATCTTCTGTATAGCCTTGCTGAGATAAAAATAGTTTATTCTGATTTCTATCTCTCCAGATCTCCATCCCTAAAATTTCCTTCATTTCAAACTCAGCACTGAGAAGGTCTTTCAGATACTGAACATCAGACTTCTTCTTTGCAACTATCAGCATATCATCCACATATAACACAAGATATATGTATGATCCATCTTCCAACTGACTGTTGTAAACACAGCAATCATAAGGACTTCGGCTATAGCCAAACTAGATCATATAACTGTCAAACTTTTTATACCACTATCTAGGAGCCTGCTTTAGTCCATACAAGGACTTCTTCAACTTACACACAAGATCTTCCTTACCAGGAACTTGGAAACCCTCTGGCTGAGTCATGTATATCTCTTTGTCTACCACACCATGTAGAAAAGCTGTCTTCACATCTAACTGCTCAAGTTCTAAGTCCTATTATGCCACCATTGCTAGTAACACTCTGATTGAAGTATGTCTGACTACTGGTGAGAATACCTCTTCAAAGTCCACCACTTCTTTCTGACTGAACCCTCTTGCAACCAAACGTGCCTTATAATTAACTCTTTCTGCCTCAGTTATCCCTTCCTTCTTCTTGAAAATCCATTTGCAAGTAAAAACTCTCCTATCAGCTGGATGTTTAACTAGATACCAAGTCTGATTCTTCAGTAATGACTCTATTTCATTTCCCATGGCAGCAAGCCATTGAGATGCTTTAGAACATGTCACTGCTTCCCTGTAAGTAGAAGGTTCAAAACCATCCACTTCTTCTGCAACTTGAAGTGCATATCCAACCATAGCATCAAACCCATAGCTTCTAGGAGGTATCCCAACATTGGATCTTCTAGCTCTGCTGACAGCTATACTATGCTGACCCACGTTCTCAGTTTGATGCTCAACTGAAATTTGCTCGGTGATCGGCTTGAATTCGGCTACGGTTCAAAGAACAGATCGATGAAAACTGACTTGGATCAGTTGATTGTTGCACTCCAACTGACTCCACCTAAAGCTCCACCTTACCGTCGCTTTTTCGGCCAAGACTGGTTTCGGATTTGATTATCCTCCCACCGATGAACCGAGTATAGAATTTTCATCAAAAGCGATCTCTCGAGAATGACTGTTTTTCGTTGATGACCAAATTTTGTACCCCTTTACTCCATCACCATACCCCACAAACACACTCCTTTCTTGGCCTTTGGTTCCAGCCTTCACCGACATGATAGTAAAGCTGTGCTTCCAAATACCCTTAGAACTTATTAATCTGGCAGCTTGCTCGACCACATCTCAAGCGGTGTTTGAGAGGCGATACGTGTGAGGAATCTTTGTTGATTAAGTAGCAAGTCGTGGTTCTGACCTCCGCCCAAAATCTCTTGATAAACCGGCATGAGAGAGCATACATCTTGCTCTCTCCGGAAGAGTTTGATTCATTCTTTCGGCTACACCATTTCTTGAGGAGTGTTCATGACTGTATGATGTCTGGCAATACCCTCATTTCTGCACAACTCATCAAACTCAGTCCAGCAGAATTCCAGACCATTATCTGTACGAAGCCTCTTGATCTTCTTCCCCAACTGATTCTCAACTAGAGCCTTGATGACGGTTAAAATAGTCTATCCTACGGCATCAATATTCTATCCATTATGAGCTAAAAATAGTTGTTCCGACCTATAAATATGAACCATTTACGTTGAATATCGTATGTCGGGTTCGTGAGTCGAGAAATCTGCACTTAGCGTTTATTTTCCCCATTTTGATATTATTTCGTGCATTATTTGATGATTTTCAGGATACGAAATATTGGGCTGAGCATGATGGACGAATCTGGAGTGGACTGGACGAAAGGAATGGGCCTAGGGTATTCTAGAAGTATCCAAGTTAAGTCGGTTGAAGAAAAGGACAAAAATACCCTCGGTAACTGAGGGCGGTGCCGACTTACCGAGGGTCCGAATCTTCAAACGCGTTTTCTTGGACGAGGGGTCAAACTTGATGATTCTAAGTCGGTTTAGATAGCTATAAATAAGAAGGCGCCTCAGAACATAATGTACTCAAATTATTCAAGGAAATTATGCAATAAAAGTTCTTTGTTCTTTATTTTATGAGGCAATGAGTCGCCGCTTGAGGAGAGATCCGAAGGAGATCTACGCTCGTCTTCGAGGGTATGATTTTCTATCTTTTCCAAGATGTAGATCTATCGTTGTTATATTCGACTAGTATGTTTTAATTGCTTATTTAGTTTAATTATGTAGTAGTTAGTTTATTTTACCCTATGTGTTATAGATCTGATTCGTCGGTGAAGAAATCATGAAATAGTAGTTGCGTTCTTCAGATCTACGACGGTCTATATCGCTTTATCTGAATACCTAGTAAATTACTAATTCATGATAATCGGCGCCAGCTATGATCGATAGATTTAATTTACAAGTTTTTAGCCTGATAAACTATTTGCATTTTATCGTAAATTAACATGAAGGACCGCAAGTGATGTGTTAATTAGGACATTATCTAGAATGGTCCCTAGGAACGTGCTGGTCAATGTCGACAGCTATCTAGGCTGGTTTGCGGTATGAGGTAACACTCAATATCGGCAGCTCTAGTTCTTTATGTGTATGGCTATTACGGACCAATTAAGGAGGGTAGCTTGCGTATAGATTATCTACTGCCATTGTCGGAGTAGATAGGGTTAGGAGTTGTACCCGTAGCTGAACAATGAATAAATTCACCAATGAGGAGGACTGTTGCATGTGTAGGGGAAATAACTAATTACTCATAATTGAACTAATACATTAGAAACTCTTGTTGCTTAGTTGAACTTGAATAATCTTGTTAGTTTGAGGCACCAATACTACTGTCTATATATTATAGTTGGTCGTAGACCGTTATCGTGACAACTCAATCTTGATAATTAGACGTTCTTACGAGTCTCTATGGGATTCGACCTTGACTCGCCAGTACTTGATCGAGACTTTCTAGGGGTCCAATCTAACCGGCAGTGTACCGGGTCAATTGTAGTCTAGTAAGTGGTCAAGGTCGTATCCACGAGGATTGTGAGGTTGAACACCAAAAAGCTATTATTATCTTGATCTAAGTCGCAATAATTCAAGGAAGTAAATTTATCTAAAATACTACTACAACGGGTGATAAAATGATAAAAAGCCTAGCCAAGACAATGCATTGATCAAGTATATCTCTACTAGTATCATGAGAATGAACTACCTACCAACCTTCCGTTAGTGTTAAAGTGTGTGTTACCGGTGCACTCCTAAACTAGTAGTTTTCCCTCATACGAGTGAATGAAACTACTCTATGTCTCCTCATTGGTCTAAGAACCCTAGACCTAATGATTCAACATGATTAAGATCTTGAATGCAATGACAATGTCAATAATCCCCGGATAAGAAATCGAATTCCACTTAAGGTCAATTTTACCTTCCGGTTTCCCTATTCCTTCTCCCACACCTAATATCTCCTTTCGGTCTCAACTAAGTGTGTGTGTGCTAGTGCTAGGTGATCAATCCAACACCGACAAGCAATATAGTGTAAATAGGAAAAGATAACAACAACACAAAAAGCTATGAAATATATGAATTAACATTCACAATCAACATAATAGAGATTAATAACTATTACAACAACATCATCTTGGCTAGTACCAAATTTAGCTACTCATTACTACAATTACTAACATGTTAAAATTAGTATTCATAGCAATAAGATTATCAAAACAAAAATAAAACTAGAATATTAAGTTACCAATCATTGAGTTTACAATGGAAAGCTTGAAGTCTTCTTCTCCAATCATCAATGGAGTTTGCTCCAAGAAGTTGAGCTCCTTCCAATAAAAATACACCGAGAGATTAAACTAGCATTCTAGAATTATAATTGTGATGAAAGTAGCTAAATAATGGAACTAATTTAGCTAGGAGAGCCCCTAGGGGCGGTGGTGAGCCTTCAAGAGAAAGAGGGAGTTGGGGAAGAAGAAGTGGGTGTGATAATTGGGAAAAATCGATCCTGAATGATGTATTTATGCTGAAAAACTGCTTTTGTGGCGTTCCGGCGTGCGCCGCTAAAGATCCGGCGCGCGCCGGTATAACTATCTCCGACAGCATCTGACAGCTTTCTGCGACGATTCGGCGCGCGCGCCGGTAAAGATTCGGTCTGCGCCGGGTCTCGGTAAAATAATCATAACTTGAGTTGTAGACCTTCGATTGATGTGATTCAAATTGCGTTGGAAAGCTCGTTCTTGATCTACAACTCTTATGAAGAAGTCTTCCCCAGAAAATGCCTTTAAGTTGGGTCAAATGTCCGTTGAAGATAGGCTACGGTAGAAGCACTAAGGACAATTGATCCGTTTGAACTCGTAAGCTTATGGGCACACTCTTCTAGCCCTCAAAAGACATGTTTTAGGCTCAACATGTATCATCCATCGGGGTCTTGGTCAACCTATAATCCTGCAATAAATCAAAAAAATACCAAGTGTAAACCCGACACGACGCTCCGGTTACTAAACCGTTACAAAACCTATCAAAATATAATATTTTATATAATAATTACTATCTGCATATATGTGTTAAGGGTGATTTTATACGATTTATAACGTTATATTTGTGACATCCCGACTTTTTAACGCTTTTCTATCGTTTAGTATTTTATAAACGATGTCGTTTTACGTTAATTTTAGTTGTCTAAGTTATCAGATTTAAATGTTTCTTTCTATGATAACCGACGATTTTAAAAATATTTGTGTTACTTATAGTAACATATATGTGCTTACGTATATAAGGTGTTGATATATGAAAATATATATAATATGTGTCGTATGAATATATTTTAATATGTGTTTATTACCTAAATGTATGAAAGTGTATGTAATTGATATTTATATGTTAGAATATACTTGTAATAAACAAAATGGATGTTTATTTAAGACATGAAAATTGAACTAACGCCACATTAAAATGTTTGTCTTCTTTTTAGTCATGTAAATCGTTCCAGCAATGCTAGCCACGTTGATCCACATATATATTGATATACACGGATACACCAGCCACGTTTATGCTCTCTACCCTAAGATTAATTAACTCAGCCATTAGCTGTACACCTCCTGCTTTGCGTGGCAATCAGTTTGAGAAAGAATTGATGTATCACGTTCTAAGCTTTCCCTATAAAGGCGATGATGCATTCCTCCTTACATATATCTTAAATAAAAACTATGTTCTATTTATTCGCCACCCTGTATTTATTTATACTGTTATATACTATTAGGTTTGATGAATAACAAAATAATTGTCATTAAGAAATAATGTTGTGTACACTGAGTTTATATAGAGAGACCACAAGGGTATAAATGTAAATGACAAAATAATAAAGTAATATATTCTAATACGCTCCCTCAAGCGGACGGAGCGGAGCGAAGCCCAAGCTTGGAAACAAGTGTAGAGAAGGATAACCGTGGCAAAGGCTTGGTGAGAACATCGGCCAGCTGGTCTTCAGCAGCAACACGAGCAACACGAACAAGATCACGCTCCACATGCTCACGAATGAAATGATAATCAATGGCCACGTGCTTCATGCGGGAGTGAAAAACTGGGTTGGCACTGAGACGAAGCGCTCCCAAGTTGTCACGTAAAATTACGGGCGTGGAAAGTAATCAGAAACCAAGATCGGCAAGAAGATAAGTCACCAGGCAACCGGGCCGTATCCATAACACACACATGCATTTCGCCGGTGGAAGAACGAGAGACCGAGTGTTGCCTCTTGGAGCTCCATGAAATGGCGTTTTTGCCCAAGAAGACAACATACGCAGAGGTAGAGGTATAACCTGGCACATACGCAGAAGAGGCAGGGTCGTGATATCCAAAGATCCATGTTTCCCGCTTGATCGTAATCGAAAAAGCATGTAACGCCAAAGGAGACTCCCGATATAACTGTAAACCCATAGTAGAAGTGCCAGACAAGTAGCGCAAGAGACGTTTGACAAGCATCCAATGATACTCTGTCGGTGCATGCATAAACTGGGAAAGCTTATTAACAAGAAATCGAATATCAACTCTCTAAGCATAAATCTTGTAAGGCACCCAAAACTCGACGATCACGAGCCGGATCGGCATAAGGAGGAGAAACAATAGGATCACCCAAAAGGCGTCGGTGGTACGGGCGTGGAAAGCGCTTTAGAATCCTCCATATGAACTGAAAGCGACTCACGTGTGTACAGTGCGTAAGTAATAAACCAAGGGTCGAATGAGTGACCTCAACTCCCAAAAATACGAAAGGGCCCAAGGTCCTTGATAGAGAACCGAGAGCCTAAGCTGTTCAATAACACTCTGAACCTCGCCTTTGAGCTACCTGTAACAATGATGTCATCGACGTATACCAAGAGGAAAGTAATGCTGGTAGATGTGCGATAAACAAATAAAGAAGGATCGGCTGCAGAGTTGAAAAAACCCATGGTAAGGACAAAAGACTTAAGCTCATGGTACCAAGCCCGAGGTGCCTGCTTAAGACCATAAATCGCCTTGCGAAGTTTGCACACAAAAGTGGGTTTCGTTGCATCCTCAAACCCAGGTGGTTGAGACATATACACATCTTCATTTAGTGTCCCCTGTAAGAAGGCGTTATTGACATCGAGTTGGCGAAGAGACCAACCAAAGGAAAGCTGCAATACTAAGGGACGAGGCGGATCGTAACGAGTTTAACAACGAGGACTAAAAGTTTCAAGTAATCCAAACCAGGACGTTGTGTAAACCCTTTGGCAACGGCCGAGCCTTGTATTTATCAATCGAGCCATCCGGTTCCGTTTAATTCGGAAGACCCACTTACAACCAACTATATTTAAACCATCGCCAGGGGGAACTAACGACCACGTGTCATTGTGAAGAAGTGCACTATACTCATCGAGACATGGCAACACACCACTGCGGACACTTTGCAATGCTCGCTTAAGGGTTGAGGCTCCGTATCTAGGTAGCGGTTGTGCAGTTGAGCTTGAAGGTTAAAGAGTTTTCGAGGTTTGTAGATTTTATTTTGAGAGCGAGTGGTCATGGGATGTTGTGGGGGGGAGGGGAGGTGGAGGCGGCGGGAGGGTGACGAAGAGGAAGGAGAGGGGACGGCAGTGGGGGAGGAAGAAGAGGAGGAGGAGGAGGAGGGGCTTGCGGATGGCTCATAAATCCCTACTGGTGGTGCAGGGGCCGTGAGGGGTGGTGGAGAGATAGGGACAGCCACGGTTTCATGAGACAGAGAGGGAAGGAGTGCGGTTAGCGGGGGTAAGGAGGAGTCAGAGGAGATGCTAGCAAAGGGAAAAATGTCCTCCACAAATCGAACATCACGGGAAATATGCATACGGGACTCGAGAGGCGTCATAGCAAAGATAAGCGCTTTGTGTGAGGGCATAACCAAGAAATATGCATGGCTTGGATGTAGGTGCAAGCTTGTGGGGATTGTATGGTTTAAGCCATGGATAGCAAAGGCAACCGAAGACGCGGAGCTTAGAGTAATTGGGAGGCTTGGAAAAGAGCTTGAGATGCGGTGAAAGCATATTAAGATTTTTAGTGGGCATGCGATTGATGAGGTAAACCGCGGTACTAACGGCATAGGACCAATAGGTGACGGGATTTTGGCATGGGCAAGAAGAGTGAGGCGGTTTCGCTATATGCAAGTGCCGGCGTTCGAGAGATGCCGTTGTCTTTGCGGGGTGTAGTGTGGGAAGTGAAATGAGAGATGCCATGCTCGGAGAGAAAGGGACGTAACTTAATGTACTCAGTGCCATTATCAGAATAGAGCGTTTTGATAGGAACATCTAACAATTTTTCGACATAGTTCTTGAATTTAATGAAAGTATTATATACGTCAGATTTACATGCAAGTGGGTATATCCACATGTAACGAGTGAAATGATCAACAAAGAGAACATAATATTTAAAATTATCAACAGAGTAAACAGGTGATGACCAAACATCAGAATAAATAACTTCCAAAGGACGAGTAGTAGACAAAGTGGAATCCGAAAAGGGGAGCCTATGGCTCTTATTACATAAGCAAGAATCACAAGAAGAATGTGAAATAGTAGATAATTCTAAATAATTATTGCTTGCAAGATTCTGAATAATAGGAAAAGCAGGATGGCCGCAGCGGAGATGCCAAGTGGCAGCAGAAGCTTTGGAAGCAGAAAAGGCAAAGAGAGCTGTGGAGGACCACACATAGGCTCCATCACTGACTTGTCCTTGGTGGAGGCATTTGCCAGTCTTCAAATCCTTCACCAAAAACGAATCAGATAAGAATTCAATAGAAACAGAATTATCATGGCAAAATTTCTGGACAGATAATAAATTGCGAGAAAGCGAAGGTACACAAAGCACATGATTTAACTTGAAGGATGAAAGATAGGTAGAACCAATGTGAGTGATAGCCAAAGAGCTACCATCACCAATGATAATACGATCCATACCTTGGTAGGGAGAGTGAAGAGATAGTAGATTGAGTTCCTGCGTCATATGATGAGAGGCACCACTATCAAGCATCCAAGTAGCAGAAGGATCAGAGTACTGCAGAGGAGGGCTGGGAGGAGCAGTGTGGGCGACATGAGCATGGGGTCGCTGAAGAGGCCGAGAGGGACCTTGGTTTCTGGGTGGACGTGGGAGATTATTGTAGAGAGGGTAAGCGGTGCAACGAGTGGCAACATGACCCTGGACACCACAGAGTTGGCAGAAGCCTTGATAGGCTTTAGAGAGGGGGCGGCACGCATTTTGGGGGGAAGGGCATGCGTTTGGGGTCTCGGGTAGGGGACCGAGGCTGTCGGGCGAGAGAGAGGGGCCGAGGGAGTTCTTTGGTAAGGGAATAAGAGGTATTGGCCGGAACATGCATGGGGACGGGGAAGGATAAGCGAGGGAAGCGATTTCACGCAGGGTGCAACAGACGGACTATGTAAAAGTGACGCTTCATGCATAAGTAATTTTTCATGTAACAACGGCATAGAAATAGTATCATCACGAGCCACGAATGGCACCGACGAGGCCACGATAATCACTACCAAGATTTTTTAAAATTAATTCAACCAAGTCATCATCAGGTACCTTTGCATCAAGAGCCGCAAGATCATCAGCAACATTTTTAACGGCGGTGAAAGTAATCGAGAAATGGACATTGTACCTTTGGTAATAGAATTTAAGCAGATTTGAGATGTCGAACACGACCACTTGCTTTGTTTCCCAAACGTGTCGAGAAGAGTGTCCCACGCCTGTTTAGAATTTTCGGTGTGTTGAATCGTAGCCATATAATCCTTGTCGACAGAACCCAGAAGCAGATTATGTATCAAGGCATCCTGTTGTATCCACCGCAGATAAGCCGGATTTTGGGTAACTTCACCGGCGAGAGGTGAGGTTGAGAGGCGGTGGGGTGAAGCACCGTGGCGTAACGAGAAGACCATGGCTGTGAGCAAGGTAGTTAATTGGAGCTTCAGCGGTAAAGTTTTTGCCATCAAGCTTGATCGAGCATGGACACCGGGTGGAGGAGAGAGAAGCGGCGAGTGCGGCGGCAGCTGCAGCGAGGAGAGGGGCGCGCTGCGGCGCCGTGAGAGCAAATGGGACGTAGCGATGGGAGGCGGAATCGCCATTGCAATGAGAGAGATTTGCCGGCGGTAGCAAGGCCCTAGCTGGTGGAAGAAGACGAAAAAAAATTTTGGGATCAAAAAGCTCGATACCATATTAGGTTTGATGAATAACAAAATAATTGTCATTAAGAAATAATGTTGTGTACACTGAGTTTATATAGAGAGACCACAAGGGTATAAATGTAAATGACAAAATAATAAAGTAATATATTCTAATATATACACATGCATATATTACATATTAGACACTCCGTTGTTATTTTGGAGCAACTATTACGCGATCGAGAGCCATAGAGATACAACTAGTGTTCGATTAATAGCATTGTGAGGGGAGCTAACGTCAAACCGGTATCAATAGAGACGACTAGTAGTCATCCAATATCATTGTGAGGTTCCTTATTTGTTTATATATTGTTATACATTCCTTTTAACGTTCGTTAACAGTAGATCTATCAAACCTACTTGAATAGATCTAAGTTGTAATTGTTATATCTAATCACCATAATGTTTTATGAGTGCTAATGACACCTGTAAAATGTGTAATCTTATATACATACTTGAAACTATTAATCTGGTATTTTCTATTATATTGATTTGGTATCCTGAGGTTATTGGAACTGTTTTAAACTGATCTCCGTTAAATTCTATTTAACTGAGATGTATATTTGTATCCTATGTTCCTTGATATATCCACTAGTTCAATGTGTTCTCGGATTGCGATAAAACATCTATTGAACACCGCTAATTGATTATGTGGGTTTTCTTAGCCACTACCTTTGTTTCCAAAGTACCACACAAGTAACCACCGAAGATATTCTTCATTATCTTCTTTGATATCGCAAACGAAACACAATCAGACCATACACACTTACCTCGACCTAGTCGATTCCTTTATCACTGATTCTATTCATCGAATAGACTCCGACCACAAAACCTTTATCATCGGTTGTTTTCTTATATCTTGTGGTATACTGATTGTTTGCCAAATTAACTTACATTTTCAAGACGATATGTTTATTTATCCTGCCATTTTGGCCCTGTATGCTTTGTTTGGCTAAGCCACATATGCCTTTGTTATCCTTTCTCTTTACTTCAAGGCTAAGCCATGATTTTCGAGATAAACTTGAGATATTCTGATCTCTCAAGGAATCAACATCATTTGTGAGAGCTCTTATGGCTTCATCACCACTTGGTGATTAAAGTCTTCCACTGATTGGTCACTTATCAGAAGTGTCCATCTGCAACACCCATCTGTCCTCTTTTACTGAATCCCCGGAGCTAATAACATCTCTGTTGTGGATATCTTTCTAGAGTCACCGTGAGACTCGTTACCCTTATACACTATTTTGATTCATGTCATACGAGTGTGGATCTTTAAGATCTACATATTTATGTTAACTGTTCATTGATAATACATGTAACACATGCATAGGTATTTGTGCAACATGTGAAATGTGTAGTCTTACTATGTGATATATCTAATATCACTTCTGCGCTACTTGAATTATTGTTTCTGTGTTACTGTTATTGTTATTGTGCCTTTTTGGCTACTGATTGTTATCGTGATGCCTTTATGGCTACAAAATAAATAGTGATACGGTGTGCCAATTTGGTTGACCGTTACTGGGGCCCGCAGGCGGGGACTTGATCGGTTGGGAAAGCTTTGGGCTGACAACTCGGTCATTTCCTAATCCTGTTTCGCCTTGGTCAAGCGTGGTTAGGAGGTTTAGCCACGTGAGACCGAAGGCTCTGGCGGATGTTCCGGACATCTGCAATTCTGACTGGCCGTTTATTTCGGCATTGGAGTGTGAGGTAGCGTCATCTGATTCTGAGGGGTTACAAGGTTGGTATCTGGTTATATTTGCTGTCTGGTATGATCACTGACCCTTGTGTGGCCATGACTGCTTATATACATATTATTGTATATATAAATGTGCTTATCCAATTTGTGTAAATTCAACTGTAGTTGTTTGTGAAAGCTACACAATATACACGCACTGAACCTCACTGAGTTTAAAAGCTCACACCTCCTGCGAAACCTTTTTCAGTGTTACAGGTACAACCGGTTACCTTGAGTGGATTCCAGGTGGATGACTAGAAGATAGAAATGATGATGAGAGTGATGTCATTATTTGGGATCCAGATGGTGTTGTGCCAACGTGTTAGATAGAAGGTTGTAATTAATCATTTCTAGTCTGATGATGGAATTATTTATGAAATGGTTGTAAAACATTTATAGAGTGTATGAATTACATTAATGGATTTATTTATTGGGATTCTAGTTATGTTCTGAAGTCGCGGCGAGAGCTTCGCAGGCCGCTCCCACACCGACCCTAAGTGGTAGGGAGCCGGGCCGTGACAATATTTTATAATGATTTCCTCCATATTCGTATTATTTGCATAGAAATTAAGGGTTTAATCGAATTATTGAGCAAATGAGTTTTAAAAGTCTTTAAGTGTAAACTTGAGCTAATTTCGTGATTTTATTGGTAATTATCTATGGTTTTACACTTTGCGTGTTTTTGTGGTTTTGAAGGTGCATAAACATGTCATAAAAGGAGTTTGAATGGAAAAGGAAGATGCAAGTTGAGGATTGGAATGAAGAATTGCATGCAAGACTGACTGAACGAGCGTTTGCCATCCGTCCAGCCTGGACTGGCGTCCAGAAGCACGAACTAGCGTCCAAGGTGGACGGGCGTTTGGAAAGTCGAACTGGCGTCCAGAAGAGAAGATTCAGATCAGAGTTTTATGAAAATTGCCGACGAAGGCCCAATTTAAAGAAGACGGCGTCGACCATGATTCGCCCGACTCGAAGTTTTAATGTACCCTGGACGGGCGTCCAAGCGCCGACTTTGCTGAACCGACTTCAATCTCTATAAATACCAGCGTTTTTCTCACACAATATCATATATATTCGAACCCTAAACCCTAGGGGCGGCTCAGCTGCGTTTTTCCTTAGTTTACAAACAGTTTTTCTTTAAATACTTTTATGCACTTTTATTCAAACAAAATTCGAGTTTCAAAGAGGATGTTGAGAGGCTAAACCTCCCTTGAACAAGCATTGTGAAGCCGTCCTATCAACAATTCAGTTTCGTTCTTGATTATCTTGTGAGTTTTTCTTATCAAAGTTGTATCTTTATTATGTCTATCTTGTTTTTATGTAATTATATCGAAAGATGCTTGCATGTGTGATGTTTAATGTTGATGAAAATCGTTATTAAACCCTAGATCACCATAATAAAGATTAGATCTTTAATCTAAAATAACGAGAGTTAATTAGGTTGAATTTCTAGATAACTAGATTCAGAAATCTTACACCTTTGGTTAGAAAGCGTTAATCTTTAGAATCGAAAGATAAAAGATTGATAGGCGAACTTTTCTAAGAGATTAGGAGTTCATACCTTTGTTAGGTGAATCACAACTTGGTTAAAAATCACGAGATAATCTAGATAGAAATTGAATGTTGTAGGATAGGTGGATCAATTGCTTGTTCGTTCGTAACTTATTGATAAAAATCTCTTGAACTTGAATTGTTTAGTTTAGTTCGTCTTTTTATTGCATATTAGGATTAGATTTAGTTTAATTGGTTCGCAACTTTATTTTCCTGGCATTAGATCTTGATCTTCTGTCCAGCTCATGTTCGTTATCTTTCTCGTTAGTTATTCACTGTTTTGTTTTTAGTATCTTCTCAATAGTAATCGTGACATAGTTAGGTTAGAAATAAAAACTAGAATTCACAACCCCGATTCCCCGTAAGATCGACCCGGTATTAACCTCTTTACTACGATCCTTGCACTTGAGGTATATCGGATTTATAAATATTATTACTTGTTTATTTTGCATTAGATAAATCCGTGAACAATATGGATGAAACTAAACAATTAATGACTTGAATAGGTACAATAATGCTCAAAGTGGTATCAGAAATGGGGTAAAATGTCATGATAATAAGCGACAATTTGACTCTCATCAATACTCTACTACGATAGACCTAGTCCTATTGCTAGTAAGTGCTTTGCACGCGATCAAGAATTCCATTGCATGAAGCTCTTGAATGCCTCACTTTTGTGTTTCATCAGCACCACCCAAGTCATTCTTGAATAGTCATCAATAAAGGACACAAATATCTGTGACCACCCAATGACTCCACCTTTGATGGCCCCCAACAATCAGAATGAATGTAATCAAGTGATGACTTTGTGTTGTGTACCCCTTTCGAGAACTTGCTCCTATGAAGTTTCCCAAACACACAATGCTCACAAAAGTCCAGATTCTTGACCTTACATCCCCCAAGAAGATCTTTCTGAGAAAGAACCTACATCCCTTTTTCACCCATGTGACCTGAGCCTCATATGCCATGATTTTGTAAGGTGTGGTGATGAATCTCGGTGATGCCACAACAAAGCAGAACCAAAGAACAAATCGACCCTTGTAATATATATAGAGTCCCTTTCTTGATTCCTTGAGAACCTCAACTCGAGTTTTATAGACACTCAAGACACACCACTTTCCCCCTTAAAACTGAATCCTCTGCTGTCCGAAGAACTGAGAGATATATATCAAGTTTTTGGTCATTTTTGGAACATGTCTAACTTCACTCAGTTTACAGAATCTTCCATCCTCTGTTCTCAATCGAGGCCGAGCCAATCCCAACTACCTTGCAGACCTTGCTGTTTGCCATAGATATAAGACCACCATCTATCTGTGATAACTTGAGAACCACTCTGTGAGGGCAAATATGAAAGGATGCCCCAGAGTCGAGAATCCACACATCGTTTGATGTCTTCGACTCTCTCGCCACTAGGACCATGTCCTCATCCGAATCATGCTCACCGCTACAAAGCGGTGTGCGAGCTTATTCTCTCTTTGTTTCTTCCTCTTTGGACAATTGGACTTCCAATGTCCTCGCTCCTTACAATAATTACAGGACATATCTGTGGACTTAGGGCCTTTGGACTTTGTCTTCTTGGAATTTTTCTTCATAGAATCGACCATGCTCTTTTCCATCTTTGCTCATCGACTATCGACCCTGCAACTCGACTTTTATGCTTGATTGCCTTATGTCTCGGCTCTACGGCATGTAAAGATGACCTTACATCCTCTAAAGCAATCAGTATCCTTCCCAACTTTGAAGGATCGCACAAAGTTCTCATAGAAAGTGGTAATGAAACCAAAGAGAATCAAAGCGATATCTTCATCCTCAATCTTAACATCAATATTCCCGAGATCAAGTAATATTGTGTTGGTGATCAAGATGATCTCTCAACCGAGACCCTCATGCATCCTCAAAGGTGAACAAAGACATCCGCTTCAAAGCGACAAATTGTTGGTCAATGACTTAGTCATATCTGAAGCTTTCAAGCTTCAACCATAACTTGGCGAAGAGTGTCTTCCTCAAAGAACTCACGTGATAACATCATCAAACAAGCACAACATGATGGTTGAACGTGCTTTCTCCTCCAGACTGGTATAATCTGCTGCACTGGCATCCCTCTTATCATATAAAGGAGTCCACAATCCTTGTTGCTTTAACAAGGCCCGCATCTTGATTTGGCACAAACTGAAACTGTTCCTCCCTGTAAATTTATCAATCTTCACGTTCATTGCTGAAATCCTTCAAATTAAAGAACAAACCTTTGATCACAAAATCCTAGCACCGGTCACCGGTCTTGGTGAAGATCAACTCTGTTCACCTGCAACTCCTGAATCTTGAACCTGTCTCTCTGATACCAGTTTGTTATAAACACAGACAGAAAGCTTGCAGTTTAAGAAAGAAACAAACACAGAAGCAATGCAAACGTAAAGAATGGCGGAATTGATAAACACATAAACAAGAAGAACACAGTGATTTAACATAGTTTCCGGCGTTGTGCCGACTACTCCACGGACAGAAAATGAGATATTTATTATGCACAGAATTACAAGGTTTTCACAAGTGTGTGAATAACACTTTGAAAGACACACATTGCATTGATTACAACATTGGTATTTATAGACACAAATCCCAAACTCTAACCGCCAAAGATCTTTGTCGGAATTCTCATAAATACCCCAAATCTGGAACCCAGCTCCAGCTGTTATCCACCAAACGAAACTCAGCTCAAAATTGACTTCCCAGACTTGTAATCAACTGCCCAGATGTAGAACTCAGCTATACTCAGTAAAACTCAGACACTGGAATCGATCATTTGTCTTGTAAGAAACTTAGTTGCACTTCATCAAACTGACTTTCACAGAACTGAATATACTTAACTGAAACTGACCATCATTCTCAGTCTTCAGTTTCTCAGATTAGTTCCACCAGATCATTTATCAGTTTAGAGATCAAGTCACCAAAACTGATAATTGCTGATGGGCATGTATATATATTGTTATACTTGACGCACAAACTTATATATCGTGTTTTATTTAAATGATTTGTATAATGTTTTTCAATTCAGTTATGATATAATATAGAAATGACTTTAACAATATTGTGGTTTTGCGTACAATGTTAACATATGTAGGTGACGAGAAGTGTAGATACCGTTCATGGTCAATTAAGCCCTCAGGAAAAGAAAAGGCAATTGTGAAAGCAAGGTGGCTTCCTGATTAAATAAAATAAATTTATAACCGACATACCTCTAAAAAAATTGCAATAATTTTTTTTCTTTCTCGGACATGTGCATGTGCAATGAGTTCCCGTTATCGATAATACTGGTTGGAGTCGGAGACGGACCATGGGATATGAAGAAAGAGTTCGTTGACAATATTCCTGATCTCGCTTTCAACAATTTTTCGTAAGCCGCATTTGTGACTTTCTTGTTTATTAAATACATGACTTTTAACATCTTATATATCCTAGTAATTAACACGTTTTTTTTTTCTTTTTCTTTTTTTCTCTATCAAGTTTGTTAATTCCTAGTAATTAACATGTTTTTTTTTCTTTTTCTTTTTCTTTTTTTCTCTATCAACGTTGTTTCTTCACCAATTCATGTATTGTGAATGGAGTAGCTAGGATACCTTTACCCCTACCTCAAGATGGTGCATCTTCAAGTGTACCACCGCCTTCTTATCGTCCAAGTGTACCCCGTCTCCTACCACCCGAGTGCACCGCCATTGCCGTAGGGAGGCGAACAAAATGGGGGCATGAGTTAGTTTGATAATTATTATGCGGAAAACCATGTAATTAACCATCTTAATTTCTTTGTTTTCCACATCTCGTATCTTAATTTCTCTGTTTTCCACATTTCGTAATAAAATTAACCATGCGATAAGTGAATTGATTATTTGATTTTATAATTTTGTATGTGTATATATGAAGCTTTGTCTCATTTGTTTTATTGCTCCGAAGGATATGGTGTTTGGTTGTGGACATCGGGTTTAGTTTTCATCCACCTTTTGTATATATATAAAAGAGTTTTTTTGCCAACCTTTTACCAAAAATAAAATGTTTTTTTCCCAACCTTTTACATAGTCAAGTCACTCCACGTGCGTTGTAGGTGCATTCCACGTGTGTCGCACGTGCATTGCACGTGTTGGTTAAATTAATATAATTAACCAACCTTTTACATTAGGTTACTCGTGTTCTTGCACGTGCGGGCCTACAATCATCAAATTTCATAGTAGGGATCGATTTCACTATAAGTAATGAATGGAATGGTAAACAATCATTCAATCGAAAAAACTTGCATCATATCGGAGAGGCATTAGATCCCTATGAACAAGCAATATCTATTACCGGGAAGACGTTATCCACCTCGATGAGGATAACTTGATTCCTTGCTTTGGATTTGGCGACGGTATGTTTCATTTAATTTGACTTTTCTAGTCTTACAATTATATGTTTCCTTCGCGTAGTAACGTGTGACGGTGGTGTGTATATATGGCAGCTTCTAGAACCGACCAAGATGTTTTTAGCTTCTATCTGGATTATAGTTTTTGTGATGGTTTCGATGATGTCTTGAGACGATATAGAGTATTTGCTCCTCAACTACAACTTTCAGGTCAGCCCTATTTTCTATAGGGACATTATCGAACATTGCAAACACAAACAATTTTATCGTGTTATATTGTAATTAACACTCTGTATCTTGCAATTTATGAAAACCTAATGATCATCAAGGTCAAAATCTTGAACTTTTCGTTTCGTGCTACGTTGTCTTTCCTGTTGTTGTTGATACTTATTCTGAATATCAAATCAAATCTTTCGATAAGGCGCCCATGCCATTTGCTCGATTATTGTAATGGAGATCACTATCCTCGAGAAAAGTGGTGGACAATACCATGTCTTACTCATTATTACTGATGGGTAAGTATATATATTGTTATACTTGACGCACAAACATATATATCGTGTTTTATTAAAATTATTTGTCTAATGTTTTTCAAATCGGTTATGATATAATATAGAAATGATCGTAAAAATATTGTGGTTTTACGTATGATGTTAACATGTGTAGGTGACGAGAAGTGTAGATACCGTTCGTGGTCAATTAAACCCCAGGAAAAGTAAACCGTCGAGGCAATTGTGAAAGCAAGTGGCTTCCTGATTAAATCAATTAATTTATAACCGATATATCTCTAAAAAAAATTGCAATAATGTCTTCCTTCTTTATCGGACATGTGCATGTTCAGTGAGTTCCCATTATCGATAATTCTGGTTGGAGTCAGAGACGGACTGTGGGATATGATGAAAGAGTTTGTTGATAATATTCCTGATCGCGCTTTCGGCAATTTTCAGGTAAGCCGCTTATGCGATTTTCTTGTTTAATAATTATCTGACTTTTAACTTCTTATATATCCTAGTAATTAACATGTATTTTTTTCTTTTTCTTTTATTCTCTCTATCAAGTTTGTTAATTTCACAGAGATCATGTCGAAAGACATGGAGATCCCGTAAAGAAGACGAGTTTGCACTATCTGCATTACTGGAAATACCGTCTCAATACAAAGCTACCCTCGAGCTCAATCTACTCAGGTAATGTGACTTACAGATTCTTAATACTTGTATAAAACAGTTATACTATATATAAAATTTCTCATTTTACTTATGTTAACGCGGTTTCTTCACCAGTTCATGTATTGGGAATGAAGTTGATATGATACCTCTACCCCCACCTTAAGATGGTGCATCTTCAAGTGTACCGCCGCCTCCTTATTGTCCAAGTGTACCCCATCGCCATACCACCCGAGTGCACCGCCATTTCCGCAGGGAGGCGAACAAAATGGGGGCACGAGTCAGTTTGATAATTATTACGCGGAAAACCATGTAATTAACCATCTTAATTTCTCTGTTTTCCACGTTTCGTATTTTAATTTCTTCGTTTTCTACATTTCGTTATAAAAATCACGCGATAAGTGAATTGATAATTTGATTTTATAATTTCGTATGTGTATATATGCAGCTTTGTCTCGTCTGCTTTATTGCTCCTATCGATATGGCGTTTGGTTGTGACATCAGGTTTAGTTTTCATCCATCTTTTGTATATATATTTAATGGTTTTTTACCAACCTTTTACCAAAAATAAAACCTTTTTTTTTTTACCAAAACCTTTTATATAATCAAGTCACTCCACGTGCATTGCACGTGTTGATTAAATTGATATATTTAAATGAAATTTACAATGTCCGGTAGAAACATTTATATACTAGCGTTTTCTTTTTTTTTTGGTTGGAAAGTTATACTAGTATTTTGTAAATGAGGAAAATAGTGTTTGGCTGACGTAAATGAAATTCACAACGTCCTGTAGTATATATACTAGCGTTTTGTAAACAGGGTAATATTGTAGATAGTATAGGATTTAAGTTTGAATTCCGACTTGTCACAACAATTTCGGTTTGAATGGCTTATAGAAATGTTTATTAAACCGATATCTGAAAGCTAATATCTAATGACATAACTCAGTAAAATGTAAATATCTATACAATTTAAGATTCTGTCAGTTGTATAACAAACACATAAATCGTTCAAACCAATAATACAATGTTATAAATAATTAACGGTATGTTTGGACAGGAGTGATTTCTTTAAATAATTATATGTAAATTTGGACCGTGGCGATTTTCTTAAATGTTAGTAAAGAATATGTTTGGACATAAGTGGTTTCCTGATTCATATTAAATAAAAATTATTTATCTTGAATATATGCATATATCTGTGAACTATCCATTTTTATCAAAAAGAAATTCAAGTTTGAAATAAACGATATTTCACCGGATTTTATTCATAAAATGTAAATAAGTTATCAATCATTCATGTCGAACTAGACCCCAAACAATATATGTATTGGCAGGATAATTTTGTTTCAAGACTTTGATTATTTTCCGATTTGTGCGTGTCATCTTTACACACGGGCCATGATAATTTTGCTTCAAGAGTTTATTAGAACGAATCATCAGATTATTTTTACATGTACAAACACAGAAAATAATTTTGTCTTTTTTCACACGTGGTAATTATCCGCAACCTTTCTAATAGGGAGAACCTACCGTAGAATTTCCCCTATCTTGACTGAGTATTGATACATCCACTATTCATTTTACCACTACATTCAACACAACACAATCAACATCACACATTTTATTGGGACCCACACCACATTTCACTACGCATTTTAATCAAAAAATACTACACATGTAGTAGAAAGTGCACTACACATATCATTTCTCATCTTGACTTACTATATGCTCTAGGATTTGCATCTTTCTGTCAACGATGGAAGTGTCAAATCCTTTTGCAACAAAAGTAATCATTGAAAGAGCCAAAAGTCTTTCCAACCAATAAATAAATAAACTAATCATATTAAATATCCCAAAAGAACATAAATAAATTAAAAATATCAATACATGAAAAAAAGTAATACAGTAAAAAGAAAAAGATAAACAACAGTAATATAACTAAACATTCTATTTATTAACATGATTTTACACCAAAAGGTACATGATATGTAGATAACACAACATCATTAGGAAAACAAAGATCCACATTATCAAAAACTCTAAAACGTTTTCCCAATTTCTCATAAAACTGCTTTGAAAATTCCAATTTTCCTGTAAGATTGTTTCCATTTATAGCAATCCCACCAATATAAGGTAATTTTTCAAGCATTTGAGGTACACTTCCTGTAAGCATATTGTTCCCAAGTCCAAGAAACCTTAAATTCTTCATTTTTGTCATAGAATCTGGTATCTTCCCTGTTAAACCTGTGTTAGAAAGATCCAAAACCTCCAAGTTCTGCAGATTCTCCCACCGAATCGCGATCAGGGTTCCGCCTAACGGGTTGTTAGAGATCATCATTTCTTGAAGAGCCCACATTTCTTGAATTGGAGTAAGATTTGATCCACCTGAGAAATTGTTGTAACTTAAGTCTAAAAGTGTTGCATTTTTCAAGTTCTTGATTTGCATCGGTATACTTCCGGTTAAGCTGTTGTTGCTAAGATCAAGCTTTAGAAGAGAATTCAAATCCCCAATTGATCCTGGTAATTCCCCTGATAACATGTTCCTGCTTGCATCAAAGATCAAAAGCTGATTCAAAGCTCCATAACTAACCGGAATCGACCTGGAAAACCGATTTCCAGCAAGAACTAAGCGTTTAAGTTTGCTCAATTGGCCTATATTATCAGGCAAAACTCCTGTCAATCCATTTTCTATCAACACAAGGGACTCAAGGTTCCATAAAGAGCCAATTTTTGATGGGATTGTTCCGATTAAACCTGGGTTTGATCTGAACTCCAAGTACTCCAAAGTGTTTGATAAAAGCTCCCAACCAGAATCTGGAAGCTTGATTGGTTCATCATGAGCTGAAAGAAAGCACTTTGTAAAGGTGAGCTTTTTCAAGTACTTGAGCTTGAACACACCATTCCCAAATTGTGCTGTTGGTGTACAGTTCAGAGAATTATCATAAACTTCCCCAATTGATAAAACTGTCACATGCCAGAAATCAATGAAGAAATCACAAGAAACTCCCTGTACATTCAAATTAAACCAAGAATAAAAAAAACAGAGCAACCCCACAAAAAAACAGAGCAATATATCAACAATTACTAAGCTAAAGTTTCAATCTTTCTTGAGTTTTACTTAAAAGTAACCTGTATTGGAGTATATCCACAAGGATCTGGATAGAGATATGACCCATTCCAATCTTTCCCCACAAAATCTTGAATAACCGAGTATAAAGTCACCAGCTCAGTTTCTTCCATAGGAGCCACTTGGGCATTAGAAACAGAAATCATATAGAAAGAAAATACTACTACAGCTAAAAAGAAACGAACTTTCTGCATTTCAAATACTTAAATGGGCAAATTAAAGATTTTGATTTGAGTTTTACTCTTTTGGAGCAAGGAATACAAGTTTTGTGAAGAAGATAGGAAATGGGCTGTGTATAAATTCTTGAAATAAACCTTGAAAATACATGCAATCAAAAGAAAGTGATTGATGAGAAAAGGAAAGTAAAATAGGCCTTATAGGCAAAGTACAAGAAGAAGAGAAAAAAAAACGGTTCTCGAGGCTTTAATAGGAGATATAATGGCAAAGGAGAAAGATTTGAAGAAGGAGGAAGATGGGGGAACAAGCTATTTAATGAAAAGAATGAAAAGAAAGAAAAAGAAAGGTTGGGATATGGTTAAAAGGGCTGCACATCGCAGACATTCTTATGATTCTGCAGTTATTTCTTTGTTTCTTTTGCGCAGTTGTAGTACAACGTAAAAACAAATCTTTGGAAATGACTATTTTTAATGTTTAGCTACTAGAAATACGAGATATTTTATGATACAAATGTTGTATTAAATGTAATATATTGTGATTGTATGTATACATTTTCTTATTTTTCACTCGTTTACTATTTAACAGATAATAAAATTATATGGTTGTAACACGTATCATCTTGTGTAACATAATGGTCGTAGGTTAACAATTTCGATAACGTACCGAGCCACAATATGTATCGTAACATAATTTCATATCATTGATTATGATTAAATTCATACTGATTAATAAATCCTATACTATGATTAATGTTATAAAATATTATTGTTTTATATGTTTAATTAAGTCATTCTTGATTTCCATCAATCTTAAATAGACTAGTGTTCATCATTTTGAGAGGTGACTAATAACAAGACTCTTAACAAATTATGAAGCTGAGGACCAAGCATCTAATACTTATTAGATTTGAAATTGTTTATTAATTTTAATATAATAAGAAACATAGTGTTCATCATTGTGAGAGGTGACTAAATATAGCAAGGCTCGTGTACTTGTATAAGAGTTTTAAGAAGAAGAAAAACGTATAAAATTTATAATTATGATGCAAAGGACCAAACATGTTACTTCGATGTTAAATAAATTCAGTATTGAAGTAGATGAAATTCTTTTAGTTGTTTCACGACAATTCACCTCGGTTATTTCGGATTCTTTTCATATTGATTGACATCCACCTGATCCAAGTATCAGCAAGTTCAATGTAGAAGGAAAGATTTTATGATCTGACTGTGATTTGTAAGAATGTAAGTATTTAGTGTATACATTTGAGGCTATCATTTTCACTCTCTTTTCATATATAGAAACAACTTTTATCGTGTGTGAAAAGTTATAAATAAATAGTTATAATGTATGTCATTTGATACAACCTTCCTATAACGATTGTATTATAAAATTCGTCACGTAGAGGCAACATTTGGAGATGAGGCATTCTCAGGGTCATATCATTAATGCTTTTACTATGCGTTAGATGATGGATTTGATACCCTTATTGGCAAAAGGATCTTGTTGTATGCAATGCAATGGTTTGTTCTATTAAAAAAAAAGGAAAATGATACATGCATTCTGGCATTTGTATAGTCTGTGACAAACCACAATATCTTTGTGTCTGCGAATTGATTAAAGTGATAAATTATTTATTATGATGGGTCCTAATAAAATATGTGGTGTTGATTGTGTTGTGTAAGATGTTGTGGTAGAAAAAATAGTGGATGTATCACTACTCTAAAAAAAAAAAAAAAAAAAAGACAAGATAATATCCATGCACATAGGCGGATCCACACTATACATAAAAGGGTCCACAGACTTCGTTAAAAATAAGAAAACACTATATTTTACCTATAGAAAAATATTGGACCCCGTGGAAAAAAAATATTTACCTTAAAAAGATTTACGGACCCCGCTGAACTTAATTTCTGGATCCGCCACCATCCATGCAGATCTTACTATAACAGGACGTAAGGTTTGGATTGTTTCTAGAGGTGGCCACTTCCAACCGGAACCGGCGGTTACTAAACGGAACCGGCGGTTTGTAATCGTGATTCAAACCGGCGGTTTTGTGTAATCGACGATTATTCAACCGCTTGATTATCCGGTTATGGGGCGGGGGTGATTTTGGCTAACGGAACCGCCCGGAACCGACAGTTACAACCGGATTGGCGGAACCGGAAAAAACCGGCCGAACCGGCGGTTAACGGACAACGGCTATAATTTGAACGGCTCTATTTTTTTATTTTTTTTTAATTTTCCTACACATCAAAAAATCCTATAAATACCATTCAAACTCATTTCAAATTTTTTACTCCAATCTTACTTCTTCTTCTTAAACTTCTTTCAACTTCTACTCTCTTCTTTGATTATCAAGTTGGTTAAGTTGTTAAAAGCAACAATCAAATTTACTTTACGATACCGATTTTTGAAGTTGTTACGATTTAATCGTTCTTCAATACGGGTTTTAATTCAAGTAAATTTGTTTGTATTTTATTCAACTATTTTATTTACAACTTACAAGTGTATAAAAATTTCAATTTTATAATTAAATTTTACTTGACTAACCGAAATTTGAAGTTGTTACGATTTAATCGTTCTTCATTTCGGTTTTATAAGTAAAATTGGTTAGTAAAATTAAATTTTTCTTTTATATAATTTTTTTAAATATATTTTACAATGTCAACAAGAGGAAGAGGTGAAAGTTCAAGAGGTAATCGAAATGTTACTTTCAGTGAAGACACGGTTGTGCGGAAGCGGATGCATTTGTTGGTGGCTATAGACCACAATATTACACGGACTTCGTCACCGGTAGTCACATTTCGGTTCCTCGGTTTGATACACATTCGAGGTTACAATGAAGATGATTTTGATAGTCATTACGACGATATAATGTCTCAACCCGAAATTTCGACCTCAACCTTAACGAAGATGAAGATGATGATGAAGAGGGCGTTGATCTTTGATGTGTTTACTAGGGATGCTTCCCCGTGCTAGAAAAGCACGTGTGCTGTAAGCCCACCGTGATGATGGTGCGTCATCGCTACTCCTACTACCGAGTCAGTGAATGTAGATGTTGATGAAAGTACCCGACCCAAAGTACAAGAAAAAGGGTTAAAATCAAGAATATTTACGGAATTTTTCACAAAGGTTCCTCGGACTGATGAAATAGCATTAGCTAATCCCGGGATGTATTTTTCGCGGTGTGCAATTTTGTGGCGTAAAATACAAATTCAAACATTGTGGTGGCTACGTGGTCGATCGCGGACCCACATGATAACTAAACACCGGAAAAATTGCAAGGCAAGCACGTCTCAAGCCCAACTAAACATGCCGGGCTCCGGCGGAGGTAACAATAATCCACTCTTTATTTACACTCGTGATAATTGTAGAAATTTAACCACGGATCTTATTGCGGGGATGGGTCTTCCTTTTAGTTTTCACGAGAATCCTTTTTTGAAAGTTACGTACAAGGGCTTTGCAACCGGCATTTACTAAGATCCCGCATTACAACGGTTACTAGGATTTTAAAAATAAATTTATTAAACGACAAAATGATGTTAAAGAAAGTATTAAGAAAAATAAATTCCAGATATGTGTATGTGCGATATTTGGGAAGATAGTAGGACAAACAATTTTTATTTGGGCGTGTCGGTCACTGGATTGACAACACTTGGATTGTCCAAAAGCGGTTACTAGCTTTTTCGTTTATTTACTTGGCGCTCATAGTGCTTATAATCTTGCATCTTTATTAGTTGATATTTTTGAGGAATACGATTTAAAAGATAAAGTTTTTTCTATTGCGTTTGATAATGCTTCAAACAACACGGCTTCTATTCCCGAGCTATCCCGATATTGCGAACTGTTTGTAACGGTAAATTTTTTCATGTTAGATGTTTATGCCATATTTTTAATTTATGTGTAAAAGATGGTTTAAAAGTTTTGACAATAATATTAATTCGATAAAAATTCTATTTCACATGTGTTAAGTAGAAATATTCTTGTTCATAAGTGGTATAAATTTTTAAGCGAGAAAGGTCATCGCCCGTATCAAGCGCCGCATGAGATGTCATCGCATGGGTGGAACACGACTTATGATCTATGGAAAAAAACAAACAAAATTAAAAATACATTTTGTGAATTTTTAAATGAACATTGTCGAAATAATTTCGTTTGTATCCTCTCTTTGGACCCAATGCAAGGCGTTGATGGATGTTTTGAATTATTTAAAAAATATACCGAGTTGTTTTCAAAATGTTATGAACCCACTGCACATTTAGTATTGCCTGCTAGTGTAGAAATAACTGCCGAGTTTGAAACATTGGAACATGACCCTGTATTATTTCAATCTTTAGGGCCGATGAAAGAGAAATGGAATAAGTACATGTTGCATATTCCTGACACTTATCTCATTTCTTCTATTCTCGACCCTCGTTTAAGACTGTTAGGTTTGTCTAACATGTTAAGTGCTTACTATGATGCTTTGTCTGATATTCATGGTGTGCCTCCGGTAGATTATAAACTTGAAGTAGAGAGAGTTGAGAATTTATTAAACACTTTGTTTGTTGAATATGGCGTATGTATGGATTGAGAAACGGCGTGGTTCCCAATCCATCCGCAAGTGTTTCTACTAACCTGCGGGTGCCTCTGCGGGACTTAAAAGTTCTCGGACGGAATGAGCGAAAAAAAGCGAAGGGAGCGATGGCGTCAACCGATCAACGTCTGAGAGATATCAAAATATTTAAGCACAACACATTTGAAAGGTCGTGAAACCGATCATACCTATGATTTCGGTTTTGACTTATTGAAGTGGTGGAAGAGACATGCCAAAGAATATCCGGTACTATCAATGATAGCGGTCGAGTTTTTAAGTTGCCCTGTTTCGACCGTCAACGTTGAGCGATGTTTGCACATGGCAGGATATGTGATTAACAACAAAAGATGTTCTCTTCATCCCACAAATTTAGAAGCAATGTTGTGTCAAGATTGGGTGCAGAGCCGAGCACAGGATGCAAGGCGTTGTGTCGAAGATGATGAGTCTCGGTTGGAAGGTGGTGACACTGAAACTTGAGGAGAGGAGGAGCAAGCGGTCGAACTACCGACATCGATTAAAAGTGCGGATTTATATCTTTTTTTAAAAACAACACTATAAAAAAACAACACTACATAAAAAAATCAACACTATACAACACTATATAAAAAACAACACTATAAAAAATCAACATTACACAACACTATAAAAAAACAATAAATGGACAATATAAAAAAAACAACACTACATAAAAAAACAACACTACATAAAAAAACAACACTATACAACACTACATAAAAAAACAACACTACATAAAAAAATAACACTATACAACACTACATAAAAAAACAACACTATAAAAATCAACATTACACAACACTATAAAAACAATATATGAACACTATAAAAAAACAACACAATATAAAAATCAACAATATACAACACTTAAAAAAACACTATATGAAACATTAAAAACTTATCAAAAACTATATGTAAAAACAATATACAACACTAAAAACAACACTATACAACGCTAAAAAAACAACACTATACATCTGATTTAAAAAAAAACAACACTTAAAATAACAAGAACTACGTTCGACTTTGATTCTTTTATATGTATTACATATAAAAGATACGTAAAGCAACTGATTTCGGTACAAGCGTTGAAAAAATAACAACACTATACAACGCTAAAAAACAACACTTAAAAAAATAACAAAACTACGTTCGCTTTGATTCTTTTGTATGTATTACATATAAAAGATACGTAAGCAACCGGATTTTGTCTGGCGTTGAAAAATAACAACACTATACAACGCTAAAAAAACAACACTTAAAAATCGAATATTACTATTATATTTATGATCGAATATATTACCTTTTATAAAAATATTCATATTATATAGCGATCGTTAATCGTTTTAGTAATTATAATAAAAAAACAATAATTGTTATTGTAGTTAAAATAATAAGTATTATAAGAAAAGAAAAAAATGAATTTTATAACCGTAAGCGAACCGTGATCTCGAACCGTGATCTCGAACCGGATGAATAACCGGACACAAACCGGAAATAACCGTAATCGGATGTAACCGGAAACCGGCGGTTTCCAACCGGATAACCGGCGGTTTCCAACCGGATAACCGGCGGTTTTGTAACAGGCGGTTGACTCCAACCGGCGATTACAATAACCGGACCAAACCGGAAAAATCCCAAACCGGAGGGTCCAGTTAAGGTTAGGTTAGGGTGTCTTATTTGGTCAGGTCTAATTGTTTCCCTTCCATATAACTCTAGCTTGTATAGCTGATTAATTGAGATATATTCTAACTTCACTATTTAGTTAAATAAAATTTATTCCTCAAAAAAAAAAGTTAAATAAAATTTAATGAAACTTATATACTCATTCCGTCCCAATTTATTTGAGATTTATTCTATTTATGGTTATCTTAAAATAAATATCATAATTCTAATTAGACTCAAAGTTTTTGTTTTAATTGTCTAAATTGCTCCAATGTACATATAAAATAAAAATGGTGCTACACACAAAAAGAATAAAAAGATAAATTAGTCATGTTTTAAATTACCAGACAACCTATTAAATGATGTCTCCTTAAATATTTTGAGTTTTAAAATGGCTCAAACAAATGGGAACGGAGGCAGTATATATTAGGGGGAATGAGGGAGAAGGACAGAAATATTTCATCAATTGAGTAGAAGGACAGTTTTTGAAACTTTTGCATAAAGCGACAAAACTATTTATTCATGTGTTTAAATTCACTTGTGTTCGAAATTCATTTGTTTAAATTCATCTGCCGAAATTCACCGTCGAAATTCACTAATTTTCAAAATTCATTATTTGATTATTTGATTTTAAGGATTCATTGTCAAAATTCACCGTCGAAATTCATTCGATTTTGGGATTTGGGAAGATTCACCGATTTTAAGGATTATTTGTTTGTTCTACCATTATAAAATTACGCATTGTCATTCTCCTATAAAAAATATGTAGTTGTCCTGTTACTTAAAAATATTCCAGATTTTGTCCTTATCCCTAATTTTCCATATATATTATAGTATCATGGTTCATCAAAATTATGACATGCAGATTTGAAACACAAACTACTTTCTATCCTTAACAAAACTTTTTTTTTTTTTATTAAACTCGAATCAAAACCGTTTATAGATGCAAGTAAGGGCCTGTTTGTTAAGTAAAATAAGTACTTATTCTGAAAATTTTAAGAGGTAGTTATGATTAGAGGTGTTTGATAAATTTTTAATACACGTCTAAATAAATTCAGTACATCTGAATTGTACTATTTAAATACATTGAAATTTTCAGCGCAACCCAGTCCGCTTAATTGCTGAAAAGAGCGGTTATATTTACTGATTGGGAGGAAAACGTGTAGTATCATGATATATTTTGTTTTTATGTAAACCTTTTTTTCTTTCCTTTTCATATTTATTCCTGTTAACACATTGTCAAGTGTCTTTATTACTCTTGTATCAATTACTTTTATCTTTCTGATGCATTTACATTTTATTTTAAATCTAAAACAATGATTCGCATAATTTTATATCTAAAACGATTGAAAACTACTTTATTTAATTTTGAGTACCGATCAATATATATATATATATATATATATATATATATATATATTACAATTTTTTGTGACAATATATGTTTGTTTCATACTGATTGTATTTTTTTATAATACATAAAGACGTTGTAAGGGCAATATCGTAAAATTAGGTATTTTTAGTTTTCAGATAGTTAACGTTATCAAACAATCTAACTGTTTTCAGATTTCAGTTACTTAATATATTCAGACTTGATTTGATTTGAGATTTCTTGACTTGATTTTGACTTAACAAACTATTTCTGCTTGTAGGATTTTTCACCGTCATGCTTCTTCTATGTATGGGTAGCTAAATCATGACTTCGCCACCTCAATATAATTTTGTTTTGAATTTAATATTTAGATTTTAAATGTGAATTCATTTATTTTCTATATATATGTATTTTCACTTGTATTTTGGGTGCTATTCTGGAATATAAAATGAGTATAGAATCAAATACATATTACAATAGGGGTATCTTTGGAAAGAATAACATCCGATGATATATTAGTTCTCTAAAAAGATAAAGAAGAGTGATGGAGGCACCAATGGTTATCACCGAAATCATCACCGAAGCTCATCTCCAGCCGCATGTTTTAACTCTTTTTTTCAATCATGGATGGTCATGATTCAGGCTCGGTATTCAATATGTGCACAATACCGGTGCCCAAATCATATCCGAAAGATAAATTTATGAGAGATTTTTTTATTAAAAATATACATTTTTTATGAGACGTGTTATATAAGAATATAATAGAAGTGTAGTGAAAGAAACCTATAGGGGCGGATGCATGTGGGAGGGAAATTGAAGGGGAAGTTTTTATGTGATATATAAGTCACATAAAGTAGTTGATCGATAGCTCTTGTGAGGTAAATTCTAACCTAAGGACTCCAACATAGGGAGTGACCCGTGTGGAACAATCTGGACCACATAGTTTCATTCTGTGAGATTTAAAAAAATAATAATTTTCTATTAAAACGATGTATTTTTTATGTTAAAGAAAAACACTACTAAAGACCGGTGGTTTCTCGAATTTCTTTTTCCTGGATTTGCCTTTAAATAAACCGTATGAGATATGAGAATCAATTGTTGGGTAAAGGAAAATGATATATGCACTACTGTACATATTATGTAGTGCACATACAATACATAAAGACTGGTCAATACTTGAAACGTATCCATATGAGATGAAGTGTATCAATATGAAATGAATGAACAAGAACGTATAGTACACATCCACTATACATATGTGTAATGGATCTATCACTGCCCGTGGACTAAAGACTTGTAGTATAGAATGGTGACAATATTTATGATTTTGAGGGGTGTGGGTGGGGTGGGTGGGGGGGGGGAGTGAAATAATTAATTAGGGCTGGTTCACAGTTTTTGCAGTTTATAGGGGGACCAAAGTTATTTGTGTCAAGGACCATATGGCATGCAAAGCTTTGCAGATTCATGCATGTTATGTCTTTAATATCTTTAATTTAATTCTCTCACTTTCATACGTTATGGCCGACTTTTCCTGGTTGTATATAATCACTAGACCATATACATACATACCCATAGGGCCATGTAACATGGCAATTTGTTACGCATGTAGGACATGTCTCAATTATCCTTTAGTTTAAGGGTACCCCAAAATAAGTCACATAAATAAATAAATACTCCCTCTGTGTCTAAAAGAATCATATTTTTAAAGGATTTGTTGCATAATGAATGTCATTTTACAAAATTAATTCGGGCAACATGAAAATAATCAAGGCCATTCTCTCTCCCTCTCCCTCCCCCCTCTCTCTCTCTCTCTCTCTCTCTCTCTCTCTCTCTCTCTCTATATATATATATATATATATATATATATATATATATAGGAGTTGGAGTTACATCTCATCTATCTTATCAATATTTACAAATACATACTACTAAAATAGTCAGATCTGATCACTATTTTAGTGCAGTGCAATTATTGTTTCGGTCTGAACTACAAATGAGGGAGCGAGGTTGTTTCTAAGTATTACCTAATAGCAGATTTCCGCTTCATTAACTGTGTGTGCACTCAAAAATATAATTGAGTCTTGCACTAAAATAGTGATCGATGCACTATTTTAGTAGTATGTCTGATAGCGTGGATCTATAGGTATGTATATGAACTCATTTTATATATATATATATATATATATATATATATATATATATATATCGAATCCCTCTCTAAATCCGGAGTTTGGTCCAGAGAGTGTCTAGCTATGAAACCTAACTCTTATTATATTAAGCACAGTAACTTCTGTCCGATAGCGTGTCCAGTATCTGATATGTAGCCAATGCATAAATGCACCAGAAATACTTAGGATGCACACATTTGAAGGCAAATTTTGTAATTTTTAAAGGTTGGATACATAATTTATACATGCATATCCATAGCTCGCATTTGTGAAATGAAAAGTCACATTGAAAATTGAGTAAATATTGCCATGAAATGAATGAAAAGCTATCCAAAATGATGAAACACTTCCAAAAATGAAGGAAACCGGTCCTTATATTTTAAATATTTACACACACACCCTTCGTACTCGTATCCTACAAGTTCCACTGAACTCGCACTTGTGTATATGTATCAGCGCATCCGTATCCACGTATTCGTACCAGTGCAACTTAGAGATGGATCTACCTTACCCCAAACATGGTGCCCAGACCCCGCTAAAAAAGTTGTTTAAGTTTTACCTATAAAGAAATTTGGACCCCCGCTAAAAAAATGACACTTAAAAAAAATTGAACTCCTTGAAAAAAGAATCATGATCCTCCACTGGTGCAACTTAGCTCTTAATCAGGAATAAAGTCTTGACCCAGAGATCTTTATCATGGGAAATCCAAATTTGATACGTCTCTGGACATTTCATGCCAATAACTGTTGGATCATCAATCCAACATTGGACTTATATATGAAAAAATTATATACTATAGACTGTTAATAAAGATTAATCCGATTTAAAAGTGTTCTACTACAGTTTTTTGGAAATTGAGCTACAACGTGTCTATTAGGCTTTAATGTGTAGAGACTTAGACGGGTTTTTCTGTATTGTGATCATTACATAAAATATATTTTACTATATACATGAGTTATTGTTCTAAATCGCATAATTATTATATTCTCTTCTCGATTCTCATTATCGAGATAGAACTATGAGGATCTCCAAAAAGCTATGTGAAATTTACTTAGAAAGTGTGTCGAACTAAAAGACCGATTACACAACAATGATAGATCATGACAATTAATGTACGTACGTTTCAGATTCTATTTTTCTTGATATTTTGGATACTTTAACATAAACGATCATGGATTGAAAGGACTCTATCACATAAGATCATATTCAACATTAACTACTCGAACCGGTAAAGAGGCCTAGATCAAAGTATATATTTGTCTTAATATGTTTCATTAACAGAACAAACACAGAGAAAAACAAAGTAAAGAGGCGCAATAAATAAAGTAATCATAGAACGGTACGGTGGTAGAAGAAGAAACAGAGGACGGTGGTGGTTTAGTGTGAGTATTACGTAGTGTCATTATCTTTAGATTGGTCCTAAAAATGGTAGCAGAGCAGAGGGGCAGCATGCAGCTATATATTATATATAGTGGCTATGACTTTGGTGTTTGGTTTATTGGGATTGTCCTCTGTGGTGCAAAACCACCACAGCTATGTATTGATAAAAGCTGTGGGGCTATATATATATATAAATCTAGTGCCCCATTTGTATGGACCACGTACCCTTTTTGCTGGATCTAGTTGTAGTTGTTATGAAACCAATACAGTGGTAGCTCAGTTGGTTTCGGATAACAAATTGCACCAAGAAACGTAAGATCGAATCCAGACAGCCACAGTGTAAGAGTTATCTTTGAATTCAAAGTGACTTCTTCTTCTTGTGAAGATTTGAGTCTTTGGTCGTCACTGAAATTTGTTGAGTTCTGTGATTGATTAATTTTACCATTGATTACGGGCCAGTGAGAGAGGGTCATGAGCGAGTGAAATCACCTTTGCACCAAGGTTATGAAACCAAGAGGATCATCATCATTCACATTAGTATCGGAGCAAAGGTAAGGCAAAATATCGAATCTACTTTCAAGAAGAAATACGTGGATATTGATTTACGAAAAGTTGAAAGTATAGTCAATATTTGATCTGTAAAGATGAATCTAAGCATGAAGTATATATAATGGTGTGGTCAATCGTGTGTGGGGCGTTAAATACATGCCAAAGAAGTATAAAAAAATAAATGACATTCTCACCCCTTTGAGCACCGTGCACGCTTAAGTAGGGTAGTTGGAGGCTTAGACTAGGCGATTTTAAATCTTGAACTCAGTGGATATGATAGAATTGAGTGGCGGTCGGCGTTTGACGGCGTGGATCGATTTTGAAATGTCGATTCTAGAATCAACATTCTTGCCGATTTTCTAGTCGTTTATCGAGAATCGTCTGTGAAATGATCGATTCTCATTTCTCTAGTTGTGAAATGGCATGAGGTAAACGGTTTGATCATGGTGGCGGAGGAGAAAATTATATATATTTATTAAAAGTTAGATTCCATAATACGAAAACTTGCTAAAAGAAAAAACAATATGAATTTAGTTAGTGACATTTTATTTTTAAACGCCATGTCATGAGTAGATAGTGGTAGGACGATAATAACATGTGTTGTACTTGTACCAATGGACCATGATAAACGAAGTCACAAAATCCCTCTAAACATGTGTAGTACTCACATAATAATGGGGTATATTATACTAAATTTTTACAATTTAATACAATACTAGTGGGCGTACCGTGCGATGTACGGTGTGTCCTCACTTTTTTTATGCACCGGTTATTGTTTTTATGTCTGCAATAAATTCACTTTAGCAAAAAAAATAAAAAATATGAACCTACTTCAATGCTTAGAAAAACATTTAAACCATCCTCTAGAGGTGACAATATGGTTATCCGAGAATTGAATGCTCCAAATCAAAATCCTAGTGATAAACACGTTGTTGTGATAACACCGTACCAAATCATACGACGTGGCACGAATCATTTCCAAACTCGAATATCACAGCAACGTGTAATAATTTCCAAACTCGAATAATAATTTCGACGTGTAATAATTGCCAAACTCGAATCGAGAGGAATTGAATGCTCCAAATCCAACCCTCTTCGATAAACAGCGTTCTTTGTGATAACACCGTATCAAATCATAATGACGTCGTTTTGCCTAACACCAAAAAAAAAAAAAAAAAAAAAAAACCTGCTTGATTTATACTGCGTCGTTTTGCTTGGATTTTTTTTTTTTTTATACAAGACGACAAAATTGTCGTCCATTCATCCGGAAATATTATTGATCGATTGTGACGCCCGGATGGCGCATGCCATGTCTTTAATTCTTGCTTGAACATCGCGATTATGCTGCTGACTTGTGTCTTTTTGTTTATTCCACTTGTAGTTTTGTTAAGCGTAGTTATAATTTTCCAGCTTATCATTTGGCTAGACATAAGTTAAGTCACTCTGGTCGTATGGTTTGAGGCACTTCCCCTCCTCATGATGTATTTTCTCCTGCAATTGCGGATTTAGCACTATAATAATAATAATAATTATATTTTCATCAAAAAAATATTATTGATGCATTTCTTCAAAAAAAAATATTGATGCACAACATAGACATACAATATTAAAATTTTAAACAAATTCCATAAGGAATTTAATTTTTTTGATGAAATAAAGTCAAAAAAAAAAGTTAAAAAAATCGGCAAATGTCTTGAACAAGTGACCTCACGTATTGAGGTTAAACTTCTAACCAGTTAAACTAATTAAGCAATTATGCTAGAATTTGTCGGAAATAATATACATACACGATATTTAATATTATTAGAGGGGTATGATGACGGAAAAATTCACAGTTATTTTCATAACATTTTACCCCATTTCTAATATCATTTTGAGCGTTATTATATCTTTTCGATTCATAAATTCCTTAGATTTATCTAAGTATGTTAGTAGTAGTTATCATATAAAATATCGTGTTTTTATGTGTTTTTATTAGTTTTATCCGGTTTATGAATAAGGAGTGTAAATGTCAGTTACGTTTGGTATTTTGGTGGTTCATTGCAGGATTATACATTGACCAAGATTCCACGTAACGACATGTTTTGAGTCTAAAGAGGTGTTTAGAGGGTTAGAAGAAGAAGGTGCTTGAAGCTTTACGAGTTCAAAGGGTCGTTTTCCTAAATCTTGAATCGTTACATATTTTCGACGGAGATTTGACCCAGCTTAGAGGCATTTTCAGGATGACTTCTTAATGAAAGTTGTAGATCTTCACATAAGATTTCCAACGCAGTTTGAATCACGTCAATTGGAGTTCTACAACTCAAGTTATGGTCAAGTGGCTGATCGATTCAGTATCGGTAAAATGTCGTAAAAGCGACACGTAATGAAATAGCTCATCAAAGCGACATTTTCTGAAGAAGTTTCCTTCATAAAAGTTGTATATCTTCAAGAACGCTTTCCAATGGATTTTGAATCAAGTCAATCGGACTTCTACAACTCAAATGGTGGTCAAGTGGCTAATTGATTGATTTTCGTAAAAATGTCGCAAAAGCGCTCGGAGGAACACGAGGTACTCAAGAAGACGTTTTCTGAAGAAGAGTCCTTCATGAAAGTTGTAGAGTTTCTCGAGACCGTAATTTTGGCATTTCGTTTGCAATTTTGGAAGTCTGTTCAAGATATGAATTTTTAAGTTTTATTCCAAAATATATAATTTATATCCGTAAATTAGATGATCAGGGGATGAACGCAATGATTAGTCCGGCCCAGTCCGGCATTTTCCCCGGACCAGTCCGGCCTCCCTTTGAACTCTATAAATAGGACTCATTTGTAACCAAATCAAATGCCCCTGTTTTTCGGCCCTTTTCATTTTCTTTTCTGTTCTTGTTTTATTTTATTTTTTTGTTGTAGTATATATATATATATATATCTATCTAATTTCCTTTCATTGTTCTTGTTTTATTTCTTTTAGTATTAATATATATATATATATATATATATATATATATATATATATATATATATATATATATATATATATATATATATATATATATACTTATATACATATATATATACTTATATACTTATATATATATGTATAAAAATAATAATACCGTAGTATTGTTATAATGCTTTCAGTAAATTATCGAAAAGATCGTTGTTGTTGAAATCAGAATCGTTTCCGGAGAATACGGTCTATGAATCAACAGTTGAAATCTGAAATGATTTCAAGCAATCATCACGATGATGAGAAATTTAAAGACGCGTTAGAAACAATGCATGACGCGATTCTTAGCAACATCTCGATTTAATTTGGATTATCTTGTAAGTTTTAATAACAATTGTATCTTTTCTATGTTTTGATTGTTGTTATGCAATTTATATCGAGATGGTTGTTGTTTGATGTTTAACGTTTGGCGAGTCGTTGTTAAACCTTAGATCACCATAGTAAAGATTTGATTTTTAACCTAAAAATAACGAGAGTTGTTAGGTTGAATATCTAGATTCTTGGAATTAAGAGATTTCACACCTTTGTTATGAAAGCGTTAATCTTTAAAATCGAAAGATAAAAGATTGATAAGCGAACTTTTCTAAGAGATTAGGAGTTCATACCCGATAGGTGAATCACAATTTTCGTTAAATCACCACAAGATAATCTAGAGTCGAAATTGAGGGTTGCGGGAATCGGTGGATCATTGCTTGTTCGTTGTTAAATTAATTGAGAAAAATCGTTTGTGCTGTTTTGCTTCGTTTTCATCGTATTAATCGTAGTAAGCTTATTGTAGTTTTAGTTATAGATTAGAATTAACTTAGTTAGTTCGGTTCGTAATTATCTTTCCTGGCTTTGGATTAACAACCCTCTGTCCAGTTATTTGTTTTCGTTTTTAGTTTTTATTTCTCGTGACACTTTTAGAAAAATTAAGAACTAGACCAACCTCGATTCCTGTGGATCGACTCGGTGATAGTTCTTTATACTACGATCCCTGCTTTGCAGGGTATCTGGATTTATAAATTTATTACTTGTTTGTTTTGCTTTGCTATAAAATCCAAACAAGTTTTTGCGCGCCGTTTCGGGAATCGATCTGATTGTCTAGTTTTATTAATTTTTCTATTTTTCTGTTACTAACTTTTCGTAGGTAGTTTTCTTTTTCTATTTCCGTAGCTTTTTCTGTTTCTTTATCTAATTTTAAAAATAAAAAAAAAATAAAAAAAAATTGTGTTCGGTCGACCGAACCTGACCTCTCGGTCGACCGAGTGTTATAAAAAAAATAAAATAAAAAATATCATCAACTAAGAGTGTGCAAGATCAGATCGCCATCTTTGCAATGGCCAGGTGGCGACTCTTCAAATGTCGCGCAATCACATGAATCGGACTCAGTCTTTTCCTCGTAACTCACATGTTACATTGCGTGAAAGATGTTGTCAACCTGGCCATCTTTGTTGGCGGTGTCAACTTCTTTCCACACGCATATCAAGTTAATCTTTGTCCAAAATCAAGGATGATGCTGACCCGATCATATGCCGGCTATGTGACAATGCGGGACATACTTCTCCTTTACGTCACATGGGTGGGCAGAGGCGTTTTCGATGGCACAACAATATCGAGTTTTAACAATCAGTTCTCTGGCCACAACAATTTTCCAAATCAGGGTTTCAATTTTCTGAATCCAAATTTCTATCAAAACCCGAACTTCAGTTAGGACCAAAATATCAATTTCTCCAATCAAAGTTGGTCTGACCAATCTTTTCCACAAAACTTTTACAAATCTCAAGGCCCCTCTCAATCGGACGATCTTGAAGCTAGAATAGAATCCTATCAGAAGGAGAACAATGAGAATTTCCAACTCCTTCGTGGTATGCTTGCGAATCTTGAGGCGAGATGGAGCAATGGGCTCAGGCCGAGTTGAATCAAGACCAATGCAGCGACCTAGATCCCACACTTCCTTATGATAGAGAAGAGGCCGGTCTTTATGAATTTCGGATCCGACATTCAACTTAGTGAAGTAAGTGTCAAGCCTTCCTCCTACTTGGTGTGACGATGAAGGCGGTTGTCTTACTGAAAGATCCGACATTAGAGATGCTTGAAGATGTTCATCACCAAGAAGGTAAAGAAATACACCCGATGTTGGAGAACATAGAGGACACGGTGCTAAATTAGAGATAAGTCACCGGAGGAAGTCACATACGAGAGCCGTTGAAGCGAAGAGTGTTGAAGTGTTTGTGGACAAGCGAGTAAAAGAAGTGATCTTCCCACTTGATCACTATATCATGAAGCGGGAAGTGGAACACCCTAATCCCGTTCTTCTTTTATTGGGAAGATACTTCATAAAGGTCCTTGAGCCATGGTTCCATTAATTTCTATGAAGGTGAGTTGGATGGCTCGTATCGACTATTCGTTGAAGAACCATGCGAGAAAAACTTATCCATTTGATAATGGATAGTAAGGTACGTGTGCTTTTATTGTCGAGCCAACGGCGTTAACCAAAAGCGCTACCGGAGGCGACCCGATAATAATAATAATAATAAATAATTTGGATACGACTAGTCTTAATGAAATGTAGAATTTGTGATAGAAGTTGAACACATAGCACAACCAAGTATCGGGATGAATGTTTGAATGTCTTTTAAAGGAGCGATTAGGTGGTTATCCGAAAATCCCGAGGAGTACACGAAAACATTCAAATACATCATTTCTTGGACTTAGGTTGTTAGAATGATTTAACCTCGAGGATCTGGGTATAAAAGACTCGCTACATTTTATGATCTAGTCTGTTTCCAATATGAATTTATGCCTTGACTATGATATTTGCTCATGTGATATTCTCTATGATACATATATGCTTAGATGTTCGTGCTTTACCCGTGTGGGTTATTTTTCCATCTAAAGCTTTTATGAGAGTGACCATATATATATTGCCTATCGAATTTTACGACGTGGCAGGACCATTTTATTATTATTCCCATATCCTATTCGATGTTTTGGTACGAGGACCATGTCCCGTGTTTGCTTTGTGTTGGTTGTTTTTGTTTTGGTATAGGGATTAGGATCGTGCTTTCATGCCATTCATTCACGGGATTCGATAGCATCTTTCTGCTGGTTTATAAGCTAAGTCTTCCTCTCATCTCATTTACACTCACGAGAATAATGCAAAATCGTAAGTGGGGTAGAGTGCGGTTGGTTTAGAAATGGCGATAAGTGTTTAAACTCTTAGTTTTGGATCTTTTAGAGCATAAATGAGTTGAATATAATGAATTGTATAAGGTATATATTTCATGGATTTGAAGATATAATGATCAATTTGATTTGTATAACTAATTTGAACCGTAAGTACATTTTAACCCCCTAATTTATTTGTGTAACATGAATTGATTGTTCACGTAAGCCTTTGACATTGAAGCGAAAATTTTAAAGCAGTATCCATTCAATTATCTAGTGGTTATTCTAGAGAGCGATTCTTGCGATAACTTAGTACTAACTTTTGAGCGTGTCTTTGTGAATATCTCGAAGGTTTGAATGTGATAGAAAGGATATAAGTTAAGTGGAATAAAAGAAAAATACCAAATTAAGATGAATTATATATATGTTGGTTGTAGCTACCAATGATTTGAGAGTGCGGTAGGCGTTATCACGAAGCGTCTATACCACTATGAGGTTTAAAAGCTCCCATTGCTGATGATAGAAGTCCAACTAGGGTGTTATCACAAACGTCCCTATTCTTTGGGAATGAAGGCATATGCTACAAATGTGAAAAAAAAAAAAAAATTGACAATTTGGTTAAGCATGGTTGAAAACTTAGTTATCTTACGACTATCCCAAATTATAAAATGAATGATATGCTTTAGGGATTATCCTAATAAGTACACGAGAGGACTTTGTGTGGGCTATTATCGCCTACACCTAGGAAAGTCATAAAATTTATCTGAATGGATATTTGTGCGTATTGCTTGAATTATTCAAGAGAGGATAGTGGAAATTGAAAAGGCATCACCCACTCACTCACTCTGTTATACATTTATATTAAGGTTAACGTGTAGTTATGATTCGATTGGTTGCATCATCCGATTGTCCCTTATATCTTGTATCTTCATGAATTTTTCCTCATTAATTTTATTTTATCGCTTGTTTTGCTTTGGCGACGACCAAAAGCTAAGTGGGAGTTTGTGATGACGGAAAATTCACGATTATTTTCATAACATTTTACCCATATTTCTATTATCATTTTGAGCGTTATTATATCTTTTCGAGTCATAAATTCCTTAGATTTATCTAAGTATGTTAGTAGTAGTTATCATATAAAATATCGTGTTTTTATGTGTTTTATTAGTTTTTGTACCGGTTTAGTAACCGGAGTGTAAATGTCAGATTTACGTTTGGTATTTTGGTGGTTCATTGCGGGATTATACATTGACCAAGATTCCACGTAACGACATGTTTTGAGTCTAAAAGAGGTGTTTAGAGGGTTAGAAGAAGGTCTTGCAAACTTTACGAGTTCAAAAAGTCGTTTTCCTAAGTAGCTTGAATCGTTACATATTTTCGACGGAGATTTGACCCAGCTTAGAGGCATTTTCAGGGGATGACTTCTTAATGAAAGTTGTAGATCTTCACATAAGATTTCCAACGCACTTTGAATCACGTCAATTGGAGTTCTACAACTCAAGTTATGGTCAAGTGGCTGATCGATTCAGATCGATAAAATGTCGTAAAAAGCGACGCGTAATGAAATGGCTCATCAAAGCGACATTTTCTGAAGAAGTTTCCTTCATAAAAGTTGTATATCTTCAAGAACGCTTTCCAATGGATTTTGAATCAAGTCAATCGGACTTCTACAACTCAAATGGTGGTCAAGTCATTTAATTGATTGATTTAAGTAAAAATGTCATAAAAACGCTCGGAGGAACACGAGGTACTCAAGAAGACGTTTTCTGAAGAAGAGTCCTTCATGAAAGTTGTAGAGTTTCTCGAGACCGTAATTTTGGCATTTCGTTTGCAATTTTGGAAGTCTACAACTCAGATATGAATTTTAAGTTTTATTCCAAAATATATAATTTATATCCGTAAATTAGATGATCAGGGGGATGAACGCAATGATTAGTCCGGCCCAGTCCGGCATTTTCCCGGACCAGTCCGGCCTCCCTTTGAACTCTATAAATAGGACTCATTTGTAACCAAATCAAATGCCCCTGTTTTTTCGGCCCTTTTCATTTTCTTTTCTGTTCTTGTTTTATTTTTATTTTTTTTGTTGTAGTATATATATATATATATCTATCTAATTTCCTTTCATTGTTCTTGTTTTATTTCTTTTTAGTATTAATATATATATATATATATATATATATATATATATATATATATATATATATATATATATATAGATCTATATATACTTATATACTTATATACATATATATATATACTTATATACTTATATATATATGTATAAAAAATAATAATACCGTAGTATTGTTATAATGCTCGGTAAATTATCGAAAGATCGTTGTTGTTGAAATCGTAACTGTTTCCGGAGAATACGGTCTATGAATCAACAGTTGAAATCTGAAATGATTTCAAGCAATCATCACGATGATGAGAAATTTAAAGGCGTTAGACAATGCCTCGCATGACACCGATTCTTAGCAACATCTCGATTTGAATTTGGATTATCTTGTAAGTTTTAATAAAAATTGTATCTTTTCTATGTTTTGATTGTTGTTATGCAATTTATATCGAGAGATGGTTGTTGTTTGATGTTTAACGTTTGACGAGAGTCGTTGTTAAACCTTAGATCACCATAGTAAAGATTTGATTTTTAACCTAAAAATAACGAGAGTTGTTAGGTTGAATATCTAGATTGCGGAATTAAGAGATTTCACACCTTTGTTATGAAAGCGTTAATCTTTAAAATCGAAAGATAAAAGATTGATAGGCGAACTTTTCTAAGAGATTAGGTGTTCATACCTTCGATAGGTGAATCACAATTTTCGTTAAATCACCACAAGATAATCTAGAGTCGAAATTGAGGGTTGCGGGAATCGGTGGATCATTGCTTGTTCGTTGTTAAATTAATTGAGAAAAATCGTTTGTGCTGTTTTGCTTCGTTTTCATCGTATTAATCGTAGTAAGCTTATTGTAGTTTTAGTTATAGATTAGAATTAACTTAGTTAGTTCGGTTCGTAATTATCTTTCCTGGCTTTGGATTAACAACCCTCTGTCCAGTTATTTGTTTTCGTTTTTAGTTTTTATTTCTCGTGACACTTTTAGAAAAATTAAGAACTAGACCAACCTCGATTCCCTGTGGATCGACTCCGGTATTAGTTCTTTATACTACGATCCTTGTGACAGGGTATACGGATTTATAAATTTATTACTTGTTTTGTTTGCTTTGCTATAAAATCCGAGACAGGGTATTTTAATAACTTCGCACGAAAAGTTGAGTGAGGTCCGTGCACCCCCCTTGTCTATGCTAGGTCCGTCCCTGTTCCGTACCATGGTAGTTACTTATAATCAAGGGGGAATGAAAGAGAAGCACACCAACATTTTATCAATTAGAGAGAAAGACAACTTTTTAAAACATTTGCATAAAGGACAAAACTATTTTTTTTATAAATTCTGGCGCCTCTTTTTTTTACAATTCCATCTTTTTTAACACATTCATATATCTAAATCTAGAATTCCAAATTTGAAAATTCTTTCACCAATTTTTTTATTTTTTAATGCTCTTTATTTTAAGACTACATTCAACGTATTCGAGCGTGATTTGAAAATACGTTGTCGAAATTCATTATTATTCAAAATTCAATTATGTAAATTCATTTTGATTTTGGGATTCATGGGAATATTCAACAAGTGAATTTTTAAATGAATCTCGCAAAAATATAATTATATCGAACCAAATCTTAAAACGAAAAGTATCAAAAAATAAAAAAATTCAGTGAAATTTTTATCGGATCTCTAAATCAAAATATATAAGTGTTTGGAAATGAGGAGGAAAGAAAATTAAAATTAAAAAAAAAAAAAAACTGGAGGAGCCGTTACTTCCAGGCGATTTTTTTATTTTTATTTATTTTTGGTTTTGGCTTTGAGTGGATAAAAATTATAGGAGTTGTCATTTTCACTATAAATAATAAGTAATTATTTAAAAGGGTGATTTTCAATTTATTGGGGTAATAGAATGACACCAGAAATCTTATTTAGTTATAAGGACATTCTAATTTAGTGGATAAGAGGAAGAAGGAAAAAAAAATCTTTCAAAGTAATAAATAAATTTAAAAAACATAACAAAACAAAAAAAAAAATTTATTGTGCGTGGGTTTTTTTTTTTTTTTTTTTTTTTGTTTTTTAATTTATAATTATGTATTTAAAAGGTCGTATATTTTGATCTAAAACTCGGATCATCATAATTTTTAACTAAAATTCATATTTTTAAATCTTCTTTATTTTAAAATCAAATTTGATATTTTTCCGAATAAATTTCATAAAATCATTTTTTTTCTTCATAAAATCGACGTGACGTATTGATCGCGTCATGCATTGACCACCTACCGGATGCATTGGCTACCATGATGTATTGACCACCATGATCCATGTACAACCTTGTCGGTGACATCTCATTGTAGCGATTGATTTATGACGCGTCATTGTAGCGATTTATCGCATTGGACTTAACTTATGTAGCGATCTATACTGATGATGTCTTATTGTATCGAATTATGCGATGGCGTGTTATTGTAACGATTTATGCGGTGATGTGTTATTGTAACAATTTATGCATACCTTTTGTTGTAAAAATATGCATTTAAACCAAAAAAAAAAAAAAAAAAGAAATACAGTTATTTTACAAAGTTTTCTAAAATTTAAACCAACACTTAATCAAATAAACCAACATCAATCAAATATTTAAAGATAACAAAGAAATAAAGTTACTTTACAAAGTTATCAAATGTGTGTATCAAGTTGTATATCGCGGTGGCATCAAATATCATTGCATCAATTATCTAATTGTAAATCTGATCATCAATATCACTACGCCGGACATGATATCCTTTGCAAAAGTCATCAATGTCCTGCGCATCGGACATGATGTCATTACATAAGTCGTCAATGTCACCATAAGTCGTCAATGTCATTGCATAAAAACTAACAATTGCATCGATCGACTCTGCTCTTGTTTTGCATTTCTCCAAATGTGGAGCTTTTAATATGGATAGAATTACAAGTTTGGTGAAACTACAAAGACTCTTCACTATGACTTTTGTAATGGCGCGCGTTGTTTGTGCCTCACGATAATTGGATTCATGGAATCCTCGATTCTTTAACACGATCTTGAATCGTTTGACGATCTTGTTTGGCTTAATGTCCCCTGCATCATTCATCATTGTCAACTGCGATCGGACATGAATGTCTCCTACATCGAGCATCAATGTCCATGCATCAAACATCAATGTCGCGCGTAAGTCATCAATGTCCTTATATGACGACATGATATCATTGCATAAGTCATCAATGTCGCTGCGTAAAACATCAATATCATTTGCAAAAATCATCAATATCGCTGCTTGAGACATCAATATCGCTGCATCTTAAAAAAACAAACAAAACAAACAAACAAACAAACATCGCTCTCAGTAGCTTCATCTTTTTTCTTCCAGCGTTTTTTTTTTTTTTTTGACGTTTTTTTTTTTTTCTTCCAGCGTTTTTTTGTTCTAGCGACTTTTTTTTTTCTTCCTTTCTTGCTTTATCAGCAGAAATTAGAATGTCCCTTATAACTAAATAAGTTTCTTTCTTAGAATTAGAATGTCATATAACTAAATAAGATTTGAGTGTTCTAAATGATCATTAATTCTCTAACGATGGCCTTATAACTAATTTGCACTAAATAGTATTGGAACATCGTATTCTTAAAAATATTTAATGTTTTCATATCATTTTATTGATACTTAACTTTGTTTATTTAATTTGTAGACATGCAATATTCAACAATTCGTAATTCCAAAAAAAAAAAAAACAACTTCGTAATTCCAATAGAACTAAGGGAAAAAAAAAAAACGAATCTAAGTGGAGGTAGTAGAGTAATAAAAGAAAGAACCTCTTTGAAAAGTTTGAAGCCAGAACATCTACACGTGATTCATGTACATCATATTACATTCATACATAAATTAAATATATTTTTATTATTATTATATTTTTTATGTTTTTAAACGGATTAACAATGTTAAATGAATGAGCAAATAAAAAACAATGTTAAATGAATAATGTTCTTAAAAAAACAATGTTAAAATAAATGTCTAACATATCATTGGACTATCATAAAAAAGTGGTTGAATATACATAAATTATGAATACATATGAACAAATTTTTAATAAAACGTTCCATTGGTATTTAACACGATTTATATTATAAAACAATCAAATGTAGTTAAATCAATTTATATTTAGAAACTAGGGCTACAAGCGAGCTAAATTACTTGTGATTAGCCTAGAAATAACTCGAGCTAACCCGACTCGTCGACTTAAATCAATTCGAATACAAACTCGACTAGCCTGTCACAACAAGCACACACACACACACACATATATATATACAAAAGAGTTACAAGGCATCAAAATGAGAATTAAACAACCAATCAAAAGACCTAACAAAGCGCCTATAAGTCTATTTTGTGCTATCTAAAGGATAATCTTTCTATTTGTTCTAAGGCATACATCTAACATTAATCAATGGGAGGCGAAGTGTTTGAATTTCTCCAAAAGTGTTGTCATGTGATAAACTTGGAGTTGAAGATCAAATTATTCCTACGTTTCCAAAGGCTCCAACAAGTAATTTTCTTTGTTGCATCCCAAAGCTTGGAGAGCTTGCTTTGTCCCAATTGTGAAGGTGTGAAAAGTTGGAAAGATCGCCAATATATCCAAAGAAGTATCATAATGGAAAGCGCCACCAAGGCGAAAGTTTGTCCCAAACCTTAGAAACAAACGGACATAGAAGAAACAAATGGCTTCATCCTCCAAAATCAAGTTGCAAGATGGGCATAAGAGGCTGTGAGGGCGCCTCTTTTGAAAGATTAAGAATGATAGGTAATCTGCAACTAGTAGCCTTTTAAACAAAAACATTCACTTTGGAAGACACCAAATTATTCTAATGAAAAGTAGAGATGTCATTTGTCAAAGAAGATCCATCATTGTCATGCAATATGCGTTTCAATCCGGAAACCGAGAATATTCTACGAGAATCGAGACTCCAAATAGGTATGTCATCTTGACAGTAACAAAGCGAGGTCGGATGTGTGGCAAAGAAGTCCACAAGTTAGTCTAATTCTCTACCCCTAATGTCCCTCCTCCAATCTCACTCCCACTCCCAAACTCCCTCAATCAATTTACTACGGTATTTTACTAGACAGTCTTTATCGCAAGCAATATTGAAGAGTCTCGGAAAACGGTATTTTAAGGCCTCCTTTCCCGCACAAACATCCTTCCAAAATTTTAAGAGACTCCCATCACCCACCGTATATAATCGTAGATATGTTTATATATGTATTGAGTGAATTATTTTCCAACTACCGAATTAATTAGTACTAGTTGTCATTTTCGTTCAAAATAAAATAAAATAGATTAAATGGAATTTGCATCTGCATGCAGAAAATTCCCTGTACAAACTTCCAAGATTCAGATATTACATAAACTAGCTTGCTTCATCATGTTCATTTTCATAATGTATGTAATGGAATTCTTCACATTTCTTAGTTTGTTGCTAATTTTTCATTTCTGGGATTGATTTTTAGGCTGAAAAGCAAGCCCACAATCTCAAATCTCCCACCAGGGCCATGGAAACTGCCACTTACAGGAAACCTCCACCAACTGTTCGGTAAAATGCCTCACAGAGCTATGAAGAATTTGGCCAAAAACACGGACCCCTTATGCATCTACAGCTGGGTGAAGTCTCTCATGTGATTGTTAATAGAAGATAAATTTTGAATGATCGGATAAATGCAAAAGAGTTAAACAGAATATCTATTAGACAAGAGTTTATTTTATTTGATTTAAAATTATGTTAGATATTATTATTATTGTTATTTGTTTGAATTAGATTGTATCTTTATTGTTAGGATTTAGTAGATTGCGAGAGATATTTTAGGATCTTTATCCTTTAAAGCTACTGTTATCATTTGTTATTCTCTTACATATAAGGAGGCCAATGTATTATTTTAAATTATCTCAATAAAAACACCAGTTCAGCATTTTTGGTTTTCTTTAATTGTTTCATCTCCAGAGCTTGCAAAAGAAGTGACGAAAACCCATGACGCGATTTTCGCGTCAGGCCTCAACTCATTGCCATCAAAATCTTGTCTTACGATTCGACAAACATTGTGTTTTCTCCATATGGAAGTACTGGAGACAGCTTAGAAGAATCTGCAATACAGAGCTTCTTAGTCCAAAACGTGTTCTGGCATTCCGATCCATACGGGTTGAACAGACCTTAAATTTAATCAAATGGATTGCTAGCTAGTAACGAGGAAAAACCGATCAATTTCACGAAAAAGGTCTTCTCTTTGATATACGGTACCACTTCATTAGCAGCGTTTGGCAAGAAAAGTGAGGATCAAGAAACTTTTCAAAAGCTTACTGAACAAGTTGTGAAAATAGGTGCAGGATTCAATATCGCGGATTTATATCCATCTGTCGAGCTTTTCAAGTCTATTTCTGGAGTAAAGCCCGCATTAGAAAAGCTACATTCACAGATGGATACAATACTAGAGAAAATCATCTGTGATCACAGAACAAACTCGTACTACAAGAAGCATGATGAAGACCATAAAGATCTAGTGGATGTTCTATTAGAACATCAAGGTGAATCTGCAGAATATGATCTAACAAACAACAATATTAAAGCGGTATTGTTGGATATATACATTGCCGGCGGTGAATCATCCGCGACTCCTGTAGATTGGGCTATGTCAGAGATGATCAGAAACCCGAGCATCCTAAGTAGAGCACAAGAAGAAGTAAGGCATGCTTTTAAGTAGTGAAGGTTATGTTGATGAAGAAAAACTTGATGATCTTAAGTATCTGACATCGGTTATTACTTCCACGAGAAAACAGTGAAAAGTAGAGATCAATGGATATGAAATCCCGGCTAAAACCAAAGTCATTATTAGCATGGGCGATCAATAGGGATCCTTTGTATTGGCAAGACGCGGAAACCTTTATGCCTGAGAGATTTCTTGATAGTTTGATTGATTATACAGGAAGACACTTTGAATATATTCCGTTTGGTGCAGGAAGGAGGATATGCCCGGGAATGGGATTTGGTTGGGCTAATGCAATATTGCCTATCGCGCAATTCCTTTATTATTTCGATTGGGAGCTACCAAATGGAAGAAAATGTGATATGACAGAGAGATTTGGGGTTACGATGGCAAGAAAGAATGATCTTTACTTGATTCCTAGAATTCGTAATCCTTTACTATTTCCTTGTTAATTTCTTTACTCTTTTTTTTTTTTGTACTTTTCTTTTCCTTGCATGTTTTCCTTTATTCAATAAACATCATTTGTACTAAACATAAAAATTAAACATATTAAATCGTTTTTAGTGACATCACATCACATTGTTTTTAATGTAGTATCACACTGAAAACATCGATTATTGAAAAGTCGATTTCTCATTTCGAGAATCGACTCTCTAAAAGCAGATTGTATTGTGATACGATCGAGTATGCCAGCTTGTTTTGCTAGTAACCTCATTCACTACTCCCATTTTGAGTGAACAATGACTCAACTTTTTCTTTTATCTTTTTCAAGTTTTTTTAGGAGTGGAGGGAGTTTTAATATACCAAGGGGATGAGATTCGAGCCCTCGTTAATAACAAAAGGAAAAGAAAAATACAATGATTTTTACCACTGCATCAGATTCAATCCTCAATAATAACAACAGCCGTCTAGTCTGTTGTTTTGGAACTTAATCAATGGCGGGGGTGGCGGAGGCAGCGGCGGTGAAATGATTCCACAGTTGGTAATTATCACTTTGGAATAAGGCCGGTTGAAGCCTCTCTCCGCCACAACCGCCTTTTATCTCCTATTAACTTTGCAACCCTGCGTCACAAATGCATAGGTTAGATAGGTCTTTTTACACACATGACACTCATCTAACAAAAGATGTTCTCTAAGTTAAAATGTGGCATACTAGAAGGAATTGTAAGGTAGGGGTGCGTGGTGGGTGGTGGGTGGTGGGAGGTAGTTACCTGAAATAAGGAGAGCTGGTATTCTCTTGTACAGTCTTCACTTTACCAATCTTCTCCACAACATCCATACCTTCTAGAACTTTCCCAATCACCAAAACAGAGCCCTCTAATTCAGGTTCATCTTTGCTCAAAATCACAAACTCAGTCCCATTGGGTCCCACACCAACCTCTTCTTGATCAATCTCCAGTCTCCCTTTTCTTGCAACCAGTTTCATCTTAGGTTCTGCCTTCATAGGATTTCTTACAACAATCCCAACACTCTTAGCCACCAAATTCTTTGTCCCATTTTGAACTACACTCTGACTCTGTTTCTCCCATTCATCCATTAACTTGTTACCTGTTGCCAAGTCACTACCTGCCTTTCTTGCCAGGTCAGCATCCACCCCATAAGACCTGACCCCACCATGTTGAATGTAAGTTGGCATTATTTTAACAAACTCTTTCCTTCTGTAACTTACCCCTGCTTCACCACTCACAAGATTACTGAATCTTGCTACACCAAATGGTGTTTTTCACCATATAGTCCAATTGTGATCTTACCATAAGTGACCCCATCAACTGATACTTCAAGAAACGCGGTTTTCGATACCAGTTCCTTCGGATTTTCTTGTTTTTCGGTTTCTTCTTCGGCTCGAACCCATGACCTCTGGGAGGACAGTTCTAGTGAGGTTAAAAGCGAGAATGAAGCGGTGGAGATTACGACGTCGCGGCGTGTGGGATTGAAGCATTGCTTGAATGTTGAATTAGGAAATGGAGGTGGGATTTGAATTGGAGGGTGTATTGGAGATTGAGTTGGGGTTGGGGTTATCTGCATTGTTTGTTTTTGGCTGAGGTTTGTTTTTGGACTATTTTTTGTATTGGGAAAACTCTCATTCATTCATGATAGTAAGATGATGTGTGGGGAGCCATGTTAGATTTGGGGCATCAAGTGGCCAATAGGAGGATCAAGTCTTTTTTATGGATAAAATCACATTTGGCTTTTTTTTTTTTTTTTTTTTTTTCCTCTCCATATATTTAAAGTTTGACACAAAAAAAAAATTTGGGGACGAATTTGACACCATTTTAGTGGCTTAATCTATTAAAGATTTTATTATTTGGCGATTTCTGATATGAATTCGGCGGAGAGTCCCCTTCCTAGTTCCTACTAACGTGACTTTATATGTTATTTTAGTTTTTTTTTTTTTTTGAAAAAAATCAACCAATTATATTAAATCAAGCCCGTTAAGAAAGCGGCAATTACGTCGTGTGGGGATGAGCATCTCAAAAATAGCACCCGCGCGCAACTCTAAGTGTCGGCGAGGTGAGTCGGGGCATTCTTAAACGACTTAACAAAAGAAATTTTACATGGCGAAAGAAGCGAAGCCAAAGCACAATCTTTAGCTAAACAATCAAAGGCGGGAAGGTCCTCCGACAAATGAGATAGTGCTGGACTGCGTGGTAGCGATCGGCTCTCGACAATCACCGAGGAGAGACCAAGGTGGCTGCTCTCTACTAAAGCCACAAGGATCGCGGCATTTCAGCAACTACGGTGCATCACTGGCTCGATATGGAAGGAAAATGCGCGACAATAGATCCCACCGAGTCTCGAAAACTCACTCAACACCTGAGCCGTAGCCATCAGCGATCGTCCGTATTACACTTCCAAATCCACAAAGGTGGAGGCCTCAAGCAACCAGGTGAAGTCATTGCCTACCTAAATGCTGAGATCCCGATACCACTGCTTGGCGTACTCATTTGCCACTACTACAGACATCGAGCAACCGTGAGACATAAATTGGCACACCGCCAAAACCGCCTTTGCAACATGCCTTCCATAAATACCACAGAGCATGCAAAACTCGGACACCTCTCTGCGAAAAGCGCACACAGATTCCCGAAGAACTCCCAAAACCGGAAGACATGAGCTAGCGATCAGCGAGCGACGGCGCCGCCAAATTGCCCTAGCATAGTCACAATCAAATAAAGCGTGAAAAATAGATTCCGGTTCCCGCGCGCGCGCTAGAAAAACACCATTCCCAGCTGCGGCCCGGCACGAGGTTCTCACAATCGGTAAGCACCCTGCGGACATCTCAAATGAAGTGTTGTACTCGTGGCGAGCAATGACCCACGGACATCACGCCACACCTATAAGCCCCAGGATGAAGGCGAGCCACCAACCCCGAATATAGCCCACCACGCAAACTCGAGGCTAAGTAACCGGACTTAAGCCGAATAGCGTCCCTTTCGATCGTAATGCCGGATCGTTTATCGGGATGAGTAGGCCCAACAATGAAGTGCGAAGAATTGCATCAATCTCAAGAATGGAAGGCTGCTGCGGTGGGGAGATTCCACTTGCCGACCCCAATGCATTATAAGGTCGTGAACTTGCATATCCGTCGGCGGCCGAGATACATGAGAGATACGGAAGGATGGAGGCGGCGATCCCACGTCATTAAAAACATAAATCAGTGGCCATCCACTTTGCGCCAATGCAGGCGGATAGTAGCAAGTCTCACCCCAGGTAGACTAGGCCAAAGGAAAGATGGCGATGCCGAACCAGCTGCAATAAGCGTCATGCACTGGGTGATACTTAGCATTGAGAACCAGTGACAAGGGTCGCGTGATGTTGCAATAAGCGCCGGGCTGTTTTGCCGGTAAGGCAGATTAAAGGCCTCGAGATCACGAAAGCCTAAGCCACCCAAATGCTTGGCGGACAACAAACCTCTAGTTCCGCCAATGAACCTTCGCTTATCCTCCAAGTCCCCAGGAAAAAACCCGAATATAGCACTCTAGTTCCCGAACCGGCGTAAACAGAACCTTAAAACATTCGTAACAAAAGTGGGTATAGCTTGCGGCCACAGACTTTATCATAACCTCTTACCCATGGGCGATAAGAGCTTGTCCTTCCCGACCCGACAATTTCTTATGTTATTTTAGTTTCAAAGATGAATGTTCGTTATGATGATAAGTAATCAATTGGAGAAGTGCTATGTCATTATGATTAAACCACAATTTTATGTAAAAACTTTGGGGTTTTCCTTGCTCTAGGATGAAGTAAGTAGTAGTTTTTAAGGTGAACTTGGAATAAAGCGCCTACGTATCCATATATATATATATTTGGAATCAAGTCAACCATGATTCAAGCGGTTATGCGTCGAAGTGGAGTTAGTGGCGGTTATGTATTCTACCCACGTCTCGGCGTTTATCTGCGATGGTTTCCTTTATGCGGTATACATCTTTGTCTGTTCCATCTCGACCAAAGATGCGCCATGGTCGTCATGGCTAGGGACTGCCACAGTCGTGACCTTTACAAGGACCTACAGTCGTCACCTTACTTCCGGGATCGATCTTTTCACGACCAAGGACTGACTTGGTCATCGATCCATATATCATTGCTAGCCGACTTCACGGTGGATGTGGTTACGGATGTATGACACGTGGACTTATCGGGTCACCTCGATCAAAGCCCCAGGATCTTAATCAATATGGCTCTATCTTGAAAGCGGTTAAGATGCGAAGCTTACCACTCTTCCACGTGTATCGAATATGTGGCGTAATCAATGTTGCCTCGGCTATTTCAAGCGCCACCATAATGACTTCTGTAATCTTTTCAGGCGTCGGCGTGGTCGAGCGTCCCATCCTTTGACGAAAGGCTATTAAACCCATCAACTCGCGCAAGCGATCGTCATTATTTATATCTAAAGATATCATATTTGCCCGATTTGCGCATTGAATCATCAAGTAAGTTCTTTCTCTTCTTGTGCGATTTCCCTTATTTCTTATGAATCCAGACCAACCTGATACATCAAACCTTGGTGAGAATCCCCTTCTTTCTAGCCCCCTCATTTAATCGCTTCTTTCATTCCTGCACTTCTTGAGTCATCTTCGGCTGAGTATAGTGTTTATGGGTTGTCTGCACCCATAAGAGCTTTAAGAAGGACCCACGAGACAAAAAAAAATGATGGCTTGTCATGCAATTGATTCCAAATCGAGTGATTCTGATATCACTAAAATCTGCGATAGGTATGGGATAAACAAGGATGTTTATGCCCCCACTCGACCTGAACCTGGAAAAAGTGCAGCTACTCCTCATTCTGGATACTGTGCGGTTTATAAGGAGCAATTTGATTGCGGCCTTAGATTTCCTCTTCCTCCTGCTTATTTGGAGATACTCCGATATTACAATTTAAGGATTGGTCAGATAGTCCCTAATAGTATAAGAGCTATCACCGGTTTCTTGATTTGGTGTATGTGTTTTGTCACACCTTTCACGTTGTTGTTGTTCAGAACTTTTTATCAATGTAAACAAGTTAAGAATAGTCCTGGCTGGTTTTGCTTTTGTAGAAGAACCGATAGTCTGAGTAGCATACCTTTGATTAAGAAAACTGACCAATCTTTCCCGGATTGGAAGAAACATTTCGGGCGCCAATGATTAAACTCGGAATTTTATGTAAAAAATTTGGGGTTTTCCTTGTTCTAATTCGCATTTGGAACGGTTGGCCTCTTCTCATTGACAATGTTTAAAGGCAATTGCTAAGCACTCTTCCATGGTTTTAGGATTTTTCCCGTTTAACTTGGCGTGCAACCTCCCTTCTCGTAGTCCTGCTACAAATGAGGCAACCAAAAAACGATCATCTACGTCAGCCACCTGGGTTGACTCTGTATTGAATCTTTTAATGAACTGAAACACGGTTTCATCAGATCTCTGCTTAATAGTGAGCAAATGAGTGATGTTCCTTTGAAATGGTATTGCAGCAATGAACATACTCATAAACTTTTTAGTCAAAACAGCAAAACTGGTTATAGATCTGGCTGGCAATTTGTTGAACCAATCTCTAGCCCTCCCAGATAAGAGTGCTGGGAATGCCTTACATTTCATCTCGTCCGGAGCATTGTACAAATGCATATGCGCTATGTATTGATGCATATGGTCATAGGGGTCCTTTGTACCATTATATGAATTAATTTTTGGTATCTTAAATCCTCACAGGACAAGGATATGCATCAATATACTCCATAAAGGTGAGGCCAAATTGAATTCATCCTCTTCATCCTTCAACATAGCACAACTCGTCACTATTTGCCTCATTAGCTTGGCGAGCTCTATTCTTGATAATTCGGCAAGCTGGATTACCTTACATCTAAAACCTTCTTTTTCTTTTATTGGTGGGGTGGTTCTCCACAATGAGGCGATTCATTTTCCTCGGAGATTTCTTGCAATTTCTTTTCCTTTTCTCACACTTGTCGAAAAGAGCACGGAATTGGCGACCCAGCGCTTTTAAAGCTTACTAGGACACTGCCTGGCGGATCTGAGCATCGATTGATTTTCGGTTGTTTTTAGAGATTGTGTTCACGATGAACCTCTGCAAATTCTCAAGTGCAGGTTGTACTTGCTAGATCCTTATCTGTTGATTCTTCTTAGGTGGCATGTTTAACTACTCGGTAAATCTGCGTCTAGAAACAAGAAAAGACCCTCGCTTCAGCGCCAATGATTAAACTCGAGAATTTTATGTAAAAACTTTGGGGTTTTCCTTGCTACAGGATGAAATAGAGAATAGTAGTTTTTACGGGTGAACTTGGAATAAAAAATTGCCCTCGTATCAAATATATATATTTGGAATCAAGTCAACCGTAGTTCGGGCGGTTATGCGTCAGTGGAGTTAGTGGGCGATTATGTATTCTACCCACGTCTCGCGTTTATGTGATGGTTTCCTTTATGCGGTATACATCTTTGATCATTCCATCTCGACCAAAGATCTTCCATGGTCGTCATGGCTGAGGACTGCCACAGTCGTGACCTTACTTCGGGATCGATCCTTTCGACCAAGGACTGACTTGGTCATCGATCCATATATCATTGCCCGACTTCGGGTCGGATGTAGTTACGGATGTATGACACGTGGGCGTATCACGGGTCACCCTCAATCACACTACATGATATACCTTTTCCAATGTTTCATTCTTCTCGTCAATCAAATACTTTTCATTAAAGATATTGTTTTGTATATCTTATATCTTATATCTATTAAGAACTGAGAGGGCTCTTCTCACGTTTGTACGTGGCGGCACATATAGTTGACAGCGACACGTAAGATTTATTTATTTTTATAAAAATTTTACAATGACATTTTTTTCCTTCGGTAAAAACCAGGATTTCGGTTATCTCGTTATATATAAACCGATTTTTTTCGACTCTCCGTTACATAAATCGAACTAAAATGTATATTTTGATTCGATCGCTTCATTTTAGTGTCTCCAGCCAGGCGGTGCGGATTGATTTACATTTCAATCAACGAAAAATTTTGATTTTCGATTCGATTTCGACACAACAATTGAATATACACAACAAAGTGTATATTTCGATCTGATGCATTTTTCCCCGCCGGTAAAAACCAGGATTTCGTTATTTTTTCCGCCGGTAAAAACCGTGATTTCGGTTATCTCGTTATATATAAAGCCGATTTCTTTTTCATTCTCCGTTACATAAATCGAACAAAAATGTATATTTCTATTCGATCGCTAAGCCATTTTAGTCGCCTCAAGCAGGCGATGCGGATTCAGTTTTACATTTCAATCAACCGAAAAATTTCGATTTCTTGATTCGATTTTGACACAACAATTTAATATACACAACAAAGTGTATATTTCGTCTGATTCATTATTTTTCCGCCGGTAAAAATCAAGGATTTCAGTTATCTCGTTATATATAAAGCCGATTTTTTTTTCCGACTCTACATTACATAAATCGAACCAAAGTGGTTCATTTTTGTGTGCCTCCAGCGACGTGTGGATTCGATTTTACATTTCATTCAACGAAATTTTTGATTTTCGATTCGATTTCGACACAACAATTGAATATCTGCAACAAAGTGTATATTTCGTCTGATTCATTTTCCCCGCCGGTAAAAACGGGATTTGATTTATCTCGTTATATATAAACCGATTTTTATCCAACTCGCCGTTTCATAAATCGAACCGAGTGTATATTTCAATCTGCTGATTCATTTTAGTAGAGCAGCAGGCAGTCGTATTGATTTACATTCAATTAAGCGAAAAATTTGATTTCCGATTCGATTTCGACACAACAAAGTGTATATTTCGATATGTTTCACTTTTAGACCTCCATCGTGAGACGATGCGGATTCGATTTTAAATTTCAATCCTCCGAAATTTTTTGATTTCTCGATTCGATTTCGATCTACAATTGAATATACACTACAAAGTGTATATTTACGATCTGTTTCATTTTAATCATCCAATGAGACAATGCGAATTCGTTTTAAATTTCAATCATTGAAAATTTTCGATTTTGATGCGATTTATTGTAACAATTGAATAAAGCGAGTGTATTTTTTATCAAATACTTTTTTAAAACATCATTTTTTTGTTTTAAGCCCGATAATAACAGGAATTTGGTGGCGTTATATATAAACCAAAATTTTTATTTCGATTCTCGTTACATAAATCGAACCAAAGTGTATATTTCGATCTGGTTCGTTTTAGTGCCTCCGATAGGCAGTCGCGGATTGATTTTAAATTTCAAGCAACGAAAAATTTCAATTTCTCGATTCGATTTCGACACAACAATTGAATATACACAACAAAGTGTATATTTACGTCTGATTCATTTTATTCATAAGCCAGACATTGCGGATTGAGTTTTAAATTTCAAACAACGAAAATTTTCAATTTTGATTCGATTTAATAGCAATTGAATAAAAGCGTGTATTTTTATTTATCAAATGTGTAACTTTTTGATTCATTTTCCCCCTTTTTTTACAACGGTTTCTTTTTTCCCCTCGGTAAAAACCAGAATTTCGGTTATATATAAACCGATTTCTTTTTCGACTCTCCGCTACATAAATAGAACCAAAATGTATATTTCGATCGTGTCATTTTAATACATCAAATAGCGAGTCGCGGATTCAGTTTTAACTTACAATCAATCGGAAATTTTCGATTTCTCGATTCGAGATCGACGAAACAATTGAATATGCACAACAAAGTGTATATTTCAATACGGTTCATTTTTAATATCTCCAACAGACAGTGCAGATTCGGTTTTAAATTTCAATCAACCGAAAAATTTCGATTCGATTGCGGCACAACAATTGAATAAAATCGTGTAATTTTTTTTACTAAACGTGTACCGTTAGTAGTTTGTGCAGAAAAGGAAAATAAAAACGGAAAGACCGGCGGATTTGAAGTTCTACTGTGTAGTGTACGATAGAAGATGAGTCAACTTTACGGTTTAAGCTTACGCGATTTATTTCACGTTGGAGATCTATTTTCTAATGTTATCGTTAATAACGATTTATTTTGGGTCCGCTGTGCCTTGCACGGTTCACGTTCACTAGTAATGAAATAAGAAGATTCACATAAATAATATCCGTAATAATACTTTTTATTATTATCATATGAAATTTTAAAATATTTTTGAATTAATTTTAAAACCTAATCGATGCAAATTAAATTCGTGTACGGCTCCATAATTTCATTAAATCTTAGCTCGAGTTTGACTACGAAATGCTCGTATTTGAATTCAAACTCGAGAATAATTTATTAATTGACTCGTTCAAACCGTTGCTTGTTTCTTCTCTACTCGTTTGCCCCCTAAATAATTTTAAGCCAATTTCACTTCAACTACATCATTGTCTCCAAATATTCATTCTTTTCGTTTCAATCCTCTTTTTATGATGCAATCATCTCATTCATCATTAAATTTCTGTATTTGTAACCAAATAGCTTGTTGTAACCAAATAGCTCGTGCCATGTGGTAAATGAGCAGAAAATATCAGGGAGGTATGCAGGTTCGATTTTTTATACGGTATTTATGTTGAAAAGAGCTCTTGATCGAGCCTTACTACCTACGAATAAAGTCGATTCTCGAGGCAGCGATCGGTGAATTCGGATTAGTCGGACTTGGTTCCGAAACCGAGGACTTTAAGCCAAAAAAATAGTATTTGTTGAAAGAATATAATACTATATGACAACAATATTAAATTATCAACCGTCGGTGAAATGCATTGAATCAAAGTTGAAGCGTATGAATAGACCGTTTCGACTTGGCTCATCGACATTATCGGGCGAGCTTAAGCTCAAACAACTTGAACTAAATTTTAGCTCACTTATTAAAGCTGAATGAACACAAGCTCGTTCATGTGTTAAACAAGGTCATATACAAACCACGAGATATACGGTTCGGTTTATATTCACATTATTGGCTAACTTGAGTACATATCTGATTAAGCGCCGATAAATGAATAGATGCCGTCAAATGAATAATTTCTCCGGTCCCGTCGATCGACCTTTTCTACATGTCAATCTTACCGGCGGTGTCGGGTCAATTATAGCCTAGAATCGGTGAGTCAAGGTCGTATCCACGAGGATGTCGGTTAAGTACCAAAATCACTAGCACGTTTGGTTTAGGCAAAACATAAAGATGAATTTTAAAACTAAGGTGAGCCATGGTGTCACTCCACAACTCACCACCTAAATGCCACAAAGAGAAAGAAATAAAATAAAATCTAAGGTTAGCCAAAATAATGGTCAAAGTGATAAAGTAGAACTTATAATTCGTTAATAAATGATTAGACCTACCTCTATCGATTTGTGACTTTGTGATAAATTATTGGTGCGAACCCCGCTTTAGTGATTGCCGCTATATCGTGTGATACAACCACTCTATATCTCGTCAGCGGCCTAATTGACTAAATTATGTCTAGAAGAATCGATATGCATTATATTCATTGGGTTGCCTAACCAAGATTAGTAAACCCCACTCTAGAAACCGAATCTATCTACAGTCGATTTTACTAAGTGGTCTCATTACCCATTTTCCACACTAAGTATCTTCTCTCGATCTCAACAAAGTGTGTTAAATCATGTATTAGATGCTTAATCCAACACAAGCATTAAAGTCAAGTAATGAGAAATAATTTCACAAAGTGCTTGAAATCTAAACAATCATTTTCACAAATCACAAGAAACTACAATATCACAATTCATATTTTTGGGTTAGATCTCTACATTTCATCTTCTCCAAATTGGCTTTTATACTATTCCAAGAAGATGAAGAATCAAGTAAAAATCTAACTAAAACTAACACAAAAGAGATGAAATTAAAGAGCAATTAGCTAAATAAAAGATTACCCATGAAAATCCATCTTCAACAACTTCATCTTCTCCAAGTACAAGATTCACCTTACACCTTTGATGAAAAGAAAAAGCTTGAAAAGAACACCATGATTCATATTATCTAGCCAAAATATACTTTAATTACATGTTTTGTGATAGAGTTTGGCTCCCTAAGGTCACTAATGGAGAAATTTCGGCTCTAAGGGTTTGGGGAAGGGGAGATGAGTTTCAGATGCAAAATCGCATTTTTATGGTGTAAAGCGCGTAACGAGCCGAGCTGCCCGAAGTTCGGCCCGGACGGATGGTTCGATACTAGATTGTCTTGATAAATTGATCATAACTGCGTGTAGACCTTCGATTTGAGTGATTTAAGATCGTTGGAAAGATTGTTCAAAGATCTACAACTCTTGTGAAGATGTCAAAACCGAAATCTGTCTCTAAGATGGGTCAAAAGTCGATTTAAGTTATTTGTGAGTAAGTATGCTCGAGACAATTGACCCGTAACAACTCCGTGGCCGGTACACACCGCCGCACCGTACAAGCGCGTCTTATCAACATCAAAGCATCTCTCCCAAGGTTTGGTCAACCTAAGATCTGCAATGACACGCCAAAAATACCAAGCGTAAGCACGCCTACAAAAGATTGGTCTAATGACCCAAAAATACTATAAAAACTACTTTATTTATTACTACTTACTACTTATTGTATCCTTATGAAAATATGCAAATCGATGCCCGAAAGGTGCAAAATTACTATTAAAATCACGGAAGCGGGCTAAAAACATAGTGAATGCATAATAAAATTGACTTACATCAACTACTCCCCAGCAGCTCTTGATCACCCTCGATCAAGAAGGTGAGAAAAAAAGGAAATGTAAGTCAATAAAATGATGCAAACTTTATGAATTATTACGATAATCAAACTCATTTAACATCCACACTACATATCCACTCAGCTTGAAAAACACATTGTTTTCAATGTGAAGTAAGAAGTAGAAAAGTATGGTGGGTATCGAGAGGTGACCACTCCGCTTAGTTCTTAATCATCATCATTGCAAAAGGAGCGATCAAAATGATTTAGAACAAGAAATATCTTAAACAAATGGAAGATGCAATAGATAGAGTAAATGATGCAATCGTCAAAAATCATGTAACAACAAATTAATCTATAAGTAGTTGTGCTACGAGGTGTGTGTGTGTGTGTGAATAGTCTATCAAAAATGTAATCCAAGCATATTAGTTGTAATCATGCGAGCAAAATAGATTATAGCAAACCATAGGCTTAGGAATAATATCTATCTCCACTAATCGGGGCATTAAGAGTCAAAAATAGATCGGGTAGGACTTGATGGCTTGTAACGTTAGGCTCGGGTAGTTGGCTAATCGAAAGGATAAAATGATAAATCAAAGAGAATAAGCAAGATAGCAAGAATCTATAACTTCTTCTCATCGATCAAGTACACGCTTCAATTGTGTCATCATCCAAACTTACATTACTTGGACTTGTTGAACTTGCCCTCAAAATTGATTTCCAAGGCTCACCATTTATTGCATCTTTGTTTATAACTTTATTGAACTTTATTTGATTTGTTTTGAAATTTTTGGAGAAATTTTGATTTTTGATTTTTTTTTCTTCTTGGAATACACCAATGGACTTGAACTTCAAAGAAACCATCTCAACTTATGCCAACAATGTCATCCAACTCTTAACTCCAAAGTCATCACCACATAATACATAGAAACTTGCTAAGCTTGCGGGATGCCAAGGAATGTAGACCAAAATTAGGCTAAGGGTCGGATTATAATGAGATTAATCACGAATGGCTAGTTTGAATGAGGTCTCACCACTCTACAAAGGTGAGATGGGGGCGGTGGAAATTATGTTCGGGAAGGCCATTTGGCTATGGTCGAGTCAAAGAAATATCATGACCGTCATCCACAACGACCCAAAACACCCCTTCTATTTAGCCTCAAAAGATATACATTCTAAGTTCTAGATGTTTATCAAAATTACGTGCATGATTACACACCAAAATACTTGTTAACAAAATATCAGAACTATATGTGTGCAAGTTATCAAGTAGTCACAACTAAATATAAGACGAAAATGCAATTAAAGATTACTATCGACATTACATATTTAGAATACTATTAACATCTATAAATGTCAAGTATATGCCTTAGTCTAAGAATTTTTATCAAGCTACTTGATGTGCGAAAATAAGCAAGAACTAAATTTGAAACAAAAATCATCGATTTGCAAATGAAAGTTATTATTAATTTTTTGAATAGCACGTAGCTCCCAAGGCTATCAACATTACACTTATAATTAAAGAGAGTCATCATGCAAGTTGAAAGACCACAAAATTCTCAAGTGAGAGGAAGCTAAAAAACCTTTCCGAGATGATTTTAGTGAGATGAAAAAAAAATTGCACATCTTTTGCTCAAAAGCTTCAAGAACATGACAATTAAAAAAACTTTTATTCACTTGAAAAGAAAAATCTACCTAAATATTCTAAGTTTAGAGTCCTTAGCTCGACTTTCTACCCAAAACAAAGTTAAAGATAGTTATTATAAAAGGTGAAAATTTATGTTAAGCGAACCATGACAAGTACCTCATAGACAAGGCAAACATCAAAATTGATAACCACAACTTCCAACAAAGAACAAAATAATAAGAGAAAAGAAAAGAAAAAAAAAATGAAAGTGAAAAACTTTTGTTACGAACATTTTGACAAATACCACATAGACATGGTAAGTGTCATAAAGTATAACAAAAATTTCCCAACAAAAGGAAAAAAAAAAAAAAAAAAGTGCCTAAGCCTAAACTTACTAGTAATTACAATGATATTAACGAAACATCCCGGCAGCGGCGCCAAAAACTTGATCGACTTTTTCTAAGTGTCAATCTTACCAGCGAGTGTCTTTGGGTCAATTATAGCCTAGAATCAGTGAGTCAATGTCGTATCCCACGAGGATGTCGGTTAAGTACCAAAATCACTAGCACGTTTGGTTTAGGCAAAACATAAAAGATGAATTTTAAAACTAAGGTGAGCCATGGTGTCACTCCACAACTCACCACCTAAATGCCACAAAAAGAAAAGAAAAGAAATAAAATCTAAGGTTAGCCAAGATAATGGTCAAAGTGATAAAGTAGAACTTATAATTCGTTAATAAATGATTAGACCTACCTACATCGATTTGTGACTTTGTGACAAATTATTGGTGCGAACCCCGCTTTAGTGATTGCCGCTCTCGCGTGATACAACCACTCTATATCTCGTCAGCGGCCTAATTGACTAAATTAGGTCTAGAAGAAATCGATATGCATGCATTACATTCATTGGGTTGCCTAACCAAGATTAGTAAACCCCACTCAAAAACTGAATCTATCTACAGTCGATTTTACTAAGTGGTCTCATTACCCATTTTTCCACACTAAGTATCTTCTCTCGATCTCAACAAAGTGTGTTAAATCATGTATTAGATGCTTAATCCAACACAAGCATTAAAGTCAAGTAATGAGAAATAATTTCACAAAGTGCTTGAAATCTAAACAATCATTCTCACAAATCACAAAAACTACAATATCACAATTCATATTTCTTGGGTTAGATCTCTACATTTCATCTTCATCTTCTCCAAATTGGCTTTTATACCATTCCAAGAAGATGAAGAATCCAAGTAAAAATCTAACTAAAACTAACAAAAAAAAGATGAAATTAAAGAGCAATTAGCTAAATAAAAGATTACCCATGAAAATCCATCTTCAACAACTTCATCTTCTCCAAGTACAAGATTCACCTTACACCATTGATGAAAAAAAAAGCTTGAAAAAGAACGCCATGATTCATATTATCTAGCCAAAATATACTTTAATTACATGTTTTTGTGATAGAGTGATCTCCCTAAGGTCACTAATGGAGGAATTTCGGCTCTAAGGGTTTGGGGAAGGGGAGATGAGTTTCCAGCTGCAAAATCGCGTTTTTATGGTGTAAAACGCGTAACAAGCCGAGCTGCCCGAAGTTCGGCCCGACAGATTGTTCGATACTAGATTGTCTTCAGTAAATTGATCATAACTTTGGATGTAGACCTCCGATTTGAGTGATTTATGATGCGTTGGAAAGCTTGTTCAAAGATCTACAACTCTTGTGAAGATGTCAAAACCGAAATCTGTCTCTAAGATGTGTCAAAAGTCGATTTAAGTCAGCTGTGAGTAAGTATGCTCGAGACAATTGACCCGTAACAACTCCGTGGCTTCGGGTACACACTTCGCACCATACAAACGCGTCTTATCAACATCAAAAGCATCTCCGAGGCTTGGTCAACCTAAGATCCTGCAATGACGCGCCAAAAATACCAAGCGTGCGCGCAAAAGATTGGTCCTAATGACCAAAAAATACTATAAAAACTACTTTATTTATTACTACTTGATACTTATTGTATCCTTATGAAAATATGCAAATCGATGCCTGAAAGGTGCAAAATTACTATTAAAATCACGGGAAACGGGCTAAAAACATAGTGAATGCATCATAAAATTGACTTACATCACCGACTTGGACAAAAGAGCTTAAAATAATGTTCGATAAATGAATAACCTCGTTAAACGAATATTTATTTTACGATTAGAAGATATTTATTTATCGAGATTTAACTGTATATACATAATGATTAATTTAGAATTTTTTTCAGTGAAAAGAGAACTTTAACAATATATTATCACGATAAAATCTTTCCAAATGATAAGTCTTCTCTGCCCGTATTTATACTCTAAAAATATATAATCCTAAATAAAGATATAAGGTTTTAGTCATTTAATATAGTTTGAAAAAAATCCTAATAAATACATAAATTAAGAAAATGAGTAATTACACAAATTAAGAAAATGAATAATTAAATGGACTTTCATTATAAAATACTCCCTAAAATCCCATAATATAAAGCGCTTTTTAGTCATTTTCATACTGATTTAAGAAACTTAATAAATGAATTACCTTTTAATATTTGATGTAAAATATTGTATTGTTTTAGGGTGATTAATAATCTGCGTTGTTTAGTGTGAAAGTGAAGACTATGCATTTAATATTGTATTGGAATGTGAGAAAGACTTATATTTTGAGACACCACAAAAAAGTTAAAAAGACTTATATTACGGGACGGATGAAGTACTAAAAAAATCTTGAAAAATGTAGTGGTGTATTGAATATGAAACATTGATTGGTTGAACGAGCCTAAAAAGTTGAAAAATAATATTGAAAAGAGGAAGAGAATTAAAATATGTATTGGAAATATAATTATGACAGATAAAAAAGAAATTTTGATTTTGCCAACTACGATTGTACAATAGGAACGAAGGGAGTAAGTTACTTTTTAATATTTCAATGCAAAATATTGTATTATTTTTTAAAACTGGCTAATAATATTACAATGTTTATTATAAAATTGAAAACAATGAATTTAATATTATAATGTTTTGTGAGAAGACTTATATAATTTTTTTTCCGAACGGTCTTATATATATTTTGGAACACCACTAAAAAAGCTAAAATGCGCTTATATTACGGAACGGATGAGATAGATTATATAATTTCGGATGAGGCACAAACTTAATTAATTGAATTAGTAAAGACAACTTATACATATCAAAACTTATAAATTAAGAAGGCTTCTTACTTTCACAACTAAATGTCATAACAAACATAACAAAACATAACATAATATCACAAAGGTATTGTAAAGCATAATAAAACATAACAAGACACAACAATCAATATTAGATGATATTGTGAATTATTAACACAATGATCTTTTACGACGTTGATCATTATTAATTTAAATCATAATTAATTTATATTCAACATTATCGCAGGTAAAGATGGTAGAATTATAACTTAATTGTTGTATCAATATCATTACTGCTATCTAATAACCTTTTCAATGCTTACTACACCTTATGGCATTTCATTTTATCGTCACAAGCATTTGTTTCTATAAAACTAATTCACCTAGAACCAAGCAGAAACCAAATTTTCAAGACTCAGAAAAAAAGAAAAAGTCCACACCTCCCCCAAAAAAAATCAAAACACCATAAACAAATCCACGTAACCACTCTCTCATTTCTCCACGTGTTCCCCATGCATGCATGTTCGACCCGTCAACCCAGATCTTCTTCCACGCGTCCATCGCCTCCTCCATAGTCCATTCTCCTCTGTTTTAACGCTTCAAACCCAAAACCAAAATTTTCCCCTATTTCTGCTAATTATAATCCAAACTCCTTTCATTTTCTTCCCTCTAATTCATTATCTTTTCCTTAATTAACCATGGCTGACCGTCAAGCCAGCCCTGGGCAACAACAACAACTTCTTCCCTTAAGGCAGCAGCAGCAGCAGCAGCAATCAAGAACCCCTCAATATCCCTTTTCCGCCACCGCTTCATCCATCATCAATAAGCTGCAAGAACATGTCCCGAATTCGACCCAATCTATGGGTCTTTTGGCTTTAGCGATTTCCGGTGGGATTATGCTTCTTCTGAGCGGAATCACGCTCACGGCGACGGTTCTTGGGCTGATCTTTTTACTCCTATAATAATCATAACTAGCCCTATATGGGTCCCTGTTGCTGCTTTTACTTTTGTGATTGTAGCTGGGATTCTGTTTGTTGGTGGGTTCGGGGCGGTTTCTGTGGTCGGGTTGTCTTGGTTGTATAGGTATTTCAAAGGGTTTCATCCAGTCGGGTCGGGTCGGATCGATTACGCGAGAAGCCGGATTGCGGATACAGCTAGTCATATGAAAGATTATGCTAGAGAATATGGTGGGTATTTGCAGAGCAAGGTAAAAGATGCTGCCCCTGGTGCTTGATGATTGAGTCAAGGATCGAGTGATGAGTAATCGAACCAGCTGAACCGGAACGGTCCAACAGCCGAGAATCGTGTACCCGATTCGTTTAATTGTTTCTTTTGTTTTAGAGCTACGATGTAATACTCGTTAAAGTTTGCATCTTTATCATCTTCTTTTGAATCTCATGTTTTCTAAAGCTCTGTTTCTCTTTTTTATTTGAGGGACTTTTAATGTCTTAGTTTTTGGTTTTGTCTTGTCTATGGATATTTGATTTTTCTTACGCAGTATTGCCTGTTGTGACTTTTGACAGTAGTATTTTTTTTTTTTTTGACGGGTATTCATTCATTAGTCTTTCGGGACGATAAGAGAAAGTTTGTTCAATGTATCACTAATCCTTATTCTTTTGTGACAATATCATTAGTCGCTCCTAATGAAATGAATCAAAATTCATAACTAGAGGGCAAGCTAAGTGATGGGTGATTCAGTTGTATGGGGCAATGTGAGAAGTTGGTGATGTGGCATAAAAGGTAGGGTGGGTGGTAGACTTGAATATGGTAGATTGAAGAAGGTGGAGATGGGGTGGCTAAGATAAGGACAATATGATACGTGAGGTATGATATGATATGATGGGCAAGGTAAATATTCTTGTTGGTAGTAGAGGCCTTAAATATTCTTATTTTGACTGCTAAGGAGGAGGATATGATGAAAGGGGTCAAGATTGAGAATAACAATTTAGATATCACTCATCTCCAGTTTGCCGACGATGTGATTTTCTTTGGAGAGTGGAGCATGGAGAATCTTCTCAATTTGAAAAGAATCTTGAAATTTTTTGCCATGATATCGGGTCTCAATATCAATATGGGGAAAAGCACACTTTTTGGCCTAAACATTTTGGATAATGAACTTTCTTGTGGTTCGAGGTTGATGAATTGCAGTGTTGCAAAGCTTCTTGTATGCGTACCAGGGCTTCCTATTGGTAAGATTATGCACAAAATTTCAGCTTGTCGGCCGATTGTGGACATAGTCAAGGATAAATTGGCGGGTTGGAAATCGAGGCTTCTTTCAGTTGGGGGGAGACTAATTTTGATCAAGACGGTTCTAGGAAGCTTGCCATTGTATTTATTCTCCATTTTTCATGCACCTATTCTTTGTGATACATACCTTAGAAATGTTGAGAGCTCGCTTTTTTTGGGGTGGGGATGGAAACGAAAGAAAACTTTCAATGGTCTCTTGGTCTTCTATTACCAAACACAAAAAATTGGGTGGGCTTGGGGTTGGGGATTTAAAATGCCAAAACGATGCTCTTTTAGGTAAATGGTGGTGGAGATTTGTTTCCAAGGAGAATACTTTGTGGAGTAGAGTTGTTAGCGAGCTCTATGGAAGGGAGGGAGGTTTTGGGATAATGGAGGGTGTTGGGGGGAAAGGTAAGGTTTGGCAAGGAATTTTAAAAAATGCTCATATATTGGAGTTTAGAGGTATTAATCTTTTTTCATCCATAAAATGGAAGGTTGGTAGTGGTAGTATAGTTAGATTTTGGGATGATGTTTGGGTGGGAAGGGAGGCTCTTATGACTTCTTTTCCTAGACTTTATAGGCTTGCGGGTGATAAAAATTGCTTCGTTTGTAATAGGGGAAGCTTTGTGGGTGGGGAGTGGAGTTGGTGTTGGGATTGGATAAGGGAAATACGGGGTAGGGAGTTTGGAGAGCTAGTTGATCTTATTTCGTTGGTTTCCTCCGTCCACTATTCATGCGGATTCTATTGACTTACCTCTTTGGGCGCCGATCAAGAAAGGAGTTTTCTCAATGGCAGTCTAAAAACGTGATGGCAAGTTGGGAGGCGTTTCCATGAACAACCTATCTACTAGATGGAACAATTGGTTGCCTCCAAAGTCAACGTTCATAGTTGGAAAGCTTACCTTAATAGGCTACCAACCCGGCTGAATTTGGTAAAGCGAAAGATCCCACTTTCCGACACTTACTTGCATTTTACGTAAGGCGGCGACGGAAGATGCTTCCCATATTTTTCTTCACCGTCACTTCTCCCAAATTATTTGGAGAAAGATATTTACTTGGTGCTCGGTTCTGTTTTCAAGAAACTTGGATTGGAGAAATTTTTGTTTATTCTCCCCTCCTCAGCTTTCATGTAAAAAGAAAAAGAAGTTGTGGGATGCAATAAAAAAAGTGGTTGTGTGGGTCTTGTGGATCAAAAGGAATAACGCAATCTTTAAGTCCATTGAGATTAAGGAAAATGAGGTTCTTGAAGAGATACTCAGAACTAGCTATCAATGGGTGTCGAGTAGAATTGTAGACCGTGATATAGGTTGGGAGGCTTGGCTTTCAAATCCAATGCAAACCTTGGAATAGCATTAGAAGCTAGTTGTTGTACGTTCGGGGAGCTTAGCTTCGCTTTGATTGGGCTTGTCTTGGTTTGTTTGTAAGTTGGTTCTTTTTTCTTGCTAGCAACTTGCTGTTTAATAAAAAATCAGCTGTTAAAAAAAATGAAGCCTGAGGTAGGATATTATGGTTAAGGTAATGAAGCAAGCGAGATTGCGATGGGTGGGGATAAGGGTTAGGTGATAAGGTGAGGTAGGATAGAGCGGGTTGGGTGATGTAAATGTGGGATGAGACGGGGTACGATGGGTAGAATAATGGTGATATAATAGGGTGATGTGGGATATAGAGGGTACGGTGATATAGATATGAGGATGTGAGGTGAGGCCTATTGTGGTGGGGTAAGGGTGTGATGGGTGGGTTTGTAATAAGATGAGTAGGGTGGTGTGAAATTAACTTGATTATAAATGTTTTTTCATGGAAGAAAGTTGAGAAATGGCACATATTAGAACCTCTACAAGAGGGTGGATGTGAATAGTCACGGTGGGTTTAGGGTGGCATAATGTGAAGGTTCAATAGAGTGAGAATGACATATGATGGATTGAAGCACGTGAGGCAGGGTAGGTAGGATGAGGGCGGTATGATAATGAGGTAGGATATGGTAAGTAAAATAATGAACCATGTGGATAAAGTGAGGATGGCGTATGGTATTACGGGGATACATGAGTTGAGGCGCATTGTGGGGTAGAGTGAGGAGGATATAAGTGCGGTGGAAGGTTGGGGCGGAGAGGGCAAGCTAAGGTGGATTTAACTTGGAGTCGTATGATTGGTAAGATATGATAGTGGTGGTGAGATAAGATGGAGTCGTATGATAAAGGTATGTAAGGTGAAGTGGGGGTAAGACGGTAGGGTGGTATGAGATAATAAAGGGATGTAAGGTGAGGTAGGGGTAAGACGGTAGGGTGGTATGAGATAAGATTTCTAATGTAAATCTTGTGAGTGGCATACGGCGAGGTAGGGTGAATATGTGGTGTAGGGTAAGGGTAGGTGAGGGCAGCGTATGATGTGGGCTTGTGGTTGAGTGGAAGTAAACGGAGTGAGTTGGGATAGGGTGTGGAGTGGGGGGGAGGGGGAGTTAAGGAGAATGGCTTTGTGGGATTAGGGTGAGGGTACGAGCCCATGGTTTGGATGGGATCGGGGCATTGCTATTTGTCAATTTCTTTCCATCTTATTTCATATTTTAAAGATAATGATGAATAAACTGTGCGTGCTTTTGTTTTTTTTTTTTGTATTTTTTTCCAATTTCCCTTAAGTCGGTTGTAATGATTTTAATTTTTTTGTTTCATTTCAATGCATTCATTCAAACTAAACAACCCATAAGAAATTGAGAGTAGAAGCGCCTCGTGTGTTTTCGTAAAGCCCTGTGAGCGGAACCAATTTGTTCGATTAATTTGGAGTTTGGTTCATGTTGTTGTTAGGTGTAGTGTCCGAAAGACAATTATCTAATTGGTTTTATGACAGAATTAATAATTCATTTTATTATATGCATGTATGCTTATAATTAAGAAAATACTGAAAACCCTAAGTACCTCGTTTATGTAATCACGTAACTCAGTGTATGGCTATACACACGAGGATTGAGTTAGTGAGATGTACTTAAAATTAACTTAGTCCGTAGCGTTTATTAATCTGAGTACGGGTCTCAAGATTAATTTGCTAATAATGCGCCCAGAACACTTTAGTGTGGTGATCCTATCCGGATTTGTCGGTAATAGGGTACCTAGTGAGGCATTTATATATGATGATAATCATATAGGGCTGGACCGATTTGATTTGAGTTCTCGATATAATTCCGTGGTCGAGAAATCTTATCGAATCACTAGATGATCATATATGGATTAATCTCAATCCTGAGGTGATCACAGACAACTGCTTAGACTAGAATAGAGTTTGATGTGTTAGTAAGGATCACTTCGCAATATGTGGTCCAACACTTCTCGTTGGCTCTATTCTGGGATGAGTGAGTAGTCTGTGCTATCACAGATATGAAATCCATTCCTTCCCTCGGGAAGTAGACAGACAGTTCCCTTATTTGTTTATCCTAGAAACCGATCGATCTGCGGAGTTCATATTATATTAGTTATAAACTAATTGATCACTAGGGGGTTAATGATAAATAAGGATAAGAGGTTTCGAGAAGGGTTTACGGAGATATCCCGAATCGTAACGAACAGTCTATGAAGGATTTATCCGTATGTAATGATTATGTCAGTGGACACTTTCGACTCATAGTTGAGTATAAGTTATCTATATTAGCGGAGTTCAGCCGGGTTTATGATGGTGTAATCCCGAATTAATAGATTGAATATTATTGTTCGGTCCGGCGAATAATTTTATTTAATTTATTGTAGCTCATCGAATATGGGTCCATGGTGGCCCCGACGTGGCTCCTAATATAGCATATATACGTTTTCTCGTCGTTTCACCTCAATTATAATTAAATAGTTGGATTGACCATTTAATTGATACGTTGATTAATTGTTTAGTTGGACTAGATAATTAAATGCATGGAAAAAAAAATTTCGTGGACTCGGCCCAATGTGTCAAAATTTCGTGTGACCTAATATTTTATTAGGGTGGCCGAAATTTGATGTTAATAATTATTAAGGAATTAGTTTTCTTGGATAATTATTTGAAATGTGATTTATCTTTTATTTATTAATTGATAATTCATGAAATATTAGATAATAACATTATTTATCCTAATTTGTTTGGGATAATTATTTTATTTATCTTTTATTTGGAATAAGGTTTAATCTAATAATTATCTCTTAATTATTAAATCATTGGAGGACAAAGATTACTCTCCTATATAAAGAGAGTTCTCCCAAGCCTTTTGACACACATGTTTTTCGAAAATTATAAGGAGTATTTGGCTTTGATATTTTGGCCTAAATACTAGGGTTTCGAGTTGGGATAATCCTCGGGATTATTCCGGTAGCATATCGAGGAGGTCCGGCGGCTTGAAACACCATCCACCTGGTGGTGCTTGGATGTAGGATGTAGGAGCTCAGATCTAAACGAATTAGATCTATGCGCAGCGGATGGATCACGATTCATATATTATAACACATAAACAAAGGATTTAATTACTACAAGGGGGTTAAGAAAAACGTACCAATAGTAAGGAAGAAAAAACTTTAATCTTAGGATGAGAAGCCTTGATCTTCTAATGTGTTCTCCAAACGGTGGTTGGTGGACACCGGTTCTTGGAATTGGAACGTCCTTGATATGCAACCGAGAAAAACCCTAAGTTTTTCTCCCTCCAAGTGGAGCTAAGGATCGAACTCCAAGCCTTTTTTCTTTATGAATTTCATGGCTTTTTCTTCACCAGCGCTCAGTGGAGAACTATCTTTTTATAAAAGAAAATCAAAGAGAAAACCTATACCTAATCGGTTTAACAAAATAAAAGAGATAATTCTAATTATTATTATCCAATAAAAATAAGAGATAATTATAATCTTATAATAAGAAAATACAATTATCCTTATAGTTAAGAGATAAATAATAAATAAATTATTTTCTTTTATTTATCCAATTAATTATTTAACAAAAAAATAACTAATTACACAATATGTCATTATCCAAAACTAATTTCTTGGAAAATCCAAGACATATTGGCGCCACACTAAGCCTCACTGCGCCCACGTAAAAATGTCTTTTTCACAGATTATATTATTTAAATTTCAACTAAATAATATTCATGCATATCAATTAATTCGCCCAACCAATTAATTATTTCGAGGCCCAAACAAACAAGAATATTAGCCCGAATTATAAAGCCACATCGGCAATGGACCTATAAGCAAGTAGCTCCAATAATTAAATATAATATTCATCGAACGGAATAAATATATATAATTATTAATTTCGGGATTACGCCACCATAAACCCGAAACTGAACTCTACCAATTATAGATATGTACTTATACTCAACCCATGAGTAGATAAGCGTCCATTGATATAATCACTACATACTGATTAACCTCCATAGATCGGCCCACTGTGTGGGATGTCTCCGTAAACCCGACACAGAATATCTTATCCTTATTTACCATTAACCCCCTGATGATCAATTAGTTCACATATCTGACTAGTGATCAATTAGTCTAATATGAACTCCCGGTATCGATCACTTTCTTAGGGCTAACAAATAAGGAGACTGTCTCTCTACTTCCCGCAGGAAGGAATGGATTCCATGTCTGTGAAAATCGAACTACTCACTCGTCAGAGATAGTGCCAATGGAAGTGGCTTGGAACACATATTTAAGTAAACCGTAACTAACACATCAAACACTACCCCGAGACAAGCAAAGACCTCGTGATCACCTCAGGATTAAGGTTGATCCATAAATTATCATCTAATGATAATAAGATTCCTCGATTACGGAATTATATCGAGAAATTCAGATTAAATCGGTCCAGTCCTATATGAATGCCATCATATATAAATGCCCCACGTAGGTACCCTCTACCGACAGTCCGGATAAGACTATCACACCGTAAGGTGTTCTGGGCGCATTATTGGTGTTTTAATCATGAGACCCTAAACTCTGATTAAGTTCACCACGGACTAACAGTTTAAGTATATCACCATTAACTCAATCCTCACGTGCATGCCATACATTGAGTTAAGCGGTTACATACTGATATACTTAGGGTTTGCAGTAGTGTATTACTTACAAGCACAAATCAAGTAATAAGGTGAGATAAATTCTGTCATCCATTATAAAAAACAATTACACAAATTGTCTTTCGGCCACTACACCTAACATTGGAGACACACGTTGGAAGACTTTGGCTTCTCAACTTGGCTCTCAACTAGCTCGGATTGGACTGACCTTGTTCTTGGCGTTTTGCAGCATAAAAAGGTTGGTAATCTAACCCCTTCGTAGGTTAGATCTATTATTTATGTATTTTGTATTGTTTAGATCTAAATATATACTATTCCGCTGCGTAATCGGGTGGATCTATGATTCATCCGGCGATATTACATCCTACAGTTGTTTGATGAGAGTCAACTTTACTATGATCCGGTGTATGTTTCAACCCCCGTTTACGGAACTTTTGGTTCATTCTGGGAGGTTTTAGACCATATATAGGGCAAAATGCATTGCACACTCATTTTGAGGTAAACCGTCAAATGGATGGAAAAACTCACAATTTTACGGTGTTATTGACCCTTTTCGAGCCCTAGTTATCTTGCGGAGTTATGATCGGTATGTGTTTGAATGTTGTGATGTAGGATCTAGGTGAGTTATGAGCCCGGAAGACGAGGCATGAGACTTAGAGTGGCATAACCGAAGCCCGGGGGTGGAAACGGATCAAAAGTGGTTGGTGCTTTCACCATACGTTCACTTAATCTGTGATTTGATCTCTGATACAAGAATTTTATGGACTTGTGGTCTTCATGAAAGTTGTATACAATTGAATGAGCTTTCCAACGCAACTTGAATCACTCAAATCGGAGCTCTACAAACAAAGATATTGCCAGATTACTGAAGTTGTATCGATGCTTTGAAAGTTCAGTGGTCCAAAGGCAAGTGTACTAGATGTAGTGCGTGCGCACCAGAGGGGCAAAATGTCCAGTTTTTTATTCAGAGAGCTAGTGCATGCGCACCAACCTCAGTGCGTGCGCACCACACGATGTAGATCCACGTTTTCCCACACCAACAAGATCCAGCTGCGTGCAAGGACCAGCCGCTTTTATGCATATATTTTGGGCACCTATATATACATTTTACATAGATTTTTGAGCATTCATCATCCTCCGGGAACCCTAACTATTAGCATAGCTCGACCCGTCTCTTTTAGCTCCTCTAAACTCACTCTTGCATCAAATTTCACTTAGAATAATCATATATTAGCTTAGATTCTTAGCTCAAACTCTTGGATTTTGGTGTCTTTTGGATCTTCTTCTCCCCAAAAGTGACATGTGTGTTGTTGAAGCTTGAAGAAACATCGTCTCCTTCTAATTTTGGTAACTAAACTAGTTTCTTTTCTTGTTTTATGGCTTTAATCTCTTCCTTGCTTCTTATTTCTTGTTTTGTGATGAGTAGCTAATTTCTTACATAGCCAAACCATGTGAATGTTGAAGAAATCTCCCTCTAATTGATGAAATTGAGAATGAGTAGTGTTTATTTGTTGTTATATCGATGAATTCATGTCTTAAAACTTGTTCTTAATGCTTGAATTAGCTTGTACACCTAGTTCATGAGCTCACACACACCCCTTTGCAACATACATTTCTAGCTCTCTGATATACTACTTTTATATGATTAAAAATACGTGATTTTATTATGTTTTATTAACGAATTCTATATAAAATATATGAAATTATGATATAAATGTTATGAAATGTTAATCTTTATAGTTTAGAATAGTTAGTAGTAAAAATAGTAAAAAGTTGTAATTTTGTACCGATTTTAGTAAATCGGAGTGTCGTGTCAGATTTACGTGGGTATTTGTGGTATTTTATTGCAGATTTATAACCCGAGACCCCGAGAATTGACATATTGAAGTATAATCATATCTCTGGAATTATTTAGAGAGTGCCACGAGCTTAAATGGTCAATTGAATAGCTTAAGTGGTCAAGTGGCCAATCAATCTCGTTAAGTGGTAATCGAGAAATGTCTTCGACAAACGAATGGCCCTTCAAAACGACATTTTCAGAAAAAGTGTTCTTCACGAAAGTTGTAGATTTTCCCGAAAGCTTTCCAATAAAATTTAAATTATGAAGATTGAGGTCTACAACTTAAACTTGATGATCAAGTGGCTAATCGATTTGGGTTAAGAAAAATCCGAAATAGCTTCGGAGGAACACGAGGTAATCAAGAAGGCGTTATCTGGAGAAGAGTTCTTCATGAAAGTTGTAGAGTTTCTCGAGACCTTAATTTTGGCATTTCGTTTGTAATTTTGGAGGTCCGTAACTCGAGATATGAATTTTAGAAGTTTAATAATATAAATATCTCACCGCATTATCGCCGAGTGTATTCAGCATGGGAACATAATCATTATACCGGACCGAGCCGGCCTACTACCGGACCGGTCCGGCCAAGGACTTCACTTCTATATAAGGAGTTGATCGAGAGCATTTCGAAGTGTACCAAAATATATATACACCATATCATATATATATTCTTCTCTCTCTCTCTCTTTTTTTTTATTTTTAGTTGTAGTTGTAAATAAGGCCTTACGCCGTAATAATGTAATTTTAGTATCGTTATAATGATCGGAAAATCTCGGAAGTTCGGTTTTTTGAAGAAGTTGTAATGTCCGGAAAATACGATTTCGAATCAACCGCCCGATTCGGGTAACTTTTTCAAGTATTTATGTTTTTGTTGTTTATTTTCATCTTTTTTAGTCGTTGTAATGTTTTTAGGCTAAATATAATATCGCCAAAGCTATGTAATCGGTTTTATTTCGATCTTTTCGTTAAGGAAATGTTGTTAAGTTAAAATGATTAAAATTGAGTTAATTGAATCTTTTTCTATTTTGATCGTATTCGTATTGACGTATTTAATCGATCCGAGGAATTCATAATCTAATTATGAATTGACGCCTCGTAGTTAGGTTACGAACTCGTTAATAGAAAACCGGAGGGTAAAATTGGCCGTGTGAATAACATGACAACGGAATCCGATTTCTACCCGGGGTAGATTTGTTTTGGGAGAAATGAATCTTATTATAATTTGTACTCGAGATCGTAATAATGTTAAATCATCGATTAATTGAAACTTAAACCGGAAAGTTGAATCGCCTGGCTTGACAACCGGAGCCTTTTAAATAAAATTGACCGCTTGTGAACGGAGTGACTCCTTTTTATCTAAAGGTAGATTTGTACTCGGGACTGCTCGTGAAAAACCGTAATTGATTGTGGACCTTGGATCGATGCAATGGACATATGACAATTTCATACGCCGTGTGAGGAGGAATTGTTAACCTCGTGGAGTGCACCGTTTCATTTACTCAATTGGACCTAAAATAAAAGGAGAGATCGAACACATTTCATTTAATCGAAAGATCGTATAAACCAATTATATAAGTTTTGTGATTCTCTAAAATTATCATTTAATATTTTGGTATCTCATATATACTTATATCTATATATAAATTATGTTTATGCAGATCTATATATATTTATATATTTATATATATCATGTTAGTATAGTTTTTAATTTTCGTATTTATTTTATGTTAACTAGAATAGTAGTGATCTGTGTTATAAAATTGCGGTTTAGATCGAGTTAATAACAGCTCTTTGGTATTTAACCACACTTAGAAGAATTACCAAGTTCCCTGAGGATTCGACACTCTGACTCACCATACTAGCACTACAGTTTGACCCGATACACTGTCGGTTAAGGACTGGTATTAGCACTAGAAAAGGCCACGTCAGCTTAATGGCACCGTTGCCGGGGAACGTCGCTAATTTCTTTTTTTGTGTCTATGGTTACTACTTGTATTAGCTCAAAATTCTCGAGAATAAGTCAACACTTTTCTTATCCCATTTCTATTTTATTTTTCGTTGGTTGTTACCTTATAGGTAAATTACCAATTTTTACTACTATCAATTTCTAGTTATTTTCTATTTTCGTTAGTTGATGACCAGAAGTGGTAAGGCCCCGCTCACTCCTTATAAGCCTGACGAAAGGCAGTTAAGAGTAGAGAGTAAACGTGGTCATACTAGTCAGGGAAATCCTGAAGAATCATCTTCAAACAGAAATACGAGAATGGCTGAAACTAGTGATGAAACAAATGAACAGAGGCTAGATCATGCTCCAGGGCATGGACAAAACCCTGTTAACCCTAATAATAATAATAATAATAATAATAATAATAGAAATAATCAGAATCGGAACCAGAATAATCGTAATAACCCACCAAACCCGAGGCCTATCTGTGATCAAACCGTGAGAAGAAACCAGACTAATAATCCCATACTTTTACCTAATGAAGGAGCGAATAATTTCGAAATTAAGTCTCATCTTTTTGGTTTAATTGACGCAAGAGCCCAATTCCTAGGAGAGGATGATGAAGATCCACATCATCATCTCTATCTGCTTGAAGAATCGTGCAATACTGACCAAAAGTCAAGGTGCTCATAAGGAATTAACGAGGATGACTATGTTTCCTTTTTCTTTAAAAGGACGAGCCCGAGATTGGTTTATGTCTCTTCCACATCATTCACTTACAAGTTGGGAGGAGATTCAAACTGAATTTCTGAAACAATATTTCACTCCTGGACGAAATTTGGAATTAAAAGTCGAGGTTGCTAACTTTAGACAAGGATCTGAGGAAACTCTCGGGAATGCTTGGGAAAGGTTTAAAAAATTGTTAAGAGCGTGTCCCGATCATGGTTATTCCTTAGATATGCAAATTCAACTCTTTTGTCGTAAATTAAGAAAATATTCACGTGCAGATGTAGATCATGCATGTGGTGGTTCTTTAATGATGAGTGAAGCTCAAATAGTTTACGATGCTATAGAAAAGATTTCCAAAAATAACAGAATGTGGGAAACCGGTTCTAGCACCGTAAAAGTAGCTTTTTGCAGGAGAATGTACGCCTAATACGGAAGTTCTAGCACATTTCGAAAATTTGAGTAGGAAATTTGATGGTTTACAGCGAGAATAAGAACCTAAGTTCGGAAAATAGTACACCAATGAATACTCAAATCGGATAATATGCCAATAGGAGTGAAGAACCAACAGGATATTCAAGAGAGGAGGTAAGTTTTCTTCAAAGCAAAGATAGGAATTTGAACAATGCATACTCGAACTCGCTTAATGCTATTAGAAGAGATCACCCTACTTATCGATGGTCCTGAAAACCCTAGTAAGCAAGGACAACCGCCATATCCAAATCCCATATAGGAACCAAGTTTATCAAGAAAATACATCTAATCGAATTTACAATCATTACCTAGATCCTATCCTCAACATACCACTCAAAGTACACCAAGACTTTCGAGTTCAACTCAACTGCAGAAGGAGTTGAAAAATGGGAAAACTAATGGAAAATATGATGGGTGTAGTATCTACTCAAGCTAAGAATATGGAAACAATGACGACTTCTATTGGTACAGTCACTAAAGATATGAGTACAATGAAAACATCTATGAGTGGCCATGATACCAGAATGAGAACGATAGAAGCCTCATTGAGGAATATGAAAGATCATTTGAGTAGGGAAGGTGAACGTAACAACAGTAGACCCCCAGGAGGATTACCAAGTAACACTGAAAGAAATCCGAGAGAGGTAAATGTTGTAGTTACGAGAAGTAGAAAGCTCAGTGGTAGCAATGGAGTAGAAAACTTTGGGAATAATGAAGTAGAAAATGATTTAGATGGAAAGAATGATGAAACTAAAGATGAAATTGAATTCACTGATGAGGAAGAAGAAATTATAGAGAATTTCTTGAAAAGGAATAGAAGTTCGGAACCTGAAAATGAAGGTGAAAAATGGGTAAAAATCCCTAGGATTTTGAAAGACCCTATGGATAAAGATTTAAGGACTTTATTCAAGGAACATGTTAGAATAGATGAAACTGGTAATAAGTATGAGAAACAAGAAGAACCGAAAGAGTCTGAAGTAGAGATTGATTCAGGGAACAATTTAAAGGAAAAAATTCAAGAACCTGAAACATGGCGACTAAGTAATACTCAAAGGTTTAAGGAAAAAGGAAAAGAGAAATTGACTAAGGAGCCAAAGGTTATAGATTTAGAATCTTTACCTTGCCCTCCTAAAGATCAAATCAAAAGGCAAAAATTGATAAGAAGTATGCTCGCTTCCTTGACACTTTTCGTCATCTTCATGTTAATATCCTCGTTATTGAAGCTCTAATTAATATACCCGCCTATGGAAAGTTTTCAAAGATATACTATCAAATAAGAAAAAATTAGAGGAATATGAGAATATATGCCTAAATGAAGAATGTTCTCAGTAGTTTTGCAAAGATAAGTTACTACCTAAAACTGAAAGATCCCCGGAAGTTTTACGATTCCATGTGAAATTGGAGGATTTCTGTTTAAGAAGGTCTTATGTGATCTAGAGCTAGTATAAATCTCATGTCTTATGAGGATTATAAAAAGCTAGGCATAGGAAAGCTTACTAAGATCGAAATGACTCGCAAATGGCGAGATAGATCGATTAAGTACCCTAAAGGGATTATTACGGACGTATTGGTTAAAGTAGACAAATTCTATTTTCCAAGAGACTTTGTAGTTATGGAAATGGAAGAAGGTTATTCAAAGACCTCTTATTTTAGGTCGCCCATTTCTAGCTACAGGAAGAACTTTAATCGATGTTCGAAAGGAGAATTAATTTTGAGAGTCAATGAAGATGAAGTTGCTTTCAATATTTTCAAAGCTATGAACCATCCATATACGTCACCGTAATCATGTTCTTTTATAGAAGATATTCATTCTGGCCTATGATAATCGATTTACCAACTTTTGAAGACAGATTAGAAGAATGCTTAACTCTGTCTATCTATAAAGAAGATGAGGAAGACATTGAAATGAAAGAGATAATCCTTTCTCTAGATAAAGGAAGCTTTACTTTTAAGCCACCATGGCATAAGTATTTGGAGTTAGAACTAGAAGGACCAGTTCTTAAATCGTCAATAGAAGATCCGCCGAAGAATCTGGAATTGAAACCATTACCTTTAAATCTGAAATATGCTTTTCTTGAAACTGATAATCTATTACCGATTATTATTTCATCAACTTTAACTGAGCAACAAGAAGATCAATTACTTAGAATGTTAAGAAAGCATAAGAAAGCTTTTGGATGGACAGTTGCCGATATTCGAGGTATTAGCCACGAGATTTGTGTTCATAAGATAATTAGAAAGAAGATGCTAAACCTTGTATTCAACCGCAGCGCCGCCTCAACCCGAATTTCTGATTAATCGTTAAGAAAGAGGTGATTAAGCTATTAGAAATAGGGATAATCTTTCCTATATCAGATAGTGAATGGGTAAGTCCAACTCAAGTTGTACCAAAGAAAGGAGGTTTCACAGTGAAAGAGAATGATAAGAATGAATGGATTCCAACAAGGGAAATTACAGGATATCGAATGTGCATTGATTTTAGAAAGCTAAATGATCATACTAAGAAAGATCATCATCCACTTCCATTCATAGTTCAAATGTTGGAACGTTTAAGTGGTCATAAATACATCGTTTCTTAGATGGTTATTCAGATATTTTCTGATTTTCATTGCAAAGCAGGAGATAGAGAAAAAACTACTTTCACTTGTCCTTATGGAACTTTTGCGTATAAAAGAATACCGTTTGGTTTATGTAATGCTCCTGCTACATTTCAAAGATGTATGATGTCTATATTTTCTGATATGGTTGAGAAATTCTTAGAAATTTTTATGGACGACTTTAGTGTTTACGGAGATTCTTTTGGTAAATGTTTGTCGCACTTAGAAAGAGTGTTACAACGATGTGAGGATACCAATCTAGTACTAAACTGGGAAAAATGTCATTTAATGGTATCAGAAGGAATTGTTCTAGGTCATAGAATCTCTGAAATAGGAGTTGAAGTTGATAAAGCTAAAGTCGAAGTGATTGAAAAATTACCACCACCAGTTAATCTAAGGACTCTAAGAGGATTTCTTGGACATGCAGGATTTTATAGGAGATTTATTGCAGATTTTTCGAAGATAGCAAAGCCTCTAAGTCATTTGCTTGAAAAAGAAGTACCTTTTAACTTTGATAGTAAATGTATGGAAGCTTTTGGACCTTAAAAGCGAGGTTGACTCATCGCACTGGTGATTGGTAGCACCAGACTGGGATTTGCCTTTTGAGATTATGTGTGATGCAAGCGATTTAGCTGTAGGAGCAGTTTTAGGTCAAAGGTATAACAAAACTCTCAAAGCTATCTACTATGCTTCTCACACACTAAACGCAACTCAGCTTAATTATGCAACTACAGAAAAAGAACTGTTGGCTGTAATTTTTGCCTTAGATAAGTTTAGATCTTATATTGTTGGTTCTAAGGTAATAATCTCTGCACCATTCACTCCTCAAGTATTTACTAAGTAAGAAGGATGATAAACCACGCCTTCTTAGATGGATTCTCCTACTTCAAGAATTTGATATTGAAATTAAAGATAAAAAAGGAAGTGAGAATGTTGTAGCAGATCATCTAAGTAGAATGGAGACTGAGGAAGAGATAGGGAATGAAATTAAAGATTCATTTCCTGATGAACAACTATTTAGAATCGATATGCCTCCAACTATGCAGTTATTAAAGAAAAGAATTCCTTCTAAGGAAAGATCACCTTGGTTTGGAGATATCGTTAATTACTTAACCTGTGATTACATTCCGTCTCATTGGACTTGGCAACAGAAAAAGAAATTCTTTTACGACTTAAAATTTTATTACTGGGAGGAACCAGACCTTTTCCGTAAATGTTCGGATGGGATAATCAGGAAATGTGTGCCTGATAATGAAATTTTAAGTATTTTATCGTTTTGTCATGATCGTGAGGCAGGAGGTCATCATGGAGGTTGGAAAACTGCTTTTAAAGTTTTACAATGTGGTTTTTATTGGCCTACGCTATATAGAGATGCTTATAAGTATGTTAAATCTTGTGAATCTTGTCAAAAATGGGGAAATGTATCTAAAAAACATGAAATGCCTATGCAACCTATTTTAGAATGTGAGTTATTTGATGTTTGGGGTATAGATTTCATGGGACCTTTTCCTATATCTTTGGAAAAAGATTTATCCTTGTAATGGTAGATTATGTTTCAAAATGGGTAGAAGGTTGAAGCTCTTCCCACTAATGATACCAAAGTTGTCATACGATTTCTTAAAAAGAATATATTTACCAGATATGGCATTCCGAGGGCAATCATTAGTGATAGAGGTTCACACTTTTGTAATAGACCATTTACTAAGTTAATTGAAAAATATGGTGTAACGCATAAGTTAGGAACGCCTTATCATCCGCAAACTAGTGGTCGTGTAGAGGTATCGAATAGAGAGATTAAAAGAATCGTGGAAAAACAGTTGATTCAAATCGTAAAAACTGGGCAGTTAAATTAGATGATGCATTATGGGCGTACAGAACAGCTTTTAAGACACCAATTGGTTGTTCTCCCTACAAGCTAGTCTTTGGTAAATCATGTCATCTTCCAGTTGAGTTAGAACACCGAGCCTTCTGGACTATTAGATTTTTAAATTTCGATCCTAAGGTCAGCCGGTGATCATAGATTGCTTCAATTGATGTAACTAGAAGAATTTCGTCTCGATTCTTATGAAAACGCTCGAATCTACAAGGAACGCACGAAATCTTTTCACGATAAGAAAATCTATAAGCGTGAGTTCCATGTAGGTGATCGAGTGCTTTTGTACAATTCACGTTTAAAGTTGTTTCCAGGTAAGCTTAAATCAAGATGGACAGGTCCATTTAAAGTAACAAGGGTTTACAAAACTGGAGCTGTTGAACTAACTGATGGAAATACAACTTTTATAGCCAATGGCCACAGAGTAAAGTTATTTGTGGAGGGAGAAGGAATCACACTAAAAGAAGAAGTAATGTTACTGATTGATCCCCCGACAAATTGAAAAAGCAGAGAAAAAAAATGAAAAACTGAAAAGCAGAGAAACTGGAATCAGCCAATACCAGGTTTTATCTATCTTTACTCTACTTTTGTGTGTTTTTATGTTTAAACTCTTTTCGTCTTTTACCGGATAGACGTAAAAGAACTGGATGTCTTTTTTAGATAGAATAGGGATTTTTATTTTACTTTTGAAATTAGGCCTTGATAAAGATGTCGCGTTTTCTATAGAAGCTTTAGTTTTTGAACAAAACAAGAAATTGTTGAGAGAGATCAGATTGAGAGAAGTATGTAATGGAACATCAAGAAGTGCGATAAAAAGAAGGGCAAAGTTTCATATGAGATCACGAGAATGTGGAAAAAGTGAACATGTTGGACGCTGTGGGAAAAACACAACCAAATCCCAGGATGAGTGTTTGAATATTGTTAGGAAGAGAACGATTAGGTGGTTATCCGAAAATCCCGATGGAATTCCGAGAGATAATTCAAATGCTTCATTTTCAGGAGTTAGGTTGATCGAGCGTTATATCAGAACTTTGGAAGATTTAGAAATCGAAGAATCAGGAACCCCTTAAGTTTCGAGTCTTTTCTTATATTTTATTTTATAAAATTTTCGCATAACTTCTGAAAATTTTATAAAATTGGATCTTTATGAAATTTGAGGAGTTTTATAAAAGTTTTATAAAAGTTTTTTTAGTTTTAATTTAGATGTTTTATAAGAGTTGATATAAATTTATTAAATTTTTATAAGCTTTTTATTAAAGTGTTATAAAGATTTTATTAAATTTTTAGAAATTGTTATAAAATTATAACATTTCCTTCAAATTTTATTTTTAGTAAGTTTTAAATTTTATAAACTTATTTTTAAGATTTTAATTAAGTTTTATTAGAATTTTTATAAGTTTTCATCAAAAATCATAAAAAGTCAAAAAAAAAATCGAAAAAGTGGAAAAATTTGGGCACGGACCGATCCGCCTTAATCCAGGACCGGTCCGGGTCTAAAATCATAAAAAAGACGGGGACCTTCTTTTCTTCTTCTTCTTCTTCCTAATTCTTCTAACAAAACCGCACCCCACACACCCAAACCCCACCACTCGAAAATTTTATCAATTCTTCCACAAAAATTCACCTCTCACACTACCACTACTTGATTTCTTCCTCTTTTCATCTCATCTCTTCAACACAAATTGGAAAAATCAAAAAGGGATCAAAAACAAGCCACATTTCATTCCGTGACTTTACAACTTTTCCGGCCTACTATTTTTCAACGTTGTGTTCTTTATAAGGTATTATTTAGTTTATGTAGTTATCAATTAATATGTCTTAGTTTTTAAGTTTGTTTGTTATATAATTAGTATACGTTAAAAATGAACTCAATAATAACGATAATATATAATTTTAATTTTATTTTCCAACCTATTTATTTATTACTCATTGAACATCGACGATGCCACTCGTAAGTGGGAGTAAGAGTTAGGTTAAAAATTCATTAAAATTTTCGAAAATTATAAAATTATAAAATTTTTATTACTTATTTTCAAATTTTTAGTAGTTAATATATAAAAATGAATAAGAAATGATATAATTGGGAAGAATAAGTTTTTAATTAAGTAAAGTATATTAGATATATTATAATTATATCTTATGTCTAATTTAGATTTTAATAAGATTTTAAGTTTATATAATTGAGTAATTAATATTAGATATTGTTTTCATAAAATTATATAAGTATGTTGATATTTATAAGTAAAATTTTTAGAATCATTTTCAATATGAATTATGAGTTTGGAATTGGATTAAGGATGTTGATTTTTGGCACCATAAAAATATAACTATAGCCAAATAACCTACCTCAGCCTTGATTAGAGTGATCGAGACCTCACTCGAAATTGTCAATTGTGATTAAATAACAAAGCCTTAGCTAATTTTGGTCTACATTTCCTTGAAATTCCGCAAGTTTTGTACGTACTTATGAAAAGAGATGGAGACATAAAAGCTAAGTTTTGGTATATGCTGAGATTGGAAAGATTAGATAAGTATTAGTATATTCGATCTTACCTCATGACACTTGCAATATAGTCGATTTTGGTAATAAGTTCGGATATATTAATATTCTATAAAAGAATTAAGAACGAAGCACCATATTTACACAGAATTAATCGAATACCAGATATCTTCCTTATCTGTGATTAACAACTTAAAAATAAAAAGAACTGATCGGTTGTAGCTACCAATGATTGGAGTGAGTAGGGTATTATCACGAAATGTCCTATATCACTATGAGGTAATTAAGCTCCCGATTGCTCGATGATAGTAGTCCGGCTAGGTATTATCTAGAAATGTCCTATTCTTTGGGAATGAAGGCACAAGATAAGATGAAAAAGAAAAAGTTGAATCATAAGATCTCAGGAATTATTACAAGTTTAAGGAAACCGGACTTGTAATTTTCGATCGAAAGAGTAGTACTCCGATCAATCTTGATGAAGCAATGCCTGTAAGTTTGATTTTCTACACACACTCACGCTTTTAGTTCTTAAAAAAAAAAAAAAAAAGATGTTGATGTTGTATGGGTATTACGAACGGGTAATCGGGTAATTCTAATTAGGAAATAACACAAGAACAAGAATATTTGGGTATGATTTGGACCGGAACTCGAGAGAGTCGCCACGTATCCAATTTAAGTAATAAAACTGGAATCAAGTCCCCCTCGTAGTTCAGGGTATCCCTTATATAGTAGTAGATCGTGATTCTCTTCCTTGTGTGATGGGAAGTTATCAACGGTTACTTCCGCACGTTGCTGATCGTGGGGCCTACCCATATCTATACGTGGTTGAACTGATGTTGACTCGGTCTCCGCTGCATTCAGCCAAGCATTCTGTCCAGAAACCATTCTGGTCAGGACACGGTGGAGTCCTGCTCCTCCGACTATTACATCTAAAGCGTCTTGGTGCAGTCGGCATTTTGATGGTCGGGCTTGACTGGATCGTTTGTCTCCATTATTAACTTTGGGCCTGGCCCAATTACAAATAACCCGACCCAGTGGGCCCATATATCGTCATAAGTCCCCCAGACTAGGGTAGACTGCTTTACAGCTGCCCTAGCCTGAAACGGTTCTGCTTCCGTTATTAATTTTACGCGAAACGAGGCCAAGTTGCACCCATTTGTTATCATCATAACAGTGAATCAAACCATTGCGTCGTATCCACTTCTTGTCATATAATCATCCCTCTTGTCAAACGCCCCTTCTATATTAGACTTTTGGAATAGCGTCTCAGCAGTTACAAGTAAGTCTCTTTCTGTTGTTCTTTACTTCTTTTGAAATCTTCATTTTGTTCATGTCTTTGAGAGCAAATACTGCCTCTAGCGATTCTATCGAAAAGTTGTTTGAGTCTCCAGAGAAACTTTCTAGGTCCATAGAGAGTGAGGAAGTGACTTCCTCTAACCCTGTTTTTTGTCCTGAAACCGCAACAACCCTCGATCATCCATCCTCTTCAATTGATTTAAGAAATACCTCCACTTTTGGGGATAACCCGCTGTGTCTTTTGCCCTCTCATCTTCTGCCTCCTGGGATTTTTACCCCCACTTCAATTGTTCATCAGTACCCGGAAGACCATACTGCCTTTTTACATACATTGAAGAGAGAAATCAACCGATTCGATAAAACCAAGGCGATAATGGCCTGCCATGGTGTCTCAAGCAAGATGACCAAAACAGAAATGGTCAATCTATTGAAAACTTACAAAATTCAGACTGAGCCTTTTGCAGTTCTTCTTCCTAAATCCACTGAATATGCGTATAATCCCCCAGATGGCTTCTGTACAGTGTATGCTGATCAGCTCCATAGCGGATTAAGGTTCCCTCTTCCCCCTGGGTGTATTGAGGTGCTAAAGTATTATAAGTTAGGGGTCGGCCAAATACATCCGAATAGCGTTAAATTTCTGGTAGGTTTTATGATTTGGTGTCGCCTGAACACCACACCCTTCTCTGTGAAGTTATTCAGGAACTTCTATCAATGCAAATTGACTCAGGGTAGTGGAGGGTGGTACCATTTTTGTCGCAGATCTGGTAGGTTAGCCCAAATCATCCCTCTGTCTACCAAAGATAAGACTAAGAAGAAATGGTCAGAGCGTTTCTTCTTTGTAAAGCACAACACTGGGGCGGATCTTGGTCGTTGGAATTCTTCCTCCATGAAAGATAAACTGGAGGATCCTATAGACGAAGCTCTGGTTACATACCTTTCCAATAATAACATTACTTTGACTTTGAGCACTATCAGCTCTGCGTTGGTGGATGCTGCCCAGCTTCTAACGGCGGGGCCTGCCGGTTATGTAGAATTTACCAAGAAACAATATCGAAAACGTAGGTTTGTCTTTTCTCCTGCTTTTGCTTTATGAATATACTTTGACTATTTCTCTTTACAGTGGCCAATGTAGACGATCTGATCCATATTGACGTTGATGAGGAGGAAGAAAGTGACCAGCAGATACAAGAGGACTCTGAACGGACAGTGTCAGCCATTCCTGGTCAAGGCGAGACTTCCGCTCAGAAAGAAACAGGAGATGTAGCTGCTGATTCTGGGGAAGCCGCTCAGAATATAGTTGCTGCATTGGAACCTTCTGTTCAGATTATCCCAAGCATCGAAGAGAATACTACTCCAGTCGAGTTGGATATTCCTCCTACTGACCCGGACTCTGCCCTGACAGCGGTGCCCTTGAGGTCTATTCCCCAAAAAAGCAAGAAACGGCCTAGACCTTCTTCATCGGGGACATCTTCTGGTGATTCCTCTTTCAATTTTGAGGATATGTCCGCTGATGACTTTGCTGATTCTGTAAGTGTTTTCCTAAACACCTTCATTTTGGTTTTAATTTCTGTCTTCTAAGATATTCTCTTTGCAGTGTTACCGCCTGGGTAAGGCCTTGCACAAGAAAACTTCAAGCATGGCTAAAGATATCTCTTCCTTGCAACACAAAGTAATTCAGTTAAACGAGGCCAACGCCAAAATTGCCAGCCTGGAAGAATCTAACCATGAAGCCAATGCTAAGGTGGCGATTTGGAGGGAGGTCCACCTTGGTCGATCACGAGAGATTGAGAAGTTAAAGTCCGATCTTGCCAAAGCCGAGGTATGATCTTCACCCAAGAGAACAACCGAACTTAAGAGATCGCCGTTGGCGAAATTGAACGAGGAGCATCTCGCAACATCTTGCTACCGCAAAGAAGATGAAGGTGATTTTGACGAAACCTCGAGGCGGATGGAAATCCCGCCGTAATATCGCCCGAGGAAGGTTGTCACTTTGGTATAAGTCTTCTCCTCGGACTTATGAGGAGATCCAGATCATATTGGCTCCCGCCTCACGCAGAGGATATACACTTGGTGTTGATGAGGCCAAACTCTGTGACTGGTGATTAACTCTACGCCTAATCACCGATTGTATGATAAAAAAGCAGGGAGATCTTCACGAAGCGATATGATGAATACAAGAATGGAGAAGACATAATTAGCAAATATGCTAAGAAAAATCGCTCAACCTTCGAGAAATCACTTTCGACTGTAGAAACCTGCTCAACCTCGACTCCTCTACATCTTAACTTAGTTTCCTTTGAAAACTTTGAGTTTGCCCAGCTTTTGATAATAACTATGTATGTAACTTCTTTTCAGTGACATTTTTAATCTCTTTATTTTTGAGTTTGTACCTGTGAATTTGACCTTCTTTGTTTCCCTGTTTAAAGATCCATCTCTGTTTAGAGATCTTTTGTTTTGTCTTCATATTGCGCTGCAAAGAAGTTAGGATCTTTAATCCTTAGCTTCTTTAATTTTATCTTATATCCTGCGCGTGAGAATGTTCTTGCTCGCAAGTTTAGCTGTTACTCGTTTATAGTCGGGTCCTTTGCCCAGAATGCCTTTGCACTGCAAGTTTGGCATCCATAATTTTTTAATTATGTGATTTGAAATCTTTGAGTGGGACTTCTGCCCAGAATGCTCTTGCGCTGCAAGTTCGGCATTATAGTTGTTTAAGTGGGACTTCTGCCCAGGATGCTCTTGCACTGCAAGTTTAGCATTTAGTTATTTAAGTGGGACTTACGCCTGTAATGCTCTTTATACCGCAAGTTCGGCATTATAGTTGTTTAAGTGGGACTTACGCCAGGATGCTCTTGCACCGCAAGTTTAGCATTTAGTTATTTAAGTGGGACTTACGCCTGAAATTTTAGCATTGCAAATTATCGATAAATTAAGTATCCTCGACCTTAATTCCTTGTTTTAGCACAAGTAAAAACAAATACACGTATAATCATAAAATCGAGAAAGAAACATTGATTCAAAGTAGCATTATTTACAGAACAAAATTGTTTTAAGGAAAAAATTTCCTTAAATGAACAAAGATTCCAACTTTTTAGAACTGCTTTCCCGTGAGGCATCGCCTAGTTGATAAGATCCTTTTCCATGTATTTTGGCAATTTTATAAGGACCTTCCCAATTTGGGTCTAGCTTTCAGTGGGACCCTCGTTTACTAGCTCTCATTTCGCCTCAAAACTAAATCGCTTCTTTAAAATACGTACCTTTAACTTTTGAGTTATAGTATTGAGCAATTCTCTGCTTGTATTTGGCCATCTGTATCAAGGCTATGTCCTTTGTGCTCCACTCATCTTTGAGGTGCAGCATGTCTACTTTTGAGTTTCAGACAGTATAATTTGCTCGGGAGACTTGTGCCCTATCTCTGCTTTGGTATTACCGCCTCGCATCCATATGCTAAAGAGTATGGAGTTTCTGGGTAGCAAAGATTTGTGTAGTCTCAGTATGCCCATAAGATATTTGGGAGATGATTTACCCAAACGAGATCCTCTTGTTCCAGATCTTTTCTTGATCCTTGCTTTATTTGCCTATTTGTCTCCGCTCTACACCGCCCATTGGCTTCGGGGATAGGCCAACGATGTAAAGTGTTGAGAGATTCCAAAATTGGTGCACAGGCTTGTATTCCTTGATCTTCAAATTGTGTGCCATTATCGAGATGAGG